>CM028378.1:96674267-96727126 GCA_013146195.2 Codonopsis lanceolata
TCGATCCAAATTGGGTTGATAGAATGATGCTCTCTATTGTTGAAATTGTGAAGCATCTCATCGTGGACACAAATGTACTTCAACGGCTTGGGACCTCTCTATAAACCTCTGCCGCCTATACATGACCGTGAATAATTTGGATATATCCAAACTGCCTCAAGCAACGATCGGGCATGTAGTGGCTCATTGATTTACGGCAATGAATTATGCCCGAGAACAAACCGATTCAGTACCTCCTATGATGGTCTACGTAAAGGAGTCCACGTAACTCGAAAATTAATTATTAATATAAATATCCAACCTTTTATTAATACATTATCGATCATTTCTGCCTTCCACCGAGAGTAGAGGTCCATCTCTTAGCATATGTCTCTCGAGAGGTCCATGTCGCTAAAATACTTGGTCTCAATTGAGGAAAGTATTCATATATCCACCTACAATAAAATAAAATAGCCAAATAAAATAATGTCAAATAAAATAGCATCAAATATAATAGCGCCGAATAAAAAATTTAAATTTTATAGTATCTAAACAATTTATTTTTATACCTCGTGAAGAGACAAGCACCTAAACCATCTATCTACAACCATCTCCTCGATGCTATACCGAGCCGCCAGGTATAGAAAGGATAAAGTCGCTGCACCCAAGCGTGATTGGGCATATATCACTGATATCCAAAGACATACCTGTAGAAAGTGAACATTTACCCCGATTCGATGACTTGTCCATGAAAAACGCCGCCCCTCAAAGAACCAAACAAATAAGCAACCGCCCCTCTTGAGCTAATACGCCTCGCCACCCAAATATTCTTGCAATGTCAAAAATCTAATACCACTTCCCCTCACCTCACTGTCCACCCTGCTAGTAGGCAAACGTAGGAGAATGGCTAGAGATGACTTGATCTGGGCTAACTTCGTACTTGCCAAAATGGGTTTTCCAACCACCGATGTAAATGTAATGCACATCGTGCAACGCCGCCATCTCCTCGAACGGTAAATGGAAACTCGTTGGTTTCTCGCCATCTTTCCATAAAGGTCGATATCAATGGCATGTTCAAGTCGCAACATGCACCCCTCGTTGTCCCTGTTACTCATGATCCATTGAATACTCTCCAAATCATTTATAGTCCAAGGCAATGTTGTTCGGTGGTCCACGGAGCTATGGCAACTCAATACTGGCCTCTCCTGTTGAACATAATGAAATAATCTCTCATCAATATTAAAACAATACTACGTAGTCAATTTAATAATTTTTTGTCAATACTATCATGGTCAATATAGTTAATTACCTCGCCATTCCATATTGCAGATGCAATATGACCACGAAATCGTAAAGTAGCTCGTTGTTCTCTGTCCACCTCCATGTGGCTCAATCAACATCCAACCATACGCATCGCCATCATCGTCCGAATCATCATCGCCATCATCACCACCATCACCACCATCACCACGACCTCCTACTCGCCTCACCTCCGCCCTACTATGCGCTCGGTCCGCTTCTGCAGTCGACCAAAACCTAAATCCTCCTCCTCATCGTCCTCTTCATCAACTAACCTGTCTATCTCAGATTGCAGATATACATCAAGATTCATTGGACCTTTCCCACACCCGCAACATGCTCGAAGTACTACTCATGCCACCCATACCACCTCATGCCGCCATGCCACCCATGCCAACCATACCACCCATACCACCCATACCAGGCATGCCACCCATACCACCCATCATGTTTAATTGGCTTCCATCTCCCCGATCCTCTCTCGTAATCGGTGAATGCCCTCTCCCCTCAATGGAGCATTATAAGGAGCCTCAAATGGAATATCGGTGAAGTCCGAACTCCTATCATCTCCGTGAATGGGGTCCGCGATAATCACCCTCATCCCCTATTGGTGGATGTATGTCCCGATGATTAACGCCTTTCCGCTGCTCGACGCAGTGACAACCCTCGCTACGTAGTCGACCTCGATCGCTCGCCAGACTGACGCTTCCCTCGCCGACGTTCGAATCCATCTATTACAAAAAATAAATACAAGTTAAGTTATGAAATGATAAGTTATCTATAAGTTTATTGGCATAAAACATCCGCGAATTTGTTTCGACATGATTGTTAGATAAGTTTATTTTGTTTATTTCAGCTTGTTGTGATGCATTTACTTAGTTACTTTAAATCAGATTGCTACTTTTAAATATAGTATTAAATTTGTAGGGGGTTCATTGTTAAATTTGTAAAAGTGTAGGGGTGAATTGTTAAGTTTCAAAAAATGTACGGGGTGAATTGTTAAATTTGTAAAAGAGTAGGGGGTGAATTGTTAAGTTTCAAAAAGTGTAGGGGTGAATTGTTAAATTTGTAAAAGTGTAGGGGGTTAATTGTTAAGTTTCAAAAAGTGTAGGGGTGAATTGTTAAATTTGTAAAAAGTGTAGGCGGTGGATTGTTCAATTTGTAAAAGTGTAGGGGGTTAATTGTACCTTTTTTAAGTAACAGTGTAGGGGTGAATTGTTAAATTTGTATAATAGCGGGGGGTGACTTCTTACATTTCAAAAAGTGTACGGGGTGAATTGTTAAATTTGTTTAAAATGTAGGGGTGAATTGTTAAATTCGTAAAAGTATAGGGGGGTTAATTGTTAAATTTGAAAAAGTGTAGGGGTCAATACTTGTTAAATTTGCACAGTCATAGTGTTTTAGTAAAGTAAATGCATAACAACAAGCCGAAATAAACAAAATACTCAATAAAATTATCTAACAATCATGTCCAAATAAATTCGCGAATGTTTTATCTAATAATCATGTCCAAAATGAATACATCAAATAAGTTTTAAAAAAAATAAATATTTTTTTTCGAAAAAAACAAAAAGAGCCGCGACTCACCGACGATTGTCTAACGAAACTACCGCGACTCACCAGCGGTAGTTGAATAAAACATATGCTGCTCATTCGCGGATGTTTTATTCAACTACCGCTGGTGAGTGGCGGTAGTTTTGTCAGACAACCGCCGGTGAGTCGCGGCTCTTTTACGCCAGATTCAAAAAAAAGACCTAATTCGTTCAGATCTGTAATTTATTCCAAATTGAAACAGAAGAGGTGAGAGATTGACATATCTGGAATTGAGATTTCTGCTTGGTTTAGGGTGGATCTACGTTGGTTTGTTGGAGTGATATGTTGGTTTGTTGGAGTGAATGAGGGAGAGAGAACAGAAATGGGGGAGAAGGGGGGAGAGCCGAGCGAGTGAGGGAGAGGGGGGGAAGGGCCGCTGCTTAGAGAGAGAGGGGGAGACGAGTTCGAGAGAGAGGGAGAGAAACCGAGTGAGAGAGAGGGGGAGACTGGGGACCTGTTCGAGAGGGAGACGGGTGGGTGGGTGGGTGGGTGTTGGTTTAATGATGAGGGGTGTAAATGAATGTTTGTAGGTAGGGGTAATTAGGTAATTTTAATATTTAAATGGTGTTACATTTAGTGTTTTAGGTGTTGCGTTTTAATGTTCTGACACAAAAATTGTATATTTTGCAAGAGCTATATGGTGCTGCATGGTTAATCACCTCATCAACCTAAAACATCAAGAAATTGATTCCACTAGGGCCTAGGGGTAAAGCATCCTTTTTATCATGATCAGCATCAAATTGATTTAATTAAAACTAGAATAAAGTATATATATCAACCACTTTCACCCTCCAAAAAAACCAATTCTTTTGCTCTTTCTATTTTAACAAAAAAAAAAAAGTTAAACGTTAACACGCACTCCATTTAACATATTTTACTTATGTTGCAAAAAACTTCGCTGCAGTGGCTTTTGTTCCCTCCATAAATAGACGGATACCCATTATTACATAGTTACCCTTACTTGGTTAGTCTAAAAAATATTACTATTTCCGTCTTTAAATTATTATCTTGCTTCACCTGACATATAAATTAAGAAAAAATAATTGACTTGATTATTAATATTAGAATAGTTTGTGGTTTCCTTTAAAGCACATTAATTAAATATGTGGCACTAAATTAAAGTAAGAAAAAAAAATACACACAAAGAATTTAAATTCTAAATTTTGATCGATTACTATACAAAATAACAACTTACCTCACTTTTACCACCACCACAACTTCCGACCACCACAGTTGACAAGGTTTGAACCTTGGTCGTTCACAATAGAAAACATCCACTATCACTAGGCTAAACTAAATTTTTGATATGGCAATGAAATTTATTTTAATTATAATGTAAAATTACAATTGAATTTCACACATTATCCAAACAATTGAACTGTTACAATTTTGAAAGCAAATTTTACATTATTTAAATTTCATGAAATTTAAATATTTACTGAATTCAAAATCAATGCATCCAAACGGACCCTAAGGGTCTATTTGGATAGCCTAATTCCATAGCTTTAAATTAGAATTTGGGTTTCCAAAACCAATTTTGTCGTTTGGCAACACATATAAAATTTATAATTGGAATTGAGTTGGAATTCCAAATACCTAAATTTCATAAAACTAATTATATACTAAATCCTAAGAATTTAAATTCTAAATTTTGACTCATTACTATACACAATAACACTTCACCCCCCCCCCTTTTACCTACCACCACCACAACTTCCGACCACCACCTCCAACCACCGCGCCCGATCACCAGCCGCCACCACCCACCAGCCACCACCACCACCTCTCTATGCTATTTATTATTAAAAATAAATAAAAATTCATAATTTTGTTATTGACAAGATTTTTTTTTTTTCCTTCCTCAGAGTATTGACAAGATTTGAACATTTGTCATTTATAATAAAAGACAACCACTACCATTAATTAGGCTAAACTAGATTTTTGATATTGTAATAAAATTTATTTTAATTATAATGTAGAATTACAATTAAATTCCACACATTATCTAAACAATTGAATTATTATGATTTTGAAAGCAAATTCCATATTATTTAAATTTTATGCAATTGTTATGATATTAGGGCTCGTCCCTCATGTTGGGGAATTCGATCTTGGTCCTAGTTTCGAACAAAGAAGAATATTGTTGATGGCTGAGAAAAGTGGTTTACATCTGGGAAGAAAAGCTTTGGATGAACATTTGGGCATGGTGGTTGAATCGAAGCGGGAATACAAAGGAACTGAGAAAGGCAAGAGTTCAGATCTCCTGTACCATTTGTGTGTACCATTGGTATATCATTTTTCATTTCAATCATTGGTTAAGATGCAATAGTTGAGATGCAATGCTTGAGATGAAAAGTGGTACACCAATGGTACACATAAGTGGTACAGGAGATCTGAACTCGGAAGGCAAATGGGTCAAAATTAAAAAAAAATCAGTTCCACCCCTCAACAGTTAAAAAATTACAAATCTACCCCTCATGCTTTATATGTGAAATTCGTCAATTTTGTTGCCTTAAATAAATCACTTTTACCTTTAAATGTAGCATTTTGAATTCATCAATGTGCAAGTCATTATGTATGAAAGTGTTTATTTTTTGCATTTAAAATTTTAAATGTGTCACTTTTTTTCTTATAAATGTGTCCCTTTTAGTCTGTAATGTCAATATGAAAGTGTCATTTTTGCCTTTGAATGTGTCACTTTTAATTAGTCTCTTGATGTGTAAGTTATTATGTATGAAAGTGTGATACAGTTGCCTTTAATTGTATCACTTTTGCATTTAAATGTGTCATTTTTAGTCCATCGATGTGTAAGTTATTATGTATTAAATATGTTACTTTTGTCTTTAAATATGACGCATATATCTTTAAATGTGTCACTTTTGTCTTTAAATAGGTTCATCAAAATTTTAAGTTGGGTTAGGACTGAAATGCAAACTATGGGCACTTAGAAACTTCGACAGCCAAGTTTGAAAAGAGGGAGGACACGAGAGCACGATGCGGAAGAAGAAGGGCACCAGAGCAATTTTGAAGTCAACTTCATTAATGCAGCGTCGCCTCTCCAAAAGCAAGACCTGTGAACCAGGAGCCTCACTTTTATTATTTTTGGGGCTCAACAAGTTTGGTCTAAGAGCATCCCCATCCCCATTGTTCTATTTGAACAACTTCTTATTTTTTGGGAATTGTATTTGAGTGGTCATTAGGAGCCATTAGGAAAAAGAAAATAATGATCACTTCTTATTTAATAACCTGTCAAGTGTCAATTAATAGGGAAAGGAGAGAAAGTTAAGGGGACATCCACCACTATCTCGGGTGTAAGTTGGGGTGGGAGGTTTTGTTTTTATTTGATGATGTTAAATTTAATATTTTTTTGTATAAAAAGTTGTGTAAGAAGATTATACAATAGGAAGATATATTCTTAAGTGGGTAAGAAGATAAAAATGTGTAGGTGACAGTGAGACCCAATTAAGAAGTTATATAAGAAGTTGATGTTAAATTTAACATTGATGGTGCTCTAATGTTTTATTATTCATTGTTATTCTCATTAATATTTATACTAATCAGAAAAGTCCAACCTATTCTTAGAGTATGGTTAACGGTAGATCAAATTAAATCTTAGCTTGCAACGATATATCTAAATAAAATCTAATTTAATTTTTATTTAATTTGGTTTGATTCTAATCAATATAGGCTACAAATCAAAACAAAATACTAAAAAAAATCAAACCAACTTGAACACCAAAACTACAGCGTTTTGGCTTTTAATTGTATGAAATGGCACCGTTATGTAGCAAAAAATTCAAAAAAAAAAACGAAATGGTGGACAAAGCGCTGCAGCGGCTGACAAAGGGAGTGGGGGGGCTGACGCAAACCATGTCCTTTCCAATTGGGATTTCAAAAAACTTTTCTTTGATTAATTTTCCACTAAAAAAATTATTTTTTTTAATTAAAATATATAATTTTATCTATAAATAAAGACTTCTATAAATAAAGACTTGGTTGTTGGGACTATAGTCTATAGTTGACAAACAAAAAACAAGTCAGATCAGATCAAAGACGAGAATCAAATAAATGAAGTAATTAAAAAAAGAATAGACATAAAAAAGTTTCAAGTCAATAAATGAAGGAATTAAAAAAAGAAAATTGTTATAAGAAAGTCTCTCTCTCTAATAATTTTTCAAACTACCCAATCTTGATTAGGTATACAAATTATTAGTACTCCGTATAATATTTGTTCAAATGGGAAAGTCTTCTTGAATTAAGCCCCATGTGCTAAGCGACCGTAGATCTCTCTATCACCCGATCACCTTCTTGCAAGTGAAACACCAAAGTCACCGCCGCAAATGTCTAAGGTTTGCTAGCCAACAAAGATGCCAATGCTTCAAGTTCAAGTAAACTAGCTGAGCCGTAATTTTCGGTGGTTCAATCAAAAGAGGAAGGAAGTGGCAACTGGCAAGAGAGTCCAGATCTCCTGTATCATTTGTGTGTATTACTGGTGTACCATTTTTCATTTTCACCATTGCATCTCAATCATTGCATCTCAACCATTAACCAGTGATACACACAAGTGATACAGGAGATCTGGACTCCAAGGGAGGTGACCATTTCAAATCGAGTAATTGCTAAAGAGACTTAATGAGTACTTCAATTTTTATATTCAGTTGATGTGATATTAATGGGTTCTACTTTTTTTACTTAATTTCTAATCTAACTTTATTTAATTTTAACCTAAATGGTAATATTAAAAAGGATAATTAGATGAAAAAAAAAAAAATCAATAACCTAAAAATTTCCCCAATCACCCACAAAGTCGTCGTCTTCTTCTCCTGAGTCATTCGCGATGCCCTCGTCTTCTTCTCTGACGGCGGTTGACAAGATGTCATTCCACGAAGCCTCATGTTTCTCTCTCCCCGGCTCCCTGTAACTGCGTACTCGTTCATTATAGTTCATTAAAAGTTCAAGTTTTTTGCAAGACAGATGGGAACTTGAGCATCAAAGTTTTTTTCTTGGGCAGATTTGCATATGGTCATTGCTTAGATCGCCTTCACTAAGGCGTCGTCTGGTGCAGCGTTTTGAAAACACAGTTTTTTCTAAACGTATCGTTTTTAAAACGCAGCATTTTCAAAACGTAATTTTTTTTCTTGTAAACATGTTTGAAAAACTATTTCAAAACGTTATTTTTATAAACAAAATAGTTGTAAACGCAATACATTTTTAAAATGCTCTAAATTTGAGCGTTTTAAAACGCCACACATTTTTAAAACGCTACATTAAAACATTTTTTTAAAAAATGTTGTATTTTTTACCAACTTTTTATCAAAACGCTCCATCAAACAAACAACAAGTCAGTGGTCCTTGAACTCTCGTCCACCCATCCCATGCATTTGATACTTTTTCTTAGTTAAATGACAGAAAAGATCATGCTCTTGCTGTCAATGACCAATCAAAAGAAAGACTAATGCTCCAATAGGCTTAAAGGGTCAAAGACCTTTCGTCACGCAGGTCCAATAAAAAGAAAGTGGGCTAAAGAGGGTATATTTTTTTTAAAAGGTACCGGCTCTTAATTATTCCCAAAAAAAAATATTATTTTTTATACTTTTAGAATGTGGCCCAAATAAAAATTCTTAGCCAATTTTTATTTGCCACATGTCCAACTAGGGGTGGTAATTCGTGTTATCGTGTCGTGTTCGTGTTCGTGTCTCATTATCGTGTTTTAATATTATCTATCTTATTTGATCATAAATAAAACAATAAATATTAATTTGAATATATTAACAATTTCGTGTCTTTCGTGTTGTGTCGTGTCGTGCTGGGCTTATCGTGTCATTTGTCTCTGTAATCGTGTTTTATAATCGTGTCTTATTGGTTCGTGCTAACGTGTCGTGCCAGGCATTGCCACCCCTATGTCCAACGGATAGAGGGAACTTGTTAGATTAACTTGGCTTCAAATCATCTATCTCAACCCATGTCACATTTCATGTCTCATTGAATCTCAGCCCTACATGTCTCCTTATAGAAAAAAAGCTGACTAAAATAAACTACTGAGATTCAATGGGATAGAAAATGTGATAGAGGTCGGGATAGACGATTTGGAGTCAATTAACTTGGCCTAAATACACATTTGCTGCCAAACTTGTCATTAAGAAAATGTAAGAGAACGGAAAGAAAGAAGGAAAAATTGCACGTCAGTCCCTTTTTGAGATTTATAATCGCTAAAATCTTTCCTTTTTTAAAACCGCATAAGTCTACTTTTGTTACTTTTTTCCTAAATTACCCCTCCGCCCGAAGATGGATAAAAATAGAAAGTAAATTGAGTTGTTTGGAATGTGAAAAACGATCAAAAACATTCACAATTGAGATAATCGAAGATGGTTCCCACATTATAGTAAGCATAGGGAGCAAGAAAAGTGTGGTGGTTATGAATGAAAAAGAAAAAGAATAGGGTGGTGAAGAAGAATGATGGCTAATAAATAAATGTGTATTTACCTTCAATTTGGTTACTCCACCACCCGAACTTCTCACTATTTTCCCTCTTCGCCTATCGATGTAAGGTGGTAAGGAAAGTCAACAAAAAGAAAAGAAGACCAAGGTGGGACTAGCTCTATAAATAAACATTTCAATTCTCTTCCTCTTCTTCATCATTGTGTTCGTGTGTATGATTCAAAATAGATTCACTGTGTGTGTTTCTATGCATGTAAATTGTTCGATGACGAATATGAATTTTTTTCGTTGTTGAACACCTTTTTGAATCGAGATACATCGATTTGGATTTGCAATGCATAGAATTCGAATTGCCCTGCATCGCCATGTTACACAATTAGCTATATACGATGTTGCATGTTTCACGATGCATCATTTGTGAAAGCCTTGCTATATAATTTCTTGCGTTTGATATTTCATTTTACATTACACTTTACAAAATTGGTTGTGGATTTTATTTTCGGTGACTTTTAGAGTTTTTTCCTCGTTTGTTGCTAGTGGGTCTTGTGCGAAACTCCTAAAATTAGTTGATAAACAAGGGTTTTGGCGTTAAAGTTTGTGATGTTGATTCTTAATGTTGCTCAATTTTGATCTTAAAGGCTTTGTGTCCAATTTGGCTGTGTAAACTGTTGTATGTCTTCAAAAAAACCCTTCAAATTTCTATTTTAAAGGGATTTCTATATTTTGTGTTGTTGGTTGAATTGAGTTTATGGTTACTCGTGTACTTATAAAAGACTTTCGTGAGGGATTGAAGTCATGATGCATTATTTGTGAATTGCGATGTATTGATTTGGATTTGTGATGCATTATTATGTAGAGCTGTCAATATAGGTTGGGTCCGTTGGGCTAGCCCGCCCACCTAAAAGAGGTGGGTTGGGTTGGTATTTCTTAGGCTGCCATTTTTTCGGTTGGCTCACACTGTCCCGCCAAATGGCAGGTAGAAATGGGTTGTGGGTTGGTTAGCTCCGTCAACCCACCATGATAGCTCTAAACTTGGTACTCCCTCCGTCCTTAAATTATCGTCCTAATTGATCTAACCCACGGTTTAAGAAAAAACAATCGACTTGATTATTTATATTTGTTTAATGTAGTTTTATTTAAAGCTCATGTGTATGTGGCTAATAATTAAAGTAGGGTGAAAAAGTAAGGATACAGTGGTAAAAGTGATGTTCTAAAAAGGTAAGTTTCAAACTAGACAATTATTTAAGGACAGATGAAAAAGAAAGGAGGACGATAATTTAGGGACGGATGTAGTATTTGTTTTTTGATGAATGGTGGAAAACTGTGTTATTTGAGTGTTTGTTTTTAAGATTATTGAATGACTTTGTATTTGTTTTTGATGAATAGTGAAAAAATTTATGAGATTTTTGTGTTAATTTTTTTTATGAAGTCTGTAAAAAATTGGTGGGTTGACCTGTCGAACTCACAACCCATGATGGGTTGGGTTGGTATTTCTTAAGCCCGTCACTTTTTGGGGCTGGCTCGCTCCGCCCCACCAAATGACCGGTTGAAGTGGGTTGTGGGTTGACTCATCCCGCCAACCCACCTTGACAACTCTATTGCTATGTTACACAATTTAAAATCATGCATCACGTCTAATTTTATGCATCACAATGTATGATTTTATACACCGCGATGCATGAACTAAAACTCTGAAACGCATGTATTCAATTCAATAAAGGTAAACTCGTCCTTTTGTCCAAAGAGTACCTTTTGCCGGTTAAAATAAAATATTTTGGACTTTACCGATTAAAAATTTACGAGAATGGACCGACCCGATTTTCACCCTAGAAAGAAAAGAAAATTAAATAAAGAAGAAGCATTAACACAAGACAAAAACATTTATTTTATATTTTCAATAAAACTCATTAACAAAATACACTGATTTTATACTTTCACTAAACTCATAATTAAGTATCTCCCACTTGGCAAAAAAAATACATTATTAAGTATTAAGAAAAATCAAATGTGGCAAATCATAGCCAAACTAAAATCATTCTCTAACAATGTCTCAAACTTCATTTTCTACTCCATTATCTTTCTGCTCTCATGTTTCCGAAAGAACCAAGGAAGGTTATAATATTTGGCTTCTATTATTCATCGAAAATATCTTAATATAAATACAAAACGGTATTGCTAGGTGATCACGCCATAAAGAATGGTGACTATGCTGGTGATCCACGTAATGGACCTGAGCTGACGTGTCCTTGACTGGCGTCCTCGTCGGTGTAAGTGGATACTTGATGTACCAAAGTTGATATGATATATGGGCTTTGTGCCTGTTCCTTGATCTTTGGTCACCTGAAATAAGAATACCGTTAGAGGCGGCAGGGTAGGTTTCCGCCTACATCTCTCATGTGTGAGAGAATCGTGTCGGGGAGTATAAATGTGCCGGAGCTAGGCGTTCCCTTAAGCTTCCGGTGATTGTGTATATTACTTATTGTGCTGAATGTAATTATGTCTGGTTGATCAAGTGAACTTACCTTTCTTGTAAAGGAAGGCTTCCTTTTATAGCAGTAATCCTTGGGGGATCATGATTGATGTAGGGGCCCTTGAGCATGGGGACCTATTGCTGGTCGGCTGGCTGGCAGCTTCCTACTGGTTGATGTGTAGCATGTGATGCATTCACTGTAGGCGATTGGTAAGCCGTTATGTTGTATTAGCTTGCATGGCTTACTCGCATCCTGTTAAGAGGACATCTGGAGGCTATGTACAGACTATATGTCAGGTCTATCACGTAAGGGAAGGTTTGTCGGCCGAGCATGATCGTTCCTCGTCTGGGTGGTCGGGTCATACTCGTTGTTCGGAGTGATCTTTGGTTTATCGAGGATCATGGTCGGATCATCAATGGTCGCTGGCCACAATCGGCTTTTCCTCGTTTGTTGTATGGTGGACCTGGCCCAGGTCCAGCTGGAATCCACGTGGTCACTCCACGTAGGAGGACCCAGGTCAGGTCCTTTCAATAGCACCCGAGTTTCCAACTACGAGGATTTATCCTTAGCTTGGAAAGTATAATTGAGTTCTTTATTCGGTCGTCGAGTATACTCGATCTTTGCTGCGGTTCCTCGGTATTTCGTCTTTCTTGCTTATGGTCGCTCTTCGTCGTCATTCTTTATTTGGCCGATCGTGTTTGAGCTTTTGAAGTCAAGGATGAATTCGGAGTTATTAGTGGAATTTTTCTAGGAAATTGGTCCGCCGTTTGCATTAAATGCACGGTTAACGAGGAGTCGTAGGTAATCATTTCACTTTCACTATTCATAAATGTGACGGCATTCTTTTAACAAAACATCGTTGGTTAATGCCTGTTATTTGCATGTCCTCACCACGTGTCAGCCGGGGAGTGGGTAGGTAGGATCCGCACGTTTTTTAGTCGGGTCGACCCCGTGTCCTCGGGTCTGTATAAAAATCGCGGCTTCTTGCTTCTTGCGCACAGTTTCTTTGTTTTTGGATTTTTCCCTCTCAAATCGTGCTCTCTCTGTAAAGGCGAAAAATATCTCCTTGCAATCATTCTTCTCCCTTTTGCAATTTTCAACAGTTAGTTGTCTTGCATTTCTAGTTTTCCAGGTTCGCCTTCTTCCATTCTTTCATTTGACGTCAATTTTTCACGCTTTGGGTCAGTTTTAAGTGGTTTTCTGGGTTTGTGTTAATTTTCCGGTGACCCTGCAGTTATTTTGGTTTATTCCGGTGCTAACTCTGGTGATTTCCTTTTCCAGATCCCCGATAATCTTCTTGCTCCTTCCTCGCTCAATTTCTATTCGCAGGTACTCGCCCATTTTGCTCGTTGATACAGTTTTTAAATTTCTAAGTTTTAGGGCTTTAGGCTTTGTGAGACCTGCCCCTTCTGTCTCCGCCTTCACTCCTAGCGAGACCTCTTCTTCTTCCTCGCCCAGTCACCACATCTAGGCCGAGTATGAGGACAAAACATGTCAGTCCGGACCCTGTGTATGCTCGATCACCGACTAACAAGAGGGTATACTCACAAACTGATGGGGCTTGGTCGCTCATCTTGCCGAGCCAAGCAATTCCTCTTTTGATTGGAGGAGGATATAACATGGAGGGCTTACCCACCCTTGCCGACGAGGGGTATGCAGCCAAGGATATCCCGGCTGGTTCGGCCATGATGGTCTGCAGGGACAAGGAGAGGGCCCTTAGGTATCTATTTAACCAGTTTTATAGGGAGATTGTCGCTCAAGAAGTAGTAGAATCAAACAAAGCTTTGGCTATCGAAAAGCGAGGAGAGACGTCCTCGGTTGCTGCCCTGATTGAGGAGGGCTTAGGTGGGGTCGAGGATGCCCCACCTGCTCGTAGAGTGTTAAGGGGGTGGAGAAATAATATCTAGCCCGACGATGTAGTGAGCTGGGATGATAGGTACAATCACAGTTCTAAGAGATTCCAAGGATCTGCTCCCTATAATTCGCTCGGTATGGACGAGCTTAGGAGTCAGCGCGACAAAGTTGGTTTCTACGTTTCTTTCTTCGAGGTAGGTCTTCGGCTGCCCCTCGACCCTTTGATCTGTGAACTTTTGGAAGAAGCTGGTGCCCACCCCCTTGACCTCTCCCTCAACCTAGTTAGGTACCTAATCTCGTTCGTTGCTTGTGTTCAGATATTGGGGTTTGAACCTACCTTGCCTCTGTTCAAAACCTACTTTTCTATGACCAAGTCTTTGAATCGGCTGCAGTGCAAGCACCACAACCGGGGAATCAATTTATTTGCCAAGCCTCCTGGCAAAACGGGGCACTGGGACGAGAAAATTTTGCTGGTCGAGGGTCGATTTGGGTGGAATTTCCCGATTCCTCGGCTTTCTACTTCTGAAATTAAGTCGTTGTCGCCGGCCGGGACTCTAGACGAGTATGAAAAGTCAGCCCGAACAGCTATCAAGAATTTTCTTGGGGTCTGTGGGACGGGTCCTGCTCGGGTATTCCGTTGGAGCTCGGTAACCGAGGATGAGGCTTTGTTGAGGATGCTCGGGTATTCCGTTGGAGCTCGGTATCCCGCAGGGTGCTGCCCCTGCTTCCCTTAAAAAAACAAAAACAAAAACAAAACAAAAAAAAAAACGAAGGTCGGGATGTCAACCAAGAAAATTGAAGGGTTGGGTCTTCGATGCGAGGTCCCCGAGTATATCCAATACCCGGAATGGTCAATGCATGAGGGAAATAAGTTTAGAATGGACTGTCCTCGATGCAAGGATAATATATTCAATCTTGAAGGCTGTGAAAGTATTCATCTCTTTTGTACTTGTTTTCTTTGTGCTCCTTACTTGATACACTGTTATTTTGCTTATTGTTCTAACTTATTTTCCTTTGTTGTTTCAGATATAGTGGTTGACATAGACAATATGTCGGGTAGGGCAGCCAGGCAAACCAGAGGGATTGCCCGTCGAGTAGTACTAAAGGATGCATCTAGCGATCCTGCGAAAGCCTACGCTTTGCTCACCGAGGAGCAAGGGGCCGGGTCCTCGGCTATGCCCACCACTACCACTTCAACGGCTCCTCGCCGGGCTCCAGCCAAGGTGGTTACTCGGAGGCCTAAACCCTCAGCACAAGCCCCACCAAAGAAAGATCTTGCCCCCACTGCAACTAAGCCCGCCTCCGTCGAGAGTTCCCCTGCCGCTCCTCAGCCTAAAATGCGTTTGATCGAGGATGCACCCGAGGAAGACGAGCGGAGCATCAAAGAAGTACCTGCCCGTGCCCCTGCTGCTAAAAAATTGAAGGGCCAAGTTGTTTCTTCTTCATCCAGCAAGGAAACTATTCCATGGCATAGGGATGTCTTTGCTTTGCCGACCACTCGGGCGGCAGCGATCAAGCTCGCCAAAGACATTGTAAATGTCCCGGTGTTGCAGAACATCGATGTGACTTGCCGGGATGGCCCTACTGCTTTGGTCGGGCAAGGAATAGTTGTTCGGGCCCAGATGAGGGATATGATCAGGATTGCCGATTCTCTGCCCAGCAACGAGGCTATGGGGCGCATTGGGCTGTGTATGAGCGAGGTAAAAAGCCTTTATTTTAATTTTTCTTCTCTTCTTTCTCCTTTTTTGTCTGACTTTTTATTCTTATCTTGTCTCTGTAGATGTGCTCTTTTGTGAACTCACTGAGTAGTCGGTCTGATCGAGCTACAGCCGAGATGAGAAAACTCAAGGCTCGAGCCCAAGTTGACCAGGATGAGATAGAAATTCTCAAAGCTCGCCTGGCGTCTTTGGAGACAGACCAAACTCTGAAAGCAGCCGAGCTGGTAGACTCTGCGGCCAAGATAACTACTCTGGTCCAAGAGAAAGAACTGGCTGAGACTCGCGCCAATAATGTTGAGTAGAGGGCGAATAAGGCCGAGCAAAGGGCGGTTCAAGCCGAGCAAACGAAAGCCTCGACTGAGAAGGAAGTGGTCGAGTCCGCGGCGAGTATTGCCGACCTGGAGAAGCGGATCGATGAGGTGAGGGCCTTAACATTCGAGCAATATAAAGACTCCGAGGAGTATACCAAGGAGGTCATCCCTTACTACGAGCGAGGTGTTCGCCACATGCTTCGGGTTGTCGCTGCTTCGCGTATGACTCTTGGGACCATTGTTGAGTGAGGAGGCGAGTATTTCTCGAGAGAGGCAGCGAGGGAGGGACACGAGATGGTCCCTTTTGATGAAGGCGAGCTAAAAATGATCCATGACAAGGATGCCGCCGCTGGTTTTGAAGAATGGGTGCCCCCAACTCCTTGGTCTCAAGATGCCATTTTTTTGATCGGTGCCGTAGAGCGTGGCGAGGAGGTAGAGTTCGATGCTGAGCTAAGTTGAAGCAATTCATGGGCGAGCAATCCCATCATGATTAGTTTGATAACGAATCAATTACTACCGAGCAACAAGGTCTACCCTCCCCAGCCCGTGATGCCGAAGTGGTCGATCTCCCTGAATGATAATTTTAATCCTCATTGTGCCGAGTGGTCTGGGCGTGTGTGCCCGTTTATTCCGAACAATTCATTTGATGTGTTGTAATCGAAACAATTTTTAGTTTTTCTTATATTTGTATCGAAAGAATTTTTATCTGTCTGATTTTTGATTGTTATTTCATACTTGTCTTTATTTTAATCTATTTGCAACTTTTGTCCCACCTCCGTACAAGGATGGGAATGAGCACTTGGCTCATTTCTTCATTTGTAACCTTCCTCGCGGGCCGAGGATAGGCTGTAGTCCCACCTCCGTACGAGGATGGGAATGAGATAGTAGCGAACACATATTTGTTTCTAGAGATACACATTTTATTCAAAATTTCGAACTTTGCTCAGAAGTTACATCAGTGATAGTAGGATTTGAGATGATCGACATGCCAAGGGTTTTTCAAAGGTGTGTCATCAGGTTATGCTAGTCGATACGTTCCTTCTTTCACAACGTTGGTTATTCTGAACGAGCCCTCCCAATTTGGTGAAAGCTTGTTCCTTCCTATCTTTCTGCCAGTCGCCTCTATTTTTCTTAGGACCAGATCCCCTACCAAGAAGGTTCTTCGTTTGACTTTTTATCGTGATAGATCTTTGTAAGCTTTTTGTAGTTAATCATTCTGAGGTGGGCTTCCAGTCGTTTTTCTTCGAGGTTGTCCAGGTTTGTCCAGACAAGTCATTCTGTTTTTGATCGAAAAAAGTGACCCGAACTGTTAGAAAGGCTAATTCAACCGGTGTCATTGCTTCTGACCCATAAGTAAGTGCAAAAGGGGTTTCACCAGTAGATCCCCGAATTGACCTTCTGATTCCCCATAGGACGATCGGCAATTGTTCCAGTCAGCTACCTTTTTTCTTGTCTAAGTTTCTCTTTAGAGCGTGCATAATTTTCTTATTTCCTGCCTCTGCCTGACCATTGCCTTGGGGATGAGCCACCGAGGACATTCGGTGTTTGACGTTCAGTCTTTCACAGCTCACCGTGAATTTTTTGGAAAACTCGGTGCCATGGTCGGAAACGATCATTCGAGGTAGTCCAAAATGACAAAAGATCAGCTCGTATACGAACTTTATTGCTTGGTCATCGGTTATACTAGCGAGCGGCTTCGCTTCAATCCATTTGGTGAAGTAGTCCACCGCGACAATAACATATTCGCACTCATGCTTAGCTTTGGGGAAAGGGCCGATGAGGTCGATTCCCCACATATCAAAAGGCCATGCTGCAACCACCAGTGTTTGTAGGACTGAGGGAAGTCGTGGAATATTTGCATATCTCTGGCACTTGTCACATTTCCTCACATACTCCATTGCGTCCCTTCTCATGCTCGGCCAGTAATACCCGTGAAAGTTCATCTTGTCCGACAAAGTCCTCGGACCTTGGTGTCCCCCACATTCACCTTCATGTACCTCGGCCAGCAGATCATTCACTGTCTCTAGTCGTATGCATCGAAGAAGAGGCTTTGTATTGGATCGCTTGTATAGCGTACCTCCTATTACCGAGTATCTGCATGCTCGATTCCTTACTATTCATGCTTCACTTTTTCCTTCCGGCAGGATGCCCTGCTCGATGTAGTCCCTTATGTCATCGATCCAACATCTTGAAGCCTCCGCGACTACCATAATCTCCTCCTGGTCGATGGTTGGATTTTTGAGAAACATGAATTCGACATCAGGAGGCACATCCTCGGCTTCCGAGGATGCGATTTTGGAAAGGTAATCTGCTCGGGAATTACCCTCTCTAAGGACTTGCTCCAGCTCCCATTATTTAAACTGTGTCAACAATTTTTGCGTTAATTGTTGATATTTAGCCAACACTTGGTGATTTGCTTCATACCCCCCCCCAAGCGTAGTGCGAGCTCGATTCCAGAAACCAAAGCTTCATATTCGGCCTGATTGTTCGAAGTCATGAATTGAAATCTTAAAGATATGTTCAATTCCCCTGATTCCGGAATGATCAATGAAAGACCTGCCCCACTTCTTTCGGCCCCGGCAGATCCGTCTACAAACAAGACCCAATATTGAAGGGGCCTGGTCTTCTTCTATTCGCCATTCATCGTCACTTTTGTACTCACAAGGGTGACCTTTTCGTCGGTTTGCTTTTGTTCGGCTTTCTGTTCTATGAACTAGGTTTCGGCGATGAAATCGACCAGGACCTGTGCTCGGATCGTTTTCCTGGGCTCATAGTCGATGTCATATCCCGAAAGTTCGACCAACTATTTCAACATTCTGCCCGCCATATCCGGTTTGTGCAGAATTTTTCTTAGGGGAAAATTGTTGTACACTATAATCGAATACGTCTGGAAGTAAGCTTTTAATTTCCGGACAGCAATGACTAGGGCGAGGACTAACTTTTCAATCTCTAAGTATCTCCCTTCAACATCCGTTAGTGCATGAGAAACATAATAAATTGGCTTTTGAATTTTCTTTTCTTCTCTTATTAAGACTGCAGCAACTACTGAGTCTGATGCTGCCAAATATACATATAATTTTTCCTCTGGTACTGGGATGCTAAGGAGTGGTGGTCGACCAAGATATTCCCTAAGCTCCTCAAAAGCTTGGGTACAATCATCATTCCATTCAAACTTCTTGCCTCTCCTTAATATTTTGAAGAAGGGCAAACTTTTCTCGGCCGACTTGGCAATGAAGCGACTAAGAGTCGTGATCCGACCATTGAGATGTTGGACGTATTTGATCGAGGATGGAACGTCTATTGTTATCAAAGCATTTATCTTCTCTGGATTGGCCTCGATTCCTCTTTCATTGACCCAGTAGCCGAGGAATTTTCCTGCTGTTACTTCGAATGCGCACTTGACCGGGTTGAGCTTCATTTTGCTTTTTCTCAGATTTGAGAAATTTTCCCACAAGTCATTGGCATGATTGGAGTGTTTGGTTTTGATAACCATGTCGTCAATGTAAGCTTCCACATTCCGGCCTAGCTGGTCGCCAAAACACTTTGTTCACCATTCTCTGGTAGGTAGCCCCCACATTTTTTAGGCCAAAAGGCATCATGCTGTAGCAATACAATCCTTCGGCAACTCGGAATGCTGTGTGTATCTGGTCGTCCAACCACGTCTTGATTTGGTGATAATCGGAATAAGCATCCACAAAGCTGAGGATTTTGTGCCCAGAAATGGAGTCCACAACCTGATCGATTATGGGTAGTGGGTACCAATCCTTTGGGCAGGCTTTGTTGTGGTCAGTGAAATCCACACACATTCTCCATTTGCCGGTTACTTTCTTCACCATAACCACATTTGCAATCTAGGTTGCATACCAGACTTCTTTTATAATTTTGGCTTTTAACAACTTAGACACTTCCTCTTTGATGGCTTTTTGTTTTTCCCATGAAAAGATTTGTGCCTTTTGTTGTATAAGAATGAAGTCGGGGTCAATGCTCAACTGGTGCATAGCGACGCTCTCGCTAATGCCCTCCATATCCTCGATCCTCCAAACAAATACATACAGGATTTCTTTTAACAGCTTGATGATTGCTGCTCGCTCTTCCATCGGTATCTCTCTTCCTACCCTGACCTTTTGCTCGGGGAAGTCGAGGCTAATCATAATTTCATCAAGGTCTTCATTTGACTCGATAGCTGGGTGGTGCTCAATGTCTAGACTTTCGAGTGTGATTACTTTTGTGGTGGCATGGTCTCTCTTTTTGTCATGCTCGCCAATAATTAAGGTACCGATCAGATAGTCCTCGTTTCCCCCTTTTTCTGGCGAGCTGGCGTTCCTAGCTCGCTTTTCACCTTTTTCTAGCGAGCTAGCGTTCCCAGTTCGTTTTAGTTGTTCATGGTTATTGGCTCCTTCTTTTTCCGGCTAGCTGGCGTTCCCAACTCGCCTTAATTTCTATGCTTGTGTATGCTCGAGGAGCGATGAAATCAGTTCCTCCGTTTCTCTGAGCCTTTTGGTCGTCTTGCTTATTTCGACCCCTTCTCCTTCGGGCATGGTGATCGTCACCTTCTCCTTCTGTGTCTTCTCCCTATAGATGTACTCCAGGGTGCTCGCTAGATCATTTAAGACCATGCCTATCCCTTTTTCAGTAGGGAATTTTATTCTTTGATGAGCCATGGACGCGACCATTTGAAACTTTGTTTGAGAGGGTGATCCTAGTATAGCGTTGTATGGGGATGGTAGATCGAGTACCAAAAATTCGACCTCCTCCGTTCGAGGAGTCATGCTTTCTTCCCCCAAAGTCACCATGAGGATGATAGTTCCTTTTACCGCCACCTTGTGACCGGTAAACCCTTCCAGCTGTACGCTGCTCAGCCTTAGGTGGGCATCTCCCAACTCCATCCCTTTGAAACATGAATAGTACAAGATATCCCTTCCAGCCCCTGTGTCAAATGTCAAGTGTCAACTAGTACTCGCTTCACCTCGTTGTCATGTATTCTCACCATGAGAGTCAAGGGCTGTTGACGGGCAGTTTCACTAGTGGCTATCTCTCTTGGCCAAAAGGTAATTCCTCCGGCTTCATCGGGTAGGGGAATCATATTAACCACATGTTTTAGGTTGTAAATCATATGTTTCAACTGAGTCCTACTTAGTGTGGCCTCCCTGATGGTGTCGATCACATTCCTGGGGCCCCCATTATTTGGTCTGGAATTCTGGTTTCTCTCCGGCTCTCTATGTCTTCCCCCTTGGTCGTTGCTCTTCTTCTCAAACCTCCTGAGCTCACCTCTGTCGATGAGTTTCTGAATAGCTTTCTTTAGATTGATACATTCATCGGTTGTATGACCGACGTCTTTATGGAAGGCGCACCATTTGTTGGGGTTGCAAGGATACCGAGTTTCCTTCAACGGCCATGGCATGTCTATCCTGTCTTGGTCGAGTAAGACATTCATTATGTGCTCGTGACTGGTTGTGAGTTGAGTCCAGTCGATTTCGTCCCACTTGTTCTTGCCTCGATTATCCTCTTCCTTGTAGCCTGATCCTCGCCCCCCTTTGTTCGAATTATCCTGAGCCCGATGCGTTCCATCGTGCACTTTCTTTTTCCCGTCTTTCTTCTCACTCCCCTCCATCTTTGCCTCCTCGGTATTGATCACCCGAATAGCATGGGCATACATTTCACCGACGGAGGATTGGTCCCGCAGCATCATTTCTTGTCTCATCAGCCCCTGCAGCAGGCCCGAAATGAAACACATTTTGATCGATTCTTCGGAGATGTACGGTATTTGGTCGACCATAGCCATGAATCTGTCCATGTATGTCTGGTTCGACTCATTTATTCGTTGTTGTATACCGCACAAATCAGCATGCTTCTATGGCTAGAGTCCGGCCGAGGAGAATTGGGTGACAAACATTTGTCTGAATTCATCCCAACTTTCAATAGAATCCAGTGGGAGTCCTGTGTACCACTTCAATGCCTTCCCTTTGAGAGTCCCCACAAATATATTTCCCCACGCATCCTCGTCATCAGGAGCCACTGCGTTCATTTTAACCTCGAAATTGGCCATGTGATCGACGGCATTAGTGAGGCCCTGATACGGTTCAAATGTGGGGATCTTCTTATCAGTTAATGGGGCCTTCCTTATCCTCTCCTTGAATGGACCATTCTTGGCTGGGGGTAATAACATAGGTTTTCCCTTCTCCATGGCTTCAAGCCTACCTCGGAGGAATTTCACCTCTTGTTCTACGACCAAGGATGGTTTATTGGTCGATTTTTGCACCTCGGTGGTTGCGTTCCGACCACTCTTTAGGTGTCCTTTTCCCGATTGATGGGAATGAGTGCAATGCCCACATGTTTTATTTTTCATTACCTCAATCCTCGGCCTGGACTCTCCTTCCTCGCTCCTCTCCCGTGTTCGGCGAGGGCGATTGGACTCGTTCGGAAAAGTTAGCCGGCTGTGGATACTAGCTTTGGGTGTCTGCTCACTCATTCTGTCCCCCAACCGAGATCTTACACTGGGCCGAGGTATAGCTATCTCTTTTCCTTTGTCTTTGGAAGTAGCTTTTTAAGGATTTGAGTCGGTTCCTCCTGGGGCACTGTTTTAGTTGCTACCCTTGCTTTTTTCTGAAGCGCGAACATTTTGAGCTCGACCTCTTGAATTCATGTGAGGTAAAGTCTCTGGCGTTCCCAGAACCTTGCCTATACCAAGAGCTCGTCCTGCTCGATGGCCTTGTTCTTCTCTACTTGAGAGTGTTCCACCTGGGTCTCTTCCTCGTCAACATCAAAGAAAGTGCTCACTTGTCCAGTGGCACCTCCTACGTTACGAGCATCCTCTTGGGTGCCCTTTCCTCCCAACGCCTTTGAAGTTGCAGTGGCAAGGTCCATGTCAGTTATTTTGCTTACGGGTGAGGGGGGTGGTATGTTCGTTCCTGGTTGGTTGTGCTTTGTGGGAGTTTGTTTATCCATTTATTTAAAGGTTTTGGCTTAGTGATGGAATATGACGTTTCCCGACAACGGAACCACTTGATCACGCCACAAAGAGGGGTGACTATGCTAGAATTCCACGTAATGGACCTGAGCTGACATGTCCTTGACCGGCGTCCACGTCGGTGTAAGTGGATACTTGATGTACCAAAGTTGATATGATATTTGGGCTTTGTGCTTATTCCTTGATCTTTGGTCACCTGAAATAAGACTACCGTTAGGGCGCCGGGGTTTCCCAGCTACAGCCCTCAGGTGTGAGAGTCAGTAATCATGGAGTATAAATGTGCCGGAGCTAGGCGTTCCCTTAAGCTTCCGGTGATTATGTATATTGCTTATTGTACTGAATGTAATTGTGTCTGATTGATCAAGTGAACTTACCTTTCTTGTAAGAGAAGGCTTCCTTTTATAGTAGTGATCCTTGGGGGATCATGATTGATGTAGGGGCCCTTGAGCATGGGGACCATTTGCTGGTCGGCTAGTCGGCAGCTTCCTACTGGCTGATGTGTAGCGGGTGATGCATTCATTGTGAGCGGTTGGTAAGCCGCTATGTTGTATCAGCTTGCATGGCTTACCCGCATCCTGTTAAGAGGACATCTGGAGGCTATGTACAGGTTATATGTCAGGTCTATCACGTCATGGAAGGTTTGTCGGCCGAGCATGATCGTTCCTCATCTGGGTGGTCGGGTCATACTCGTTGTTCAGAGTGATCTCTGGTTTATCGAGGATCATGGTCGAATCATCAATGGTCACTAGCCACAGTCGGTTTTTCCTCGTTTGTTGTATGGTGGACCTGGCCCAGGTCCAGCTGGAATCCACGTGGTTGCTTCACGTAGGAGGACCCAGGTCGGGTCCCTTCACTAGGGCGGCTAGGGCACCAAAAACATGCCATAATTACAAAGAAAATTTACCTAGTATAAACCTAATAATTTGTAACAATAATGCGATCCAGACCCCAATGTGCATAAATTAACAACACAGACCCTAAATGTGATAGTGAGCAAACCACACGGCGGTAAAATGCAACCTAATAATTTGTAATACTCCCTTAATCCTAAAATGAGCCCCGAATATGTTTCATTCATGATTTAAAAAAACTCATTTTGGGACGGAGGGTGCACCATCAAGACATTTTTCTTTACTCCTTGCACAATATATATATATATATATATATATATATATATATATATATATATATATATATATATATATATATATATATATCCGACCTGCTATTAATGTAGGTCTCTCGGTTTCTCGTGTCGGATCTGCAGCTCAAATTAAAGCTATAAAACAAGTAGTTGGCCAATTAAAATTGGACATGGCGCAATTGACAGAATTAGAAACTTTTGCACAATTTACTTCTGATCTCGATAAAGGTACTCAGAATCAATTGGCAAGAGGTCGACGATTACGCGAATTGCTCAAACAATCTCAATCTAAACCTCTTGCGATGGAAGAACAAATAATGACTATTTATACGGGAACAAACGGTTATCTCGATTCATTAGAAATTGGCCAGATAAATCAATTTCTTGATAAGTTACGTAAATATTTAAAAAAAGAGAAACCACATCTTCAAGAAATCATATCTTCTACCAAGATCTTCATCGAGGAAGCCAAAGACATTTTGAAAAAAGCTATTCAAAAAAAAAATATATATATATATATATATATATATATATATATATATATATATATATATATATATATATAAACTAGTTTCGTGAACATGTAGGTCAACTTGGCATATCTTATAACAAAATATATTTTTTTCCTAGTTTTATATATGATAAAAACTTAGGTAAGATGATGTCACAAGTATTTTATTTTATGCAAAGACAGATCCTCATGACCCGACCTACTGTGTATTAGTTGGTTGAGTTATGAGAGACTAAGACTGTCTCACGAATTAAAATTAGTAAAACGATTTCCCATAAGACCTACTCTTTATATATATACACATAATCACTTCATCCAAACACCCCCTCCACACACAAAAAGAAGAAAAAAAAAAAAGTGGAAGGTCATGCAAGAACGAGCCTCTTCGACCTTAAAACATCCCTCTTATCATGAGCATGTCAGATTGAACCTTTACCACAATGATAAAGTATGACGAGAAACGCCAAACTTATAAAGTGATAAGACACCAATATAAACCAACATAATATAAGCAAAACAACTTTTCTTTGTCCAAAATGAGTGTTTCTTCCACTTATTTGAACTCGTACCTTTCTTAATAATAGACTACACTAAATATATTTATACATATATGCACGCATTGCATGTACATATTTAAGAAAGGGGGGGAGGGGGGTTGTGGAGGAATTACAAATCTGTAACCTGGTACAAATAGGGGCTCAGCAGAGGTATTTTCTCACACTGAAACGGCTTTCCTTGGTGGAGAGATGTTATGCTAGTAAGCCTTCCAGTAGCAGACCGATAATATCTAATTGCACACTATAAAGGATTTTATATCTGCCTTCCACATTAACCCACAGTATTATGGGATTCTCGCCGCTTTAGAGAGAGAGATTGGTTACGGATTATGTTTTTCATGTCTTTCTTCAAATCAACCTCAACACCATCCTTCTTTGATAAAGAATTAGCTGCAGCCTGTTCTTTTAAGGCTTCCTTCTCCAACTTCTTCTTTTCTGCATCTGCCTGCTGTTCATTCTCATCGCGCGATTTATTGAACATCTTAACAAAGACAGCCAAGATTTGCGTCACTGCACATACAAATTCAAGAAGCTTGGCTTGAAACTAGAATATATAAAACCACAGAGAACCTAGTTACTCGCACGTAGTTCATTACCATGTCCTATTTTGCATAACTGTTAAGGCTTCCTTTCTCATAAACAGATAGATGATTCTTCCCTCTGTAATTCTTATAAGAAATTGGAAGTTGCAATGGTAAACTAAAAACATCACGGCACTTACAACCTTAATTTCTAAAAGGATAATGGGGAGGGACTCCTAAAGTATAACCAACATGTCAACTACCAATTGCAAACTTCCATTCCATTAATACGAAAACCCATGGATTACAATTAGACATACTTGATATATACAACATTGGATATTAGGGAACATTTTGCAAAAGACTTCAATAAACATCTCTAAAAATCAGACTTAAGATGATATACCTCTATAAGAGAATAACAAAAAAGAGTGAATTTGATTACTAATTCATGATTAACTACATAAAGCTAAAAATTTATTAATTAAAAACAGAAGGGAAAAAGAACTAAACAGCTTGACATGAATAATGAAATCAAACCTTGTTCAAAGGGGCATCGAGCGGGATCCTCCCCAAAATACTGAGAAAGTGAGTCTGCGTTTCTTCCCTGCAAAACAAACCTGTTAGGACATAACAATCTTATGATCACCAGGTACTAACAAAGTCAAATACCTCATAATGGACTCACCACTTCAGAGTACAACGATATAAGCGACCTTACTTCAGCTTCCGCAGTATCAAGGAAATTCTTCAAGACCTGAAACAGTGAGTTCAAGAATCCATTGTTAACTTTGTACTATCATTCATGAAAATGCATGAATTACAGTAGACCCCCCCACCCTTCTTGCAGTGTCCAAACCCACGAAAACAAACCCAAGCTCTCCAGCTTCCACAAAAAATCTGTGATACCACTACCATCGTTTGGCAGTGGCTTCCAGCAAATCGAAAATTCAGATCCAATCTCTACATTTGATAATTGTTTTTTTTTTAAGTAAGAAAATGTTATAAATATGAGAGCGTCAAAACAGGTGGCGCTATACAACAGTAATAATTACATTATGTTATGTTATCCACAAACTCTACAAAAGGGCTAGCGTCAAAAGAGATCAACTCATGGCACCAAAAGAGCATAGTAAGCAAAATAATCTCTTTGATCTTCTCTACGCTTCTCTCTGCATTCTCAAAAACTCTAGATTTCATTCCAGCCATATAATCCAGCAAATCGCCAATGGGGCCACCTCCCATAAAAAAATCCCTCCGTTTATACATGAACCTACATCTCATCATATCTTTCACCGAATTAGGCATCACCCACACCACTTTGAAACAATTAAACACAAAGTCTCAACACTTGCTGGTAAAGGGCAATGCAGCAATAAATGGTTGACACATTCTCCATCACTTTTACACAAGCACTACCAGTTGACTAAAATTTTACCACAACGCTGGAGGTTGTCGCATGTTAACAGAGCTTCATTTACAGTTTCCCACATAAAAACACTCACCCTTGTAGGGGCCACACTCTTCCACGGGAACGAAACAATGCTACTCGAGATCTTCTGATAAAAGGATTTAACTGAGAAATCCTTGCACTTCCCTCCTTCCCACACAACTAGATCTTCTCTATGTCTATCCACTTTCTGTCTATAAAGCAACTTGAAGAGACGCCCAATAGAGTCCAACTCATCTAAAAGCTTAAGATATTAGATAGGGGTCCAACAATATATATCAAACTCAACACTCCTCCTCGTGACCCATTCACAAGTGGAGAGATAAACAAATATGCCTCACGCATCACAAACCAAATAGAGTGACAACATGCGCTCATAATATTACGGGTGACAAATGGAAGCGGTATGACACGAACCCAAACATTGCCAAACCAGAGGTTTGATACCATGTTAAGTTACCGCCTTGACAGAGGCAAAGCTGTGATACCATGTTAAGTTACAAACTCGTCGAAAAGCTTAAGTTGCTAAAGAATGTATATAGCACTCCCCCTCACGAGTGACCCGCACACACGTGTAGAAATCAATAAACACTCCCCACCAAGGGCGGCATAATATATGGGTAATAAATGCAAGCGGAAAGACTTGAACCCTGGACATTGCCTGGGCAGAGCTTTAATACCATGTTACCCCAGGCAAGATTTGGGGTTTAAGTCTTCCCTCTTGCATTTATTACCCGTATATTATGCCGCCATTGGTGGGGCGTGTTTGTTGAATTCTCCACGTCCCACATGTGACGTTTTTGTTGAATTCTCTATGTGTTGTGTGCGGGTCACACATGGGGGGGAATCTTCATATACATTGTTGAGCCCCTTTCTAAGGACTTAAAGTTTTAGATGAGTTGGTTACTTAACAATAATCTCCAAATTCATGTGGACAACACCAACTCCAAGACCCCTAGAAGGGAGTGTGATCTCACATGACTTACTTCCGTTAAAAAATTACCGTTCCGTCCATTTTGTGAGGACATTTCAAAAATTAATCAAATGAATGAGCAACATCAAAATATTTTTCAATGGGTGACCACATTTGAAATTGACAAAAATTTGAGAGATCTTTTTATCCTTTTGGCCTACTTTGAACCTACCATAATTTATTACCTTCATAATGTATACATCAATAATCATTCTTGGCATAGAAAATCTCAAACCAAACTACTGGTTTGTCAATTAGCCCATCTTAATGGAGTTGCGTTGTCATGAGTAACTTATTGGCTATAACATGAGGAATTTTTTTCACCAAAGCAATGTAAAACTGGTTACCAGATCCATATCTATTCTCCTCACCTTTTGGAAGCCAGCAGATATTGCACCATCATTCTCTGAAGCAGAGAGTTCCTGCTCAACCTTTTCAAGACCCTTGCTCACTGCTTGCATTTCTTCAGCCAAAGACTTCAATTGAATCTAACCATTTGGAGTGAAATGAACATCAAGTGGATGGAACAAAAAGAAATCCGTGACTCAGCAATTGAATTCAATATTATGCGTTACAAAAACTCCCCCAAGAGGAATGCAATATAATCACATACCTTAGAGGCAGCTTCTAGGTGAACAAGATCCTTACCGAAATCCAGTAAGTCGGGCATTTTCTCAGCAAGAAGCTAATGATAAGAAAAAGTTAATTGGCTTCATCTTATAAATATTCAAAACGAGACTTGACAATGATCACAAATACAACCGTGTTTCAGAAATACATGAAATAAAAAAAGGCGAAGATTAAGATGAAAACAAAACAAAACCAAAAAGAAAAAAAAGAAAAGAAGAAGGAACAGCCAAGAGTACATTGATGCAAACAAAAAAGCAACAATAGATTTAACATGTATGAGTTTTGACATGTGTACCTTGCATAGATAATGCATCAACGTCATTTTGTTGTTTCTTGCACGAGTATCAGACAACTTGAGAAGGCTATCCAGTTTAAATCCTATTGCAGATCCTGCGACAGAAAATAAACACAGAGATATTTGAAAAGAGGAGAGGAACCATGACCTAATCTATCCTTCAGTATGCACCATCATGACGATAGCAATGGCTGAACTCTAGACAACAGTACCTCGAGCAGTGCCCTGATTTAGTGCATTTCCAAGAGTGAGAATTGTTTGCATTATCTGACGCAATTTTGCTGATTCCTTTACCTGCGATTGTCATTAAGTAGGCTGAGAGCTAGTGTGTAAAAAAGACAAAACTTAAGACTCCTTGCTAGCTGATCCCAAGTAGATGGGACAAGACTTAGTTGAGAGTGGGGCATGAAAAGTACAAGAATCCTAATCACCAAAGGTACCTCTCTAGTAGCATCATTGATTGTGGTCAGATTATGTCTCAAGTCATTGACCTGAAAATTTGAAAGATATAAGCATAAGCAGCTAAAAGTAATAGTAGTCTTCACGGTCAGACAAGATAGATACGAATGCCAAACTAACATACCTGACTAGAAAAAGTAATCGTGAAAGAAAATACTCGCAACTTGGACTCAACTCGTGGGACCTTCATCAACTCCATGAAGAACTGAAAAGCAATGAACCACAAAGTTTGGTTATTAAGAAAATACAGCTCTCTGCACTGCCTTCAATCTTGATTGTCACTAAATTACCTGTTCACATTTTCCAAGCATTTCCTTGTCCCCGGTATAGTTCTGAGAGAAAAGAGATGGTAAGAAACACTAATTAGAATATGAATAGAGGACAAAATTATCTGGACGCATGACAATAGTAACTAGCAAGTTTCAAATAAGTAAAAAACTTTCACCCCAAGACACAATGATGCCGAACAACCTATGAGATTCACAATCGAGGGTTATTCAGAAAGGTATTGAGATCCACACACTACGTGATTCATAGACATTGTGCGTAATGCTGAACTTTCAGATTGACAACAGTTCACATTTTCATGATTAAAAGTTATGCAATATCACTTCAATACCTATCAGTGTCAAATCTTCCACCAAGTCACAAAGCCATTTGTCATTTTGTTAACTCCAGTAGTATTTATGTTGGCTCTTCTGTTTTTAAGCATTATAAACCTGGATCATGAACTTTTTAAGCATCAGTCTTTATCAAAACTAAGAACATCCGGCTGATTTAATATCATGATAAGACAATCCCAGCTGCTAATTAGAACTTTGATGTCCATTCTTTATTTTCCATAAAAGCATAATGAAGTCAACAATCACTTTGTTCTTGAGAAGCTTAGAAAAAAATTATTACCATATTATTGACACAAAGCATGCAAACAACTTGCTGAAGTGCTCACCAAGTGTTTGCATGGGAGTCATAGTTTTTGAAAGTGAAAGGTGAGAAGAACATTTTGAAGGCGAGTGAAAGGAGAACAAGACGATAATTATTGGGGGGAGGGGGGAAAGGAAAAAACTACTTTATCGACCATCGTACTATTTCAAGAATATCAATTTGACCATAGCAGTATTCAATTTGCCAAAATGACCATTGTACTAACAAACACGCTATAAATGGAACCTAACTCGTTATACTTTGTTAAAAACTTAACGTTGGGTGTCTAATCATGCTTATGTGGACATAGTGCCACCCACTCATTGCGAAAAAATTAATCAGTTGAAATTCCAATATGTCCAGCTGGGTTTTGAGGGAGATATAACGCTCTCTCCCTTGTTTTGGAGGGAGTTTGGACCCCCAAAAACCAGATAAGAGAATGCATGTGTGTATGTGTGTCAATGTGTGTGATCGTTGAGGGACATGAGTGGATCGACTTTCATGTGCGTCAAACAATCTTAATCGCAGCAACAAGGTTCTAGCACTTCCGGCGACAGCATGGCTTTAGATAAGGTAACCTTCTCAAGGCAACCACAGTTGTATCCTTGGATTGGGTAAATATGGATGATTGACATCAAGATCTGGCAAATATTGATCAGATTTAGGCCAAAATCCTTCAAATCTGGCCAAAAAGATTAGTTGCTCGCTTTTTCACACCTTTATTATCTTGCCTCTGACCTTTCTTCTCTCACCTAGGCAAGAGAGGCGATTACCTTGGTTCTTTTCTTCAACATCGCCTCGCCACCTTCAAGAGGCAATTGACCCTCGCGTGAGGCGATCAAGGCGTTAGCCTTTAATAACAAAGATGGGAATAAGTTTTGATATATTTGTAGCCAACTAGACTAGCATGATATTTATGCTCCACCATTAGGGGAGCGTTAAAGTACATGTGTCACAGGGAATATTGTAATATTCAGGGGCGGACGTACCTTTAACGATATGGATGCAAGTGAATCCACTTTATAAAACGACATCGTTTTTTCACCTTGTTCGTTTTACAAGGTGACCCACACCAATTTACCAACGTGACCCACCCCCAGTTTCCGTAAGTCGCTAAGCCTAAGTCAAAAAGAAAGAGAGGGAGACGGGAGACCTCAGGCCTGTGCGTTGTGCCGCTGTGCGAGTCGGGGAGAGAGAGAGGATTGAGAGACTGAGAGGCAGAGATCTCAAATCTGCTGCCACCTCCGCCTGTCGTGCGCTCGTTCCGTCGGATTGAGGGGTTGAGGGAGGAGTCGGCCCAATCAAGGGAGGAACTGGGAATTGAGAATTTGGGAAAAGGAAACAGAGAGAGACTGGGAGGACTCACTGACTCAGACGAGGAGAGGTTTTCCGTTCCGTCTTGGCTTCAATCTTCACAAATCACAAAGTACAAAACACTTTTAGTTTGACTTCAAATTCACTTTAGCAAATGGCAGCAAGGTATGTCTTTTAACTTTTAATTTTTGTTTGCCTTTTGTTTAAATAGTATTTATAAAAATTTGTTGGTTTGAAACTTTGAATCTCAGAATATTCGAATGTTTGATGTCCAAAATTAGGGTTTTTTTTATTTGGTTGGTTGAAAACTTGGAATTAAGGCTTAATGTTATATTCAAAATTAGGGCTTTTTTTTATTTGCAGATTTATTTGGATGCAAATTGTGAATTTGTTGTTTGAGGATTTGTTTGGTTTAATGGGTTTTGAGCTATTGACCTATTGTTACATGTTACTTTTTGAAATCGAATGTGTGATCAATTTTTAAGTGACTCTCTTGTATATTATATTGAAAAAGAGTTGTTTGATAGCGTTACAAATGATGATGTAATTAAACGTTTTCATTGTATGAAAACGCGTAGAGGACAATTGTAATTCCTATGGTTTTTATGTAATAGTTATAATTGTGAATCCACTTAAGAATTTTCCTGAATTCAACACTGGTAATATTGCTTATATCTATGCATATATATATAGACACACGCATACACACACACATATACGTGTGTGTTTATTTATAGGGTTATGGCTTGTCTCAGTTCTCAAATTCTTCCTCTCTCACAATTTTAAAATTGTCTATAAGCATGTAAGTTCTTTCATTACTCGATGCAAAAGCCTAGAACTTCAATAAAAAAAATCCTCATTGAGAACATAATGTACAATTGTACATCATCTAAATATTTGAGCCAATGCCAGCAAGAAGTATGTTTGCAATATTCATTGGCAAGAGACTCAGCTTGCCATAAAAGCAGCTATATAGATCGATTTGAACTAGCGCGACGGAGATGTAGCTTAGTGGTCAAGTAAAATGAGGGATTACGGTATAATACAACCCAAATGTCCCAAGCCATGCAGGCTACTTTTTGGCTTTGCCTGGATGCATTGGCAAAAGGTAGTTAGGGGGTCCCCAAGGTGGTTTTAGTCGCATAAGTTTGTCCAATGTCAAACGGTCGCCTTTGCCCTAGAGGCGTTTCCCCTTTGTCATGCAAAAGAAAAAATCAATTTGAACTAAGCACCTCCTTAAATGGAATGAGGTCCTACCAAGCCATGGCTAGCAAAATGCATGTGGATACAGTCCTAATTTAACGCCATTCAACTGCTCTTAGTAATCTTATAATAAAAAAACAATAATAGTCTGCCCGACATTAAGTCAAGTTAGTTGGCTTCCCATCATCTTCCTTGCAAACCTTTGGCAAAAAAAAATATCAACCCCATAAAAAGAATCAGAAAGTAACATGATTACTAGATTTATTCATCCTGCCGTGTGAGTAGGCCCAGTAGGGGTGGCAATTGGGTGTTAATGGATAGCTTTGGGTTAGCATATTATCCATTATGCCAATCGATAATAGGCTAACCCAAAGTTATTCATTAACACCCAATTGTCACCCCTACCTGTGAGCAACGGTAGACCACTTTGCTCCAGTTCAAACCAAGAAGTTAACTGCAGTTCAACGGTAGACCACTTTGCTGGTTAGCTTCAGGATTGGGCTGATTCTGGGTTGGATATGAGAATGAGCCTATTCTTACCAGTAACCAGGGCCAGGTTGATCTGAAATCAGATTTGAACCTTACTTAAGCATGATCTAGGGGTTTGCAAATAGAACAGTGACCAAGGGGAAACTCGACAATTCATGATTGACCTGGAGAGAGATTTGCGACTGCAATTGAATGGATCAAGCATCATCAACTCTGATGACGACTCGAGAGAGAATTGAGAGGATGATGTGGCATGGATGAAGGACGAGAATGAGATGGTGACCCTTGAGACTGACAACTCAACGAGGAGTAGGTCTCACATCTGGCACAATCAACAGCAATGGAGCTCTGATGACTAAAGATGTAATTCTCAAAGGTGAGCACAGACAAACACAAGTGAAAGATAGAACCAGACAGCTGTTAAGAAAAAAATTATTCCATTTTCTAAACAATGAAAAAGAATGGCGACAATGGACAATGGTAGGCAAATGATTCAGAAGTTAACTAGCAAGGTCTATAGCGATCCAACACTCGATTGGGAATGTGACCATACTTCACGAAGGAACTCCAACCAAAGGAAGCCAGACACCAATTTTCAAATATACACTGGAAATTCTAACGCTAACGGTATGACTTTATTAAAACCCCTAAATAATAGAAAGATTGATCCACAAAATACATTATCATAAGCCAATTCATCCTGATTGTTTCCGCATCAAGAAGAATCACGCATCAACCTCAGGACAATGGAAATAATGACCAAAATAATCAATATCGAATTCAAAAGATTGATATACTCATAGGCTACTAAAGTCTCTTAAAACAACCAACTAAAAAAGATCAAAGAAGGAAATTTGAATATTCAACAACAAATAAATTAGAGAATGAATCCATCTGACGATATTCAGTTAAATCGTTCGAATATGAATGCCCTCAGAAGAGGTGGCTGTTATGTCCAAAAGGTGCTACTTACAGCAATTAGGTTTAAAGGCATATGACGTACATAAAACATGCAATATAATCAATTTAAATTGTCATTTATATATGTGCATGATTGATTTTGTAAGGCAGCAATATTTTTACATAAAAATACAGAACTGGAGAAGCATTTATTTTTTAAACTGTGAATCATGAAGCAGTGAAGCCTTAGCATCTGAATAGATTTTTTCCCCAAAAATGGCATTCCCAGCAAAGTATCTTCTCAGTTCTCAAATGTCCTTCTCCTAAAAGTATTTGCCGAAGTATATCTTTTCATGAAACGCAACTTAAAAACGTCACTAGAAATAGTGAATTCAAATGCAAGTGGAGGCACAAAGAAAGCAGAAAAAATGTGCCATAACTGTAAAAAGAAATGGCATCACACCAATGAAAATATATTTCATTCGTTTAAGGATGTATTTATTGTATCATCTATAAAGCATTGGACATCACATGTATGATCAGATAAAGAAGTAACGTGTGACACATCACACAAACACAGAGAGAGAAAGAGAAAGAGAGAGAAAGAGAGAGAAAGAGGGAGAAAGAGAAACAGAGAGAGAGAGAGCACCTTTAGTGTTTCCATTTCCTCTTTTGTAGGGCAAAATTTTATAAGATTCTCAACTTGATCAATATCCAAAGCAGAAGCATCCAAAGCTAAAACAGCATTCTGGAAATGTAACATGGCCTTCAGTATTTGAATAGTACTTCCAAACTAAAAGAGTTTTATGATGTAACGAGGACTCACAAAAAAAGAAAGAAAAAAAGTAGAAAACCAAAATATTGCATCCTCAATTATTTTCAGTAAAGTATAACTTAATGGAGATGCAAGGAGGATAACAGAATTTATGCTGGTTACAGAAAAAAATTACCCATATCTTATTTACATAGAACAGTAATATACTAACCAAAAACATATAAAAGACACAAGGCATAAGCTATTTGGAACAACAGATGAAGAACCAAGTTGTCACATTATAGCAACTGATTGCCCTCAATTCTATATTTATTGATTAAAGTCACATGTGCAGAAACTTGAGACAAATAAACTCAACTTGCAGGGTGAGAGCCAATTCATATTGAACAAAAAAGTGTCAAGAAGCTTCATGTTTCTTTTTACTCAACCTGATTACCATCTCTGCACCTAAAAATCAGCCCTTTGAGTGCCTTGATATACAACCAAGAGAAGAGAGATGGTGCTAAAAAAATAAGCCACGATAATTGCAACAAAATGTAGGTTTCTGACTCTAGAATCATTTAGACCTTGCCATTATGTCTAGTGGCAGGAATCCCAGTCAAAATAACAGGCATAGTATTAAAATTTCAAGTTGCAATGAGGGGCAAGAAGGGGTCTTCGGAGCCTAGGTGTAAGGGAGGCGAGCGCCTAAATGAATTAAGGCGCAAATTGAATACAAAACCAAAGCAGTTAGTTTTATCACACAGAAATATCCGAACATACTAGCAACATCGACAAATGACAAGTACTCATCCAACCAAGCAGTGAAGCTACCCATACTAAAAGTGATAGGCACTCAATTTTGCCAGTAGCCTCTAAATCTACTTCTTGTTTATTGTAAAAGGTGAACTAGTTGCCCTCCTTATAATGGTAGCAGTAATGTTGGTTCCTCTCTAACACATTGCCCTTACATCAAATATTAATCACCAGTGACCAGACACAAATTCATCATTTGACCAGACTCAGCATGCATCCTCCCAAGCTAACACTCAATCATGTGACAAACTTAAGCTCCCGCTTAATGGAAGGGACGGGACAATAAAAATGACATAGGGATGAACTAGGGATGAATATTGAAAAAAGCTCCCCGCATTAAAGATACTTTAGTTAACATATTTGTGTTTATGTCAAAGATTCTAATCAACTTGATAGAAGTAGAAGGGTATTGCCCATGTACATTTAGATAATTCAAGAAAAACAACCCTCCCCCTCCCCCACCAAAATAAGAACAAAAAACAGATAAACAAAGAATAAAGAAAATAAGGAACATAACTAAGTGATTCAAAGGCAGCACCCAAGCTCCTAACTCCAACATAATTCCTTCACAAGGCATTTCAATCAAATTGATCCTCAAACTCATATATACGTGTTTGACAGAGATAATAACTAGATTACGTGTTTCAAAAAAAGGTTGCAAGAGAAACCACTAAGTAGCTACAGGAAACTACAACGAGACACTCAGGTTTATATTCAGTCTTCTTTCCTAGACAGGTAAAAGAAGATCATCGTCAGGTAAGACCATTGCTTTTAAAAACATGGTGGTGAACCATTGAACAAATCTACATCATTCCCTTGCAAATGTGATAGATAAATGCATAAAGACAACGTAACATTTCCACCACAGTTATATATTGATTACATAATCTGGATACAGAGAAGGATGCACTTACAAGCATATCTGGAAGAGGAATCTTTATTTTTGTAAGCATGATTTCACAATTATATGCTCTACGCAGATCCACCTGATTAACACAACTAGAATAAGAACCTCATGTACTAATGAAATGCATAGGACATATTCCACAAAGGAAAAAGGACCAGAATAGATGAAAACTTCTTTTAATATAACATGAATTTCTAGAATTCAGAAAGTCTGGTAACAAGTTCTACGATGACAAAACACAGCTATCCATGCCTTTCATGAAGATCATTAAGTGCCAACATAAATGCAGCACACAATAAATTAAGCTGGAACCAGGAGATGTAGGAAGATGAGGAAATTACAGGAAATGGGAGTCAGAATTATCCATTTACCAGTTGAACTTTCTCCGGTTTATTGACTTTTGAACCACGTCGACCTCCACCCTTGCCTGGGCCATCTGAAGCAGTAGCAGCTGAGAAGAGACTTTCAAGCTCTGATATATCAATTTCAGGGGCCCTACCAAGAACTTTCGTCATGTGACATCAGATTACTAAAGAACCAAAGCAAAAGCATGAAAAGGAAATTAAAACAGAAACAGAAGAGAAAAAAAAAAGACTTTGTATAGGACATGTTCACATCTTCTCAAAAATGAAAAGGTAGAAAGGAGCACAAATCCTGGATCAGTAAAAAAAGCCTTCACTCAACATAATAGCAAACATTGTCATGCAGTCCATTATGGTCAAACAGAAATGACAACTGAAGATTTATGATGCTGCTAATTCCACAAGTTAAAGAGCTTTTAAACCCACATACCTGGACTGATTTTCCTGTTTCTGAGAATCAGCCCATAAGCTCCCTTGCACTGCTCGGGTAACTTTCACCCAGTGTAAAGGCTTTAATGAAGCTTTCTTTGGGGGAATTGAAGACCCTGTAACTCGAGCTCTTCCGCTACTTGATGAACCATACGAAGCTCTTCCTCGGCCACTAGAAAGAGAGGGAGGTGGTGGAGGATTAGAGCCCTTTGCTCCGGGAGGTGGAGGTGGAGGTGGACCTGGTGCTCCAGGTGGAGGTGGAGGTGGACCTGGTGCACTACTTCGACCTAGAGGTGGAGGTGGAGGTGGACCTGGAGGTGGAGGTGGACCTGGTGCACTAGAAGGCTTCAATGCTTGCTGGGGAGCAGAGGGAATTGAACCTGGCCGAGGAGCTCCTGGAGGGGGCGGAGGCGGTGGAGGCCTTGAGACAGCACTAGGTTTGTGTCCTAAAGGAGGTGGAGGTGGTGACGGTGGCTTACTAGTAGCATTGCTACTTGATGTTGGCAATAGCGGTGGTGGTGGAGGTGGTGGAGGTGGAGGTGGTGGTGGTGGGGCAGCCAATGGAGCTGGTTTAATGGATGTGGAGGAAGGAGGTGGGGGTGGAGGAGGTGGTGGTGGTGGGACAGCAGATGGAGCTGGTTTAACAGATGTGGAGGAAGGAGGTGGGGGTGGTGGAGGTGGTGGAGGTGGTGGAGGTGGTGGTGGAGGTGGAGGTGGAGGTGGAGGTGGAGGGCTGTTAGAATCAACAAAAATCGGAGGGGGAGAATGGCTTCTACTTGTTGAAGCACTTGTGAATGAAGGCGGAGGTGGGGGAGGTGGAGGTGGAGGTGGGGTTGGTGATGGTCCTTCACGAGAATTACTAGAAGGTGGCGGTGGTGGCGGAGGTGGGGAAGCAAAATTTACACATGAATCAATATTAGATATTGGAGCATTTGGTGGTGGAGGACAGGATGGAGTAATTTTACTCTGAGGAGAAGAAAGAACAGTTTCAGCTGGAGCTTGATTAGATGATGTTAAGGCAGCACTTAGATCAAGATGAACATCAACTTCAGAGGAAGAAATAATTGAATCAACGCTTGCTGATATTATTGGCAGAAATGGATCCTTGACAGGTATAGGATCAGATGCTTCATCTGAAGCATAATCCTGATACAAAGAATCATCATGAAAATTAGCCCCCGGAGCAGTAGTGTATGCTAGGTTATTTGCCTTCTCAGTTTCCAGAAAATCCAGACTGTCTGCAATACTTGATGCATTATTTTCTTCTTCAGAGTCAAAAGGCGATGAATATGTGCTCACTCTACTTCGCAGCATCGACAATTCTTTAACATCGTTCAAGACTGTGAGCTGTTTAAATAGCCATGCAGCAGCATCGTCATTACTATCAGCCCATTCAACGCCATTAAAAAGTTCTTGAACCCTAGAAAAAGCTTCCAAGGGTAATCCACCTGTTTCCTCACCATTTAAGATTGCAGTAGGAGCTTTCTGGGGAGAGATGCTCTCGATGTCTCCAAAAAGAACCTGAAATTACGTAAAAGAGTATTGTAATTAGATGTCAGCGATGAAGTTTATTTCTCAACTTCTCAATCTTTCTAACCAAATTTTCACCTCAGCTCGAAAGCTTTTAGGATAACATCCCTTTGAGTCCCAAAGAATGTCCAAGTTCTCGCAATTAAGCATCAAGATGTTGGATCGGATGAAAGCGGTGTTGAACATTACACGAAACATCATAACTTCTCTTTCAGGATCAAGGTCTAAATGGACACACTCCAGTACAACATCTCCTTGCACCAAACACTGGATGTCAATCTTAATCACATCACTGTCCTTCTGCAATAAAATTCATGCACATTGTTTCTCACTTTGCAAGACATAGAATATAGCAGATACCAAATAATGAAGAGACTGTACTTTTTACCTGGGAGTATCGTCGAAGACTTCTACCTCTTTTGGGCATAGAAAATAACATTTGGGTTGATAGCCCATCCTTACTAAGCAAATTTCTGCCAAAAATCCGAATGATCGGCCTGCATCCATTTTGATTATCGAATCTTGGGATAGCACGAAGAATGAGACAGTCCAAAGAAAGAGCCCTTTCAGGAGGGGGCCACTCTGGAGATAAATTTCTTCTTGATATGTATTGGAGGTAACGAAGCTGAGATGGAAATGAGTTTAATGGTGACAATAGTTGTACTAATCCTTTTGGGGCCTCTCGATAAACAATTTCAAGAGACTTCCTTTCTCCCACTTTGCAATTTTCTGAAAACCAAAAAACTAGCCAACAGAAATGCCAATATTGGCCAACCCCCTCTCTCACAATGAAGCAAAATAACATTCTGACGATTACCAAGCATAAGCCAACTTTCGCAAACACGAAGAAAATGATGGACTAGAGATAACGGAAGGAGGGGACAACCCTCATACTGTCGTGGATAATCCATGACAGTAACATCATACTCGCACAATATTTCTGCAAACTGGCTCCTTTTTTTGCCTTCTCGGAAATTGAATGCAAGAAAAGATGATTCAGGGAATTCTTCATGCAATTCAGTGATGATCTCATGTAAGTAAAGTTGGTACAATCCCTCAGGTAGAACTTCGGTTGAAAAGCAAGAATCAAAAACTGCAAAGATACAACAAAACAAGCACTTACTCTATCATGCACTGTGAAAACGTATGGACTAACACATAGGCACAGATTAAATGAAGGCTTTTTCTAAACATGCACATATATGCATTCAAAAGAAGGAAACTGAATTAAGAAATAAGTGAGTAAAAGGACATTAATTAAATAAAGTGATGCAACCATATTTGAGATTAAGAATGCAGCTTTATTACCATATACTCTATCAACAAACTCAAGCAGTCCATCTGGAGGTCTTTTGTAAAAGAATCTACTGAGAAGAGACATACTTGTCAGCAAACTAACTGCAAACTGTATCCCAATCAACAAAAACCTGAAGAATTGGGTTAAAAGTAAGATCAGTTTTTCAAGTTGCAAACGTCAAAAACCAACACAAAGAAAGGAAAGTTTGCATATATAAGGCTCCTTCCAATGAATGCATTGAGAGGGCTTCTTAAATATTTTTTTCTTTTTTGGGGAAAGGCTTTGCATTGACTAATGTAAACTTTTACAAATAAATCTCCAAACAAGTACCGAAGAGGCCCTTGCTTAATCCTCATATACGCATGCATCTATCTATTACAAAAATGTGAGACTATTATAGCTGTTACCATTTGTGAAATAAATTCCAAATGCCAACACGTTGGACCTTTTTCTTCAAATTACAACGCTATCTTCTTTGTTTCTTAGTAAAATTTGCAACTTCAACAATCAATTTGCAGATTTAGGACCACGAACCCTTAATGCCAACAATGCTTATCTACTCCCACTTTACTCTTTCAAAATAAATAATGACACTCCTGCCCCACCCCACCCCCCAAATTTCAATCAGTATGCAGCCAGAGAAGTGTATGGACAATATCCTCAACCTACTCCAACTTTAAAATCGAAGAACCGCAGACTTAGCACATCGTCTTTAAAGGCAATGCAGACATATACTTCCTCTGTCCCTTAACGAGTGCCATTTGAAGTATTTCACCCAAATCAAAAGTTGAATTCTAACCGATTCTATGAGCACGTATAAGTAAATACCCTTAATTACTGCATTATATCATTGCAAGCATAGTTGTTATCGTGTATCGGAATCAATTAAACAAATTTAAGTAACGAAGCTACGGATTAAGTTGAAATCACGGGCTACAAAGTAACGAGCTGACCTGGTCGTTAGGGCAAACTGTAACGACAACCAGCTGCAAGCCTGCAATGGAGGGGACAAAGCTCTTGGAGTGGGAAACGTTCGAAATTGAGGCTGAGGCTATAGTCGGGAGCCGAGGAACCACTCCCCGTTGCCGAAATGTCAAATAAATGATTCAAATTTTTTGAAAAAAGAGGTTCATTGTTTTTGTTCCAAAAAAGGGTAAGATAAGTTGTCAGAGAGTTCCCCTATATTATGATTCAGATTTAACTTGGTACCCTGATTTTCTAAAGAATAAATTGTGTGCCCGTCCCTTTTTAGAGATTTGTAACCGTTCGGTATCCTTTTTTTTCAATCGCATAAGTTCATTCTTTTTATTTTCTTCCTAAAATGCCCATCACGATGCAGCAAATGAACTCGCTCCATAAAGCAATCGATATCTATATCTTTTCTTCCTAAAATTTATCCGATGAATCTCTGTTTCCATTCCAAATATATCCGTCCATGTTTTCCCAAATATCTCTTACTTCAACCTACAATTTAACCTTTCTTCCTAAAATTTCTCAGGTGAATCTTTGTTTCCATTCCAAATATCTCCGACTTCGGGCTGCAATTTACTCTTTCTTCCTAAAATTTCTCTAGTGAATATATGTTTCTATTCCAATAGCTTGTAGCGAAGAAAGTTGATTTTGTGGATATACGGGGGTGACCAATTTTCAGGAGGAAAGGCTACCTAACTTGGGAGATAAATATGAAGAAACAGAGTGAGAGAAAAATCAAAGTCAAACTGAGGCATCCCGATGAACAAACGGATGCTTTCTGATGCATGATTTTGTATTATGTTTCCATCGCGAAACATGAATTTTGAATTGCGATGCATGAAACTTCTTCTCAGTAATCCCGGTGCAAAAATTGCCTTACCGATGCACACATTAGAATTGTGATGCATCGACTTTGAATTACGATGCGGGTTAAGAAAGTGGTAAATGCCCCGCAATAACATACATGATAGCTTCTTCCTAAAACTTCTTTAGTGAATCTTCTTTTTCTTCCTAAAATTTATCCGGTGAATCTTCTCGATTTCTTCCTAAAATTTCTCCAGACAATCTTCCTTTCTTCATAAATGTTCTCCGATGAATCTCTCTTCCAATAATTCTCCGGTGAATCTTTGTTTCCACTCCAATACCTTGTAAAGTTGATTTACATGGATATATGTAGGTGATCAATTAATGGGAGTCAAGGTTTAACTTGGGAGATAAGTGAAGAAACAGAGTGAGAGAAAAATCAAAGCCAAACTGATGCATCCCGATGCATGATTTTGAATTATGTTTCCATCGCGATGCATGATATTTGAATTGTGATGTATGAAACTTCTTCCCATAAATCTTGATGCAAAAAATTGGATTACCGATGCACACATTGGAATTGGCATGCATTGACTTTAAATTACGATACAACGCGCTCCTAATCCAATTTCATTAAGAGTGTACTCGTCCTTTTACACTAAAAATGTCATTTACCAATTAAATAAAAATATTGGGGATCTCAACGATTGAAAATATCACTAAAGGAACCGCCCATGTATATCACTTTTCTAAACCCAATGGATTAAGAACACCTCCAACACAGTCATTGGGGTGTTTAGTTGGCATAAACAGATTGGTCGAACCAGTTAGAGTTACTACTCATACGACACACAACACATTATGATACGATGTACTAATTCGTATAGTAGAGGGCTGATTTGGATACATATCGTACGATACGTATCGCGTATCGTAAGATACTAACAACTATGAATGAAAGTACTACAACACGATAATTAATAAATGTGAATTTAGTAACTTCGTTAAAGAAATGCCACTTAAAGTTTTTAGGGGTGAGAAAAATTTTTGGGGTGAAATTCAGGTCGGTCCCTTTTTAAAAGTTTCCAAGACATTTTTTGGAAGAAAAAACTATAATACCCTTAATGAACCGAACACGTACACGTAAAGTATCATTTCATGCATTGATTTTGCATCACAATGCAAAAATCGAATCATATTTGTGCATCAAATTTTAGGCATCATCGATTTTGCATCGCGATGCACAAAATCAAATTCAATTTAAGCATCGGGAATCTAATTTGTGCAAAAGAAACCCAATTTATGTATCAGGAAACCAATTTATGCATCACAAATCCAATTTGTGCATTGCGATTCAAGTTAATGCATTACGATGAACAAATTGACACTCACAATGCACTGTGTAAGTGATCCTTAGCGCATCAGGTTCATTAATATCATAATTGTCTTTTTCATGTCAAAAAGTGTATTTTTCCGGTTAAAAAATATTTTAAAAAACTTATGAAAGATGATCGGCTCACAATTTCTCCAATTTTTTTAAAAAATTGGTCCAGTCCAAAGAAATTAGACCACACCAATTTACTGATTTGGTTCCAGTTCTAAACTTTAGTAAAATCAGATAAATGGGCCTAAAGCGGGCTTGGTATATATTTTGGACCACTCATAATGGTCTGGCCAGCGTATGCATAATTTTTTGCAACGCAATGCAAAATTAAAAGTAATTATTACTGGTCGGCCCACTTTCATTTATATTTAACCTCTTAAATACCTATTTCTTTTCAGCTGCATAAGTCCACTTTGTTAAAATTCTTCCTTGATTGCCCCCGTCCGTTGAAGACACTGTCTCTTCTCATTGCAACGAACTCGTCTCTCTCATCCAAATTTCTCCCTATTTCTGTTATGTTCTTAATTTATTATTTTGGAGAAGAGTAATTCTGTTGAATTGATCGGAGCCCAATAATTGCGCATTATAGACAAATTACGACTGAGATTCGCAGGGATTGAGAGAAAAAGAGTAGGGAGACCGGTGGTTTCACCTTGGATTCAATTAATTTACCACTCTAACTTCCTACTCTCTTTCCTTTTCTTATATCGATCTTTAGTTTGAGCAGTTCTTCTTCTTTTTGTTATTTTATTTTTTTTCTTCTTCTTGTTATTCATCAGCATTTGTGTTTGTGTGTTTGATTTAAAATATATTCATTTTGTTTGTTGTATTGCTATGCATGTAAACTATCGATGAAATGCTTGAATAGAAATTTGTTTGTTGATGTTCACTGTTTTTGAATATGGATGTATCAATTTTGAATCACGGTCCATCATTTGTGAATCGTGATGTATCTTGGATTTGCGATGCATGAAATATGCATAAATGAATCGTTTGATTATATACAGGAAAGTATAGGCATGAGGTTTGGTTCATTTTACGATGCATCCCATTGGATAACCGATGCATGAAAATCATGCATCGTTATTTCAAATCCATGTTTCGACAAAGGACATGAGGTCTGATTCATTTTGTGATGCATCCAATTGGAATTCCGATGCATCAAAATCATGCATCACAATTTTAAATTTATTCATCGTCAAGGGACATGAGGTCTGGTTCATTATGCGATACAACCAATTGTAAATTTGATGCATCTGATTGGAATGAGTTGTTTCGTCTTCATTGTTTACTAAAACGCCTTGAGATTAATATTTCTTTTCCTTGCAACCTTCGTCTCTCAACCTTTGGTCTTCATTTATGAAAGTTGAATTTTGTAAGCCTTTGAAGAAGATTCATTCAGTCACAGCCTGAATTGTGAAGCACCAGCTTTGGTTTTGTGATGCATCGTGTGCTTAATGCACTGCTTGCCTAAATTATGAGGCATCGGCTTTGGTTTTGCGATGCATCGCATGCCTGATGCAATGCGTGCTTGAATTGTGATGCACTGAATTTGATTTTGCAATGCACTGGTTTTGGATTTGCGAAGCACCGCGTGCTTGATGCGCGCGTGCTTTCATTTCATTAATGAAATATTCATTTTTTCGGCCCAAAAGTACTTTATTGCGATTATAAAAAAAAGAAGATATTGTAGATGTTGAAAAGTATTGAAAGAGACTGACCTGAATTTCTCCCAAATTGAAATAGGCAATAAAATTAATGCATGGTGCAAAAATTGATGCAACACGATGCATTTGAGTAAGTGATCCGTAGCGCGCCTCAGACTCATTGAGGGTATCGTAGTCTTTTTTAGCACCAAAAAATGACTTTTTCCAATTAAAAAAAACATAAAGTGTTGTAGTGATTGAAAACTTATCAAAGTGGACCGGCCTGAATTTACCCCCAAAACAACATCAATAGTCAACAATAAATCATAGTTTGTTTGTTTCATTCCCACTTGCTTACTCCTGCGGCGTCTTCTATCGCTCTTTTTCTCATATAATTCCTGAAAACTCTACAAAAAATTTAAACTCATAACCCCAAGTTAAAGTCCTATACAATCTCTTACGTCTCGCTTCCAAAAATCTCAAGCCAAAATTAAAAAACCCACCCAATGCAAGTGTCCACATTTGGCAAATTCTGCGACAATGGATACGAAGTCGCCATGCCAGAGACTTGTTGGTAAGTTAACAATTTTATTAAAAACTCATTTAATGATGCATATTTTTTTTATCATTTAGAGAAAAAAATAAGAATTGAACTACATTTTGCACATCTATCATTTTATTCTACCTAATAATGTATATTTTCAGATTTATTTGAACTACAACAATTTATCAGTAATTTCGTTTAATTTTATCATTACGTGTCTAAATATGAGACACACGGAAATCATAAAATTATTGGATCCCCATTTTTATAACATGTAGCAGTTTCAAAAAATAAAATTATATGTCGATACATAGATTTTTTTGGTTCGTATAACATGAATCCATTGAAATATACAAAACAAGTACCAAATTTGTGTAAATATATTTTCCATATCAACGATTTAACATGCAATTTGTTATTATGTTTGTAAGTATGGGTATGTGTAGGTTTTTGAGAGTGTGTGCATGTGTGTCCTATAACTTTCATCGGTATCTCTTACTTTTTCTAGGTGATTTATTGTAAATTATCAGCTATTTTGTTTATGGTAATTTATAATAAATTACCTGGTAACTTGCATGTCTTGGGCACATGTTCTTATATCTTCATCATTTGTGCATGATGTAGAAGGAGCAAACGAATATCAACATTACTTAAATAAGTTTGAACCAATGTTCTCATGTATTTTGGGAGTTCGTCGATACATGCACCAACACCACTTTATTTTCTTATCTCTTCGGGCCAATCAAAAGTATCTTTAAGCAGATTTTGTTCGTTTTATATAAAGATCAGTAAGCATGATTTATTATCTTCATCAAAGGGAAAGTTTCATATTTATATTGGAAGTTATCATTGAATTTGTTCAAGAAATGAACAGCCATGTGACTATCCTTCTCCCCAATGCATCCAAATACAACTGAATGAAATAATTTGTTAGCTAATTATTTTTATTGTTTTTATATTGTATTTCTTTATTAACTAGTCTTACACCCGTGCGTTTAACGCACGGACATATATATTTTTTAATTAAATTTTATTTAAATAAAACAAAGGCAATAAATAAAATTAAAAGAATGAATTGCAACTATCTAAATAGAAATACATCATTCTATCGGTAATATGATAGATTCTGAATTCATTATACACAACATTTGTTGTGTTATTTTGTTGGTTTTCCTTATTTATTTCATATCAATCAATATTTTTAAACCAGAACGATTTGTGAACCTAAAAATCATGATCTGCTTTGAACTATACTTTAGGAAGTGTAAAATATGTGACAATGATTGTCCTTAACTATTGTTAATCGTTATTGCATATGATAGTGATATGATATTGATAAGCCATAAAAGTGTTTCTAAGATTTCGGGGATCTATTTGTTAAATTTGGCAACTTGTAGGCAAGTTTGGAAGCTTGGAAAACTGTTTGGATACTTCAGTCAAGTGGCAAGTCACAAATTCGGAAGGCTGTAAAGCTTGCGCCATAAAGGGACCGACTTGCGACCTTAAGGTCTCCAAAAGTCAGTCGTTTTGTTTTGTTTTACTGTTTAGGTATTTTTTTAGGGCTTTTAGTTTCCTTTTTTATTTAGGTTTCCTTTTTATTGAGGTTTCTTGTTCCTAAAGTTTAGGTTTAAGAGTTTCTTTTTATTTAGTTTTCTTGTCCTACAAGAATTATGATTTATTTTGTAAGCCTATAAAAAGGCATTATTAAAACATTGTAGGGGGAGAAGAGAATTTTGATGAATAAAAATTGAGTTGATTTTCTGGTTAGAAAATTGTGTTCTTATTTGAGTGTCCTGGATTGGAAGCTCGGATTATAAACATCGTGGATTCGTTGTTTATAATTGAATTCGACTTATCGCTTGGAGAATCATCCCAATTGTGGCGTCATTCACAATTCCAAGGTTAATCATCTCGAGCAGCGTTGTGGTCATGAGTCATTCATCCTAAAACCTTTCTAGGAGATCTTGGGTCCCTCATCAGATAGTACCAATGATTGACCTTAACTTTTGTTTAACCTACATGTTTACTCTGGTTGAAATTATAAGTATTGGTTTGTTACCTTTTTTTTTTTTCATGTTTCTAATATTTTAATAAATACACTTTTGTAAGGACTATCTTGGTTTTACATAAAAATAAAAATATAATTTTTTTAGAATGCACGTTGACTGAAGCCGATTGTTTTAAGTTCATTATATTTTATCTTATATAAGACTACAAATTTTTAACGTATAAAATATTATTAAAAATTTTGATTTCGATTTATTAAAATGTAAAATGGACAATAAAATTAAGATATTTATGGTTTTAAAATATTTTTTCAACGGGTTCGATGGAGATGGAAAAATAATTTTCTATTTATGCTTCTTTATATTTTTATAGATTTATCAAGGAATTACTTTTACTTTTGGTTCATTTCATTAGATGTTCACTTTAGTTTCAAATATATCAATAAGTTGTCTCAATAATTGTGATGAAGATTTAGATTCGTTAAGTAGTACTATTTCGATATTAATTATATTTTCGTAATTGATGCGTCCAAAATAATCTAAGGATGCACTGGGCTTAATAACTCGGATATTTGGCTTTCAATCTATCTCAAATCTTCAAGGTCCAATCCTGAAATGCAAACAACAACCGTAAACTGGGCAGAAGATTTCTCTACAAAAGCCCTCCGGCGTGAGAATTAGCTAACACTCAATTGAGTAAGCAAACTGATAGAATTTAGTCTTAGTATATGAATCACGTACCTCCCTCCTTTGTTTCGAGGGGTTTTTATAGCCGGTGCGGGAAACTGAATAACACCTCATTAAATATTGTGGCATGCTTGGCGGGTGTATTAACTGCCATGTTTACCGCAATGGTTTGATCATGAATGTGGGAGCGAGTTCCTCGGAAATAACCGCTCACGTTCGGGATGACTGCATTTATAATCGAGCATGGTTAGCCTTGCTTTCGATAAACATTTGTCCGTTGGGTGGTTCACCCGGCTTTGATCACTTGCCCGCTAGGTGAACCCCCAACTCGATCGGTGTAACCTTGGCGTTTAACCCCCATTAGAACACACATTATAATGGACAATGTCGGCCGTTGCGCTCCACGTCGGGTTTTGGAATAACTCCTCATTAAATGTTGTGGCATGCTTGGCGGGTGTATTAACTGCCATGTTTACCGCAATGGTTTGATCATGAATGTGGGAGCGAGTTCCTCGGAAATAACTGCTCACGTTCAGGATGATTGTTACTTTCATAACTGAGCATGGTTAGCCTTGCTCGATAAACATTTGTCCGTTGGGTGGTTCGCCCAGCTCGTTGATCACTTGCCCGCTAGGTGAGCCCCCAACTCGCTGTAACTTTGGCGTTTAACCCCCAGATTCTGAACACACGTTATAATAGACAATGTCTGATCGCTGCCCGCTCCGCAATCGGGTTTTGGAATACTCGTGCTCTGCTCGTGATTGCAGGAAATGTGCCAAGCATGTGACTTAGGTTTGGGACTATTGGGTCAGGTAGTTCAATAATCAAGTTTTTTTATCGTTTTGTGATTTTACTGTCATCTAGATGTGATATTCTTGTTTTTTCTGATGGAGACAATGACATTCTTGTGTTATTTTGTCTCCAAAATTACTTGCATTCAAATTTTAGCTTCTACAATGTGATATCCAAGTCTTTTAATGATTAGTTGGTAAAAAAATTACAATAAAATATTAGTTGATTTTTTAAATACAATAATAATTAGATTTGGGGGATTGAGTATTAAGAACCGAACAAACAACAATATTTTTACAAAAAAATCTAGTTCGGATTAATTTGATGAAATTTGGTTCGTTGGTTAATATTCAAGGTTTTTTTGTTTGACCTACATGCTCGGATTGAAATTAAATCATAGTTTGTTATCTTATTTTTTTCTGTTTCAATATTTGAATAAACACACTTTTGTCAGGACTCTTGATTTAATATAAAAATAAAAGTATAATTTTTTTATAATATATGTTGGCAAAAGCCGATGTTTAAGTTCATCATATTTTATCTTCTATAAGACAACAAATTTCTTAACATGTAGAATACTATAAAAAAATTATGATATCGATTTATAACATATAAAATGAACAATAAAATTAAGATCTTAATGATGTTGAAATATTTTGCTAACTTTGTTTTCAATTCATTAGAAGTTTGTTCATATTTCAAGGCAATATTTGGTTTTCATATTCCAAGAGAGTATTTACATTAAGGTTATATTTGATTAATTATAGCACATGTAATCAATTAATGTATAATCAATTAATTTATGTTTTCAATACATGGCCTACAACTTTTATTACATATAAATGACTTTCTACTTTAGGAAGACAAATTTTAGAGGGATTTTGCTATTTTTAGACTACCTTGGCTTTATATATATATATATATATATATATATATATATTTGATATTCTGTTGTAACAATAAATGATAGGAAAAAAATCTATACATCTATACATATATAAAAGGAGATGTGTGATTTTTGGAAAGTTCCCGCCAAAATGTACTTTCCAAAAATGACAACACTTCTACATTGTATATGTGTCACTAATGCATTGGGAAATGAAACAAATTTGTAATCAAAATTAATTAGATAAATAAATCCGAAAACTTTTAACATTCTCTCTTTGACTTGAGACAATTGACAACCATATATACCAAACTATTTCAACCTCAGTCATATCCGGCAATATAAAAAATAGTTATGATTTTTTTGAACTATATTGAAATTTCAATGAGCTAATAAATAATTATTTATTTCAATTGTTGAATTTAATAATCGCTTATCAATTGAATGATAAATGAATAAATTATCAAAATAATTACATGAATTATCATTGAAGATTAATTTCTTCTAAATGTAATTGGGCGCTAAGGGAGTTAGATAGTTCCTTAGCTTTTCTCTTCTCGAGCAGTTTTCAAAGATAAAACCACTATAAATTTGTTACAATTTTGTTTGTTGAACATCATTGCTAAAAACAACTGAGGATAACACACCAATATAGAAGAAATCTATATAAAATGTCTCCCTCTCTCATTTTGCTTAGAGACATCAGCCAGACCAAGGGTAAGCCTAGATAACTCAACTATTTTTCGTGCAAAATATATATTTTACAATGTAAAGGCATCTTTCCAACCTGTAAGTATTCTTTTTATTTCGATTGCTTAGGTTTTCATGTACTTGATCCTCTCTCTTTTTCTAGAGATCATGGAGCTACAATAAACTGAAAACAGTTATATATGCGAAATTATTAAATTCTCAGGGTACCTTTGTAATCAATAAATAGCTTAAACATATGCAATGCCTAGGATTAAAGATGTAGGGAATAAATTACGATAATTTAATAAACTTCATGTTCAAGTGTATGTGCTAAATTTAATACAATTTAATGATCTTCAAACTGATACAGATTTATTGGTAACCAATATATATTTATATTTATTTATTAATATGCATTGTGACTACAAATTTCTCAATTTTGGTTTTATCAAATCAGAATAATGAACATTTATAAATAAAATCTAATTAAATCAAAGGAATTTGAAATGTAGAGACGAAAAACAAATAAATTAGTGACTACAAAGAGGCCAATTTTGAAGTGAACAACTACATTAGATACAAGTGATTTAAAATAGATGTATTTTAATTATAAAAATGTTTAAAAAATAGATCTTCAAAATACAAATCTAAAAATTCGAAATCTATATTTTTCTATACTCAAAATATAAAAAAATCGGGTATAACGTAAAATACTGAAAATATAAAAAAGTCTCGACTTATTTAAACCGTATTTTTAAAAAAAATAATTAGGTAAAGAAGCATAAATACTTGGATCTTATTATAAGCCTTTTTTTTTCAAGTTCACTAAGTAAAATTAAGCTCTAAGATTAAAAAAAATTTGAAATACAAAGTTGAATACTTTATAAAAAAAAATCTAACGCACCTTGCTACGAAATGGTTTGATCTGATTATATTTTGGTTGAGGAAAGTCGGCGGATGAATTTTTGAAACGAAGGGTTTGAAGAGATGAAGAGTCATTGTCTCATGTTCACCGAGGAATTTCCTAGGTTTAATGCTATAAAAATAAGAAAGGTGATCTTTTAGATGACTTAATTGTGTAAGAGTGAGAGTGAGGCGATATGTATATAGGTTAGAGTGAGAGGGGGTGGGGTTTTTAGGTTAGAGAGTGATAAACTCTTTATCTATATGACAAGTGCTTGGGATTTTTTTGGGCTAGATTGGTTATAATTGGAGTAATATTTGTTGTTCATTAAAGTAATAATAATTTGGATGGAATCAATTGAGAAATTTGGGTAACGTGAAATTTTGAGTATTTTTAGTCTTTTTTGTTGTTGTTTGTTTTAGGGAGAAATTTGGGTCCATTCATTGTGTAAAAATTTTCAACCGCTACAGTTTTTTATGTTTTTTTAAACTAAAAATGACACTTTTAGAGCGAAAAGACTACGACTCTTAATGAACCGAAGGCGCGCTACGGATCACTTAATCAATTCATCAATTTAAATCACATAATCTAATTTATGCATCGCGCCTTAAATCATAATGTACCAAACCTTCATCTCTCTTCTTTCAACATATGATTCAAAATTAATGCATCTTACCTACATCTCACATCTAAGTCGATGCATCACAATTTACAAATGATACATTGTGATTCAAAATTGATGCATCGAAGTTTCAAAAAAGGTATTTAAAACGAACAAATTTCTATTTAGATCTTTCATCAAACAAGATATATGCATAGAGCACAAACACAAAAGTAAATTTATTTTGAATCATACACACAAACACAAAATGATGAGAAGAAGAAGAAGAAGGTATGGAAGGAAGAGAATGTGAGGACATAAAATGTATTTTTATATGTTTATATTTTCAATAACCAACGTTTTTTTATAGCTACTACATTATTAGTACAAAATATCGGAAACTATTATTTCTATCAAATTTTGTCATTTAGAGGCACATCCCGATTATCAATTATTGACTTAACGAATGACGAAGATGGTTGAATTCCATCAAATCCTCCTTTACTGAATAAGGAGATACATCTAAATAGAGTATATAATTACTTTTCAAATTTATGATCTATCTTTAATTTTACTTTTTATTAATTTTTTTATTTTTTCATATTAAACTTTTTAATTGTATATTCTTCAACTTTAATAGAGTATATAATTTTATACCGATTAATATAACGTGCAGCATACTGAGAATTATAATTTTAATTTCGTACCTTGATATGTGACTACGGCATGTGATATCAAGAAGCTGTTTAAACATAACAAATTAAGTTACAGTTAAAAAAGAAAGGCAAAGCATGATGCGCAAAAGCATTAAAATGCGAGGGATAAAAGTGCCAATTTGAAAGTGGAAT
>CM028378.1:96727226-96767106 GCA_013146195.2 Codonopsis lanceolata
TTTCACGAACAAAATAAGCCTCAATTCTACTATAGGGCTCGTGGTGCTTGTTTGAGCCCATATAGTGCCTTATTGAGCTTGTAGATCTTCTCCTCTTCTCCTTTCTTGACAATCCCTCAGCCGTTGAACAAACACCGTCTCTTTGAGTTCCCGTGAAGAAAGGCACTCTTCACATCAAGTTGTAATACTTCCGCCAAACGAGCGGCCATTGCAAGTATCACACGAATAGTATCCAACCTTGCCCTTTGGCGCAAATACTTCGTGTAATCTATCCCATGGCGTTGAGCATAGCCTTTCGCCACCAAATGTGCTTTGAATTTTTCAACAACCCCTTCTTCATTGAGTTTGAATACCCATGTTTTCTCAATGGTTTTGTCTCCCTTTGGTAGTGTGGTAAGCTCCCATGTTTGATTTTTCTTAATTGATTCAATTTCTGCTGACATTGCTTTCCTCCATTTCTCATTTTTTATAGCTTCAGTCAAGTTAATTGGATCGTTTTCCCTTTTAGTTACCATCATGGCACTCAAGTGATTGTCATCTTCTTCAGATAATCCTTCCCCTTTCTCAAAGTCATTCAACCAGGCTGGTTGTCGTCTTTTTCTTCTACCCCTCCTTTAGGCAAATTTCATGTGTACAGAGAGAGTTCAGTTTGTGTAGAAGATAATTCAGGAGGTGAATTAGTAAGACTTGACTCATTTGGAGGCGTCACGGAGTTGAATACGTTGGGCCTGAGTTGCTGGTACAATATCATCATCCTCAACCTCACTATCTTCATCTGGCCACTCTAGTGTATCTTGTTTAATTTCTTCCTTACTTCTACCCTAATCCCAACATTCCTCCTCCTCTAACACAACATCCCTATTGATAACAATCTTCTTGGAGACCGGATCATACAGTCTCTATGCTTTGGATTCATCACTGACTCCTAGAAAAACAAATTTCTTGCTCTTATCATCTAGCTTGCTCCTCTTTTGATCTGGTATATGCACATGTTCAATACACCCAAAAAATCCGAAAATAATCCACCACTGGTTTTCTTCCACTCCATGCCTCCTCTGGAGTTTTATTTTCAACAGCTGCAGTGGGACATTGATTTTGAATATACGCGCACCATTTGACAGCTTCAGGCCAAAAAACCTTGGGAACTCTTTTCTCACTTAGCATAGAACGAACAACATCCATGATTGTTCTATTTTTCCTCTTAGTCACCCCATTTTGCTGAGGGGTATAGCCTGTTGTTAGTTGTCTAAGAATGCCATGTGACTGACAATATTCCTCAAACACCTTTGAGTTGTACTCACCACCTCTATCTATCCTTAAGCTAACTATATAAGCATTTATCTCTTTTTCAACATAAGTTTTATACTGCTTAAAAGTGATAAAGGCTTCTGATTTTTTATGTAAGAAGTAGACCCAAGTTTTTTGAGTAAAGTCATCAAGAAAGCTTAAGATGTACCTTTTACCACGGTTGGATGCTGGTTTGATAGGGCCACATATATCCGAGTGCACAAGTTGGAGTTGTTTTGGTGCTCTCCATAAGCTCCTCCTTGGTATAGCCTCTCGATCTTGCTTTCTAGTTAGGCAGGTGGTACATATCTTGCTGGGAGACTTTAGAGTGGGTAGGCCCTGTACCATTTTCTTATAGGCAAGTGTTCTCAAACATTTGTAATTTAGATGCCCAAACCTATAATGCCACATGTGAGTTTCTTTCTCCTTAGCTTGTAAACACATGATGGTTTTAGATGCCATAAAAGCCAATAGACTAAACATCATATTCTTGCTCATGCTAGTTTGCATAATTACTCCTTTTTCAGGATGAAATACTTTACAAGTCCCTTCTTGAATCAAAATAGCCAATCCTTTCTCTTGAAGTTGTCCTATACTCAGCAAATTGTTGTTAAGCTCATGAACGTAATAGACATCAGATATTACTTGAATCATGCCATTTAATCGTAGTCTTATATTTCCTTTTACTTCCTTTTGGATCATCTCGCAGTTTCACTGTTCGATTGAGATCAACCTTCAAGTCTGTTGAGAACCATTCTTTGTTTCCAGTCATATGATTACTACAGCCTGAATCAAGAAACCATACCTCATCTTTCTCTGATTGAATAGGTTCTTCATAGGACATCAACAATAGTTCTTCTTCCTCTAGTTCAACATAATTTACCTTTTTGTCCCAATCTGGACACTCATATTGGAAGTGTCCCAATTTATGACACTTGTAGCATTCAACGGTTGTCTTATCCAGAGGTTGTCTCCTTCTACCCCTACCACGTCCTCCTCTGTATATACCTTGACCTCTTCCCCTGCTAGGCTTGTCATATGGGGCTACCTTCAAGGCATGTTCTTCTTCTTGAGGTCCCTGCATTCTCTGCTCATAGACAAGTAGGATTCCATGGAGCTCATCAATAGTCAAGGTATTAAGATCATTTGATTCCTCTATGGAACAGGCAACATAATTGAATTTAGTTGGTAATGATTAGCTGAGTATCTTGCTCACCACTGTACTTTGCACCATTTCCTTACCGTTCGCTTTCATCTTAATGACCACGAACAAAGTACGCCCTAGAAAAATGTTTACCTTTTCTCCCTCTTTCATGCCTAGCAGCTCAAATTCCCTCCTTAGAGCCTGAAGTTGCGCCATTTTCACCTTTGCGGAACCTTGATACTTTTGCTTCATCGAATCCCAGATCGCCTTCGATGTCCGCTTATCAAGGATTGTTTCTAGAATCTCCCTGTCGATTGCTTGAAACAAATAGTTTTTCACCTTCAGATCCTTGAGTTTTGCTTCCTCCACCAACTTGCGTTGTGCTTCACTCACCGCCCATGTGCCAAGCACTGGTATTGGAATTCCGTAATTCACCAAATCCCACATCTTCTTGCTTCGAAGGAAATTCTCCATTGTCGCTAGGAATGGACGGCTGCACAAACTTATCTCCTGTTGACATTCTAATCCTCACTGCAAACTCTCGCGTTTAGTGTTTGTTTTGGCTCTGATACCAAATGTGAAATATCAGTGCAAAACAAATGAAAAGAATATGCTTATTTCATTAATCAGGGGAGCTATATATAGCTTTTGAATACAAATGTGCAAAATAACAACCCACATCTTGTAAGCCTATAAATGTGGAGACTAAAACAGAAAAAACAAGAAAAAGGCTAGGTCCAACTTCCTAAAGAATAGGACATTATTAACAAGACTCAAAGACTAATTAAAACAAAACAATCTAAACATTAATATAAATTCATTCAAGCATTGTGGTATATTGTTACATATGCAAATAAGAAGATGATATGGTTGCATCAGAATATTGGGATTTAGTGCCTTTTTTCAATAAGCTTTGTAATAGTTTTTGAAAAACAAAAATACATCAAGATAGTCTATTGATAATTTTAAATGAAAGAATCGTATACAACAATGATTTACCTATGACCGTAATCCTTGTGCTCTAACCTCTTCAAAGAAATCAATATTGCTTGGTGTTTTCAGTTTTACCATTAGCTGCATTTACGTTGCATTTAGGTTAGCACTTAATGATCTTCATGACCTGTTAATTGCCGCAGGGCGTTAGTCACATGCTCAAAAGAATGATCAGCAAATGAATGCATTTGCTAATGATTCTTAAAAATCTCTGTCATGGTGTGTTTGGTCCCAGCATGGCTAGGGGTTAAAGTTTCTTGTCATCTTTAGGCTTTAGCTCATGTAGTTATTGACCAGAGTGTTCAAGAAGAATTTAGTGGTTGTACTAGGTACGTGACTTTAATTACTTATCAACCTCCACCTCCTCCTCCTCTATCTTACTCTAAAAGCACTTCACTCCATCCTCCGCCTTCCATTATTAGCCATTATAATGCGTCCTTCACCACCACCTCCTCCACCTAAGGTTAAAGGGGTGCACCAAGTCCACCTGAACCTCCAAGTCGAAGCGATGCACCAGGTCCACCTCTAGCTAGTGGCGATCCAAACATAAAATCCATGGAGGCACAAATCTAATAATACTTGATTACAATACAAAACTAATGAATCATAATTGTGATAGAAAAATTAAATGTCAAAAAAAAAAGTGCAACTTTCGGCACGGTTTTCTTAATGGCTCGTTTGTATAATGACATAGTTAATAGAGGAAATGTCTTCAACTCGGTGAGAACATCGAAATCGTATAATTATTTGTTCAAATTAGAGTTTGGATGAAAGAGAAATTGAGGATAAAAATTTGAAGTATAGTAATCATTCACCACCTCCCCCCCTTTCTAGTGGTCGGGGAAGAGGCTTGTCAGTAGTGGAAGAGTTAGATTCATAGGGACTTCAATTCCTCGAGAAAAAGCTTCATTAAAGCCTTTAGACTGGGAGAAAATTACCCAAGCATGGCAAGGGAGCTTTTGGGATTATTCTCAGAAACATGAAAATCACTCCAGGTATGTGGGTTTAGAAGCTCTTTCAATTGTAGAAAGCAGCATCATGAATCTTCAGTTGTCATTTCTGTTTGGCCATAATGGTCTGCATGACAATTAATTTTCTCTTCTGTTTCTATTTTAATATAATTTTAATTCTTTAGTTTGGGTTGTTCAGTAATCTGATGACATGACGAAAGTTCTTGGTAGAGCTCCTGAAATTGATATATCAGAGCTTGATGGTCTCTTCTAAGCTGCTGCTGCTTCAGAAGGCCCAGAAGAAGGGTATAGGCCAACTGGTTCAAAAGTCAATAAGCCGAAACAGAAGAGAAAGCAGATTTGTGGTCAAATCCTTCTCAAGAGAAAGGGAATGATGTGGTCTCATGCCCCATAATGAAGATTTCGCGTGTTCGTGGGTTCAAGAATCAAGAGTGGAAGCTTAAGGGTGAGTTAGAAGGCATGGAGGGTGAGATATAGACTTTAGGGGCCTATTTGTCAAGTTTGGAAGATATTTCAGAAGCAGAAGGGATCAAACTGTCAATTCCTAAAAGTTGGAAATGGGAGATATCAACATGGTCAAACTGTCGCGCTTACGTTGTGGAGGGATCAGGGAATTGTAGGAATAAAGAAAACGGAAATATAGAAGGAGGAATAATATTTGATAAAATTGAGTTGCTACATGAGAGCTCTATTATTTAATTTCACTTGTAGTGATTGATTCTTGGTAACTTACAAATGCATAAACATAAACCCTTTTATAGATAACAAAAATGACTCTTGAGTATGCTACCTAGAAGATATAAAAATATTTGCCTAGGTTCATGATAATGATTCATGTATTTGCAAATACATGAATAATAATTTATTCAAAGTGCATGAATTCCAACACTCCCCCTTAATGCACTTTCTTCAAAAACTCCATTCAACTCTCATGTTTGATTTTTCTCGATCATTCTCATCTTCTTGATCTTCATGGCTTTTACCCATACTTCATGCTTTTGTGCTTCTTCAAATCTTTTTGGCTCCATACCAATAAAGTTGCAAGGTTCATATAAATTTCAAAAACTTTGAGTTTGTAAAAGAGGATTCTCAGGTGAAGAATAATATGAAAAAACTGGTTGAGCACTTGAACTACTCCCAATATCATTTTTACTTCTTCTTGCAGTTACTGGAGTTGGAGTTGTAACTTTCTTTTGCAACTGCTCACTTCGAATTTTACATCTTCTGGTATAAAAACATGTGATGTCTCCAATGGTTTTAGTTTACTCCATTCTTCAATCAAATTCTTGTTCTTCACAACTTTTGTTGGAGTACTATTGAGAATGTAGACAATTGTATTCATAGAGGAAACTTTTTCTTCGTAGCACATTGAGTCTTGAGTTACATCCACTTTCAAGGCAACTTCTTCTCCGTAGCACATTGAAAAAGGAAATGTTTTATTTGGTGACATGCAAACTGACACGACAAGCTTATCAGATTTGTCATAAATAGCACACTTTGTATCTTCAAAGATTATTGTGTAACCATTTCTCATAAGTTGCCCAACACTCAATAGATTTGATGCAATATTTGGAACAAGCAAAACATTACGCATATGTTTGACTCCCTTCTTTGTTTGAATGGGAATACTTCCTTTCCCCAATGCTTTGTGAGAATAATCATCCCCCATTGTGATTAAAGGAGTAACTGAAGTGTCCAAATCAACGAACAATTTCTCATTTGATGTCATATGATTACTGCAACCACTATCAACGTACCAAACATCATTTCCTTCACTGGATTTTGATTGACTAGCATATAATAAAGTCTTTTCTTTTGCTTCATCATTCTCCACAAAGTTTGCTTGATTTGATTTCTTGAACCTACAACTTTTCTCAACATGACCAAATTTGCTACAATGATTGCACTTTGGTTTCCCACGATGAAAACAATCAATTGTGTCATGATTATCTTTATAACAAATTTGACAACACATTTTACCTTCATTGCTCGAGTCACCACTTTTCCAACTTCTTTGTTTCCATCATTGTTAATTTTCTTGACCATTTTCTCTTATAGAGAACTTATTCGTAGTCGGTTTGAATGAGAGCTTCGATTGAAAAACACTTTCAACTGATTGCTCACTGCATCGCAACATTCTTTGCTCATGAGACTGTAAAGAACCCTTCAACTGCTCCATTGACAAGGTCGCAAGATCCTTTGACTCTTCAATAGACGAAACTATTGAATCGTACATTTTTGGCAAGCTAATCAAGATCTTCTCAACAATTTGCTGATCGGTCATCTCTTCTCCAAGTGTTCGAATTTGATTCAGAACTTCGACAACTCTAGAAGAGTAGTCTTTGATGCACTCGGATTCGTTCATCTTCAGATTATGGAAATCCCTACGCAATGTTTAAAATTTGATGGTTTGTACCTTGCTATCACCTTCAAACTCGTTTGCCAAAATCCCCCAAGCTTCTTTTGCAGTTTCTACTCTTATAATTCTTGGAAAAATATTTTCAGCAACTCCGTTTTGAATCTTCGTGAGAGCTTTGGTATCCTTCATCATGTCTGCTTCAAGCTTTTCTCTCAGTGCTTTTGAGGTTTTAGTATCGGGTACTTCAAACCCTTCTTCAACAAAGTTCCAAAGTCCTTCTGATCGAAGAAAAGTTCTCATCTTCACCTTCCAAAAACCATAGTTTTCTCCTCCAAAAATTGGAAGCATGGAGTAGGAAACAAGTTGGCCGTGTTTTGATGTAGAAGTCATCTATGTAGAGAAATTTTGAACGCCCAAATATGAACGAACAAAGCTCTGATACCAATTTGTAGGAATAAAGAAAACGGAAATATAGAAGGAAGAATAATATTTGATAAAATTGAGTTGCTACAACAGAGCTCTATTATTTAATTTCACTTGTAGTGATTGATTCTTGGTAACTTACAGATGCATAGGCATAAGCCCTTTTATATATAACAAAAATGACTCTTGAGTATGCTACCTAGAAAATATAAAAAAATATTTGCCTAGGTTCATGATAAGGATTCATGTATTTGCAAATAGATGAATAATAATTTATTCAAAGTGCATGAATTCCAACTGGAACATGCACTCATTCGTTGTGTGGAGCTCTAGCACATGTTTTATTTTGTTTGGGTTTTAGGGTTTTACTTTCAATAACTTTTACTCCCCCTTCCGTGTCAAAAGTCCACTATTTCTTTTTGTCATGTTTCATTTAAAGAGTCCATTTTTAAAAATTAAGACATAAAAGTGTCATTTTATTACTAATGAGCTAATAAAAATATCATTTTCTTAAAAAAATTGACTTTCAAACGGGGACTCTTTGTCCGAAACGGAGGAAGTATAATTTAGGGTTTTTATTTCCTTATTTAATTAATAGTGTTTCTTTAGTACATTTTTAATGATTCTTTAGGGATTGTAAGCCTATTATAAGGCCTAATAACATTGTTTTATTTTAAGTTGAGTTTGATATTAATTGAATTAAAATGTGTTTTTCTCTTAAAGTATGTGCATGTGTCGTTATTGAGTTAATTTTTATTCCATCATCATTCGTTTTCGGTGATTAGTTTAATTAATTATAGACTTATAAATCGGTATTATATCCCAACTAGTTTTTGCACCTGTGCGTTAAACACACTATATATATATATGTTCAAATAAACTATATATTTACAAATGAAAAGATGAGAGCTATATATAGAACACAAATATATCATTGGAAGTGATTTCTGCTGCCCAAGAAATGCTTCAGTTTCTATGCTCATTTATCGTGTATCAAATGTATTATTAATTTATTTTCAAAAAAACGAAAAGTAAAAACTAAATATAAAGAGGTTTCGTGAATTCCAAAAGTTTTTGATTAATCAAATGTTTTACTATGCTTTTTTATTAATAGGTTTAATGTTATCTAAATTGGAGACATAGAAAGTCGTGTACATTTTCATATTCCCACATGATATATAAGACAAAAGTAATGTTCTGTTTTTGCAAGTGATTTAGACGAAAAACTACCTTATTTAGAAGTGTTATGTGCTTCTGTCATTATATATATATATATATATATATATATATGTGTGTGTGTGTGTGTGTGTGTGTGTGTGTGTGTGTGTGTATGTATATTCACAATACCTTCACGTCTATTTAAGGGTGTGGGTCGAGGTGTCATTCACCGCATAACCTTTCTAGGAATAAGATCTTGGGTTCTCGTCACTAAGTAAACTAGATGGTGGTAAATTGCATTAACTTTCAAAATATCATTATTGTATATTCCAATTTTGTACAATTTAACTTTATTTCCTTAGAGTTGTTGTAAAACTTATAAAAACAATCAATTGAAATTCATATAGATAATAAAGGAATATGAAGTGAGGTATGTTGTAGCAAATATTCTTAAGATAGAATTCACTCTCGTAAAAGTACAAATGGAGTTACGGATGACTGTCTCTCGAGATACAATACTTCTTACCAAAGTGGGACTTGACTTAGTATCAACCTTGAACCGGAAATCTGGAATGCTCTTCTTGCAAAACAGGGTACAAAGAATGGATGAAGAACGGCTTTATCGAGCACGTTGTTTCACATAAGTACTATCTCACATTTTTAACTCTAGGGTTTTCTTTCTCTAGGGTTTTTCCCCTCCCTTGTTTTTGTGTTACTTTTTGGCAGCTATGCCGTCGGATCCCCCTCCACCGGAGGTCTCCCCTCCGACCCCCACTTAAGACACAGGCCCGTCTCCTCCTACTGCTAATGGTCCATCTCCTGCCATTCATGTTCCTTCTTCGTATGCGTCTGTCTTGGCTCAACCAGCCTCAACCCTTTGTTTAAACCCTAATGTCTCCCATACACTTATGGATATTCCATTAGTTCCTCATCAGCCGGTTATAGTGGATAATGGTATGGGCTTTTTATTCTCCCATATTGAGATGAAGATGGCGGAGAAACAATTCCAGAATACAGTGATTTTAAAATTTTCGATGGGCAGGTCCTCACTCTATGTTATTCGCGATCATATTGCCTCTAACTGGAAGCTCAATGGATCTTTTGTGGCTGGCTTACTTGATCCTCGACATGTAATGGTACATTTAGCCTCAGCTGAAGATTTAGTGATTGCTTTGTCGAAGGAGTCGCATATGATTAACAACTATATGTATTGATCTTTCCGTTGGTCTCCGGACTTCACCCTTGGTAAGGATAGCTCTTATGTTGTAGTGTAGGTTCGTTTGCATCATCTCCCGCCGCCTTTTTTCACTCCCTCTTATCTCAAGCAGATTGGAAATACTTTTGGTTGCTTTCTTCGGGCGGATGATAAAACTCTTGCCCTCTCTCACCCGATGCATGCAAGGATTTGTATTGAAATAGATGTTTCCAAAGCACTACCCTCTCGTATATGGATCGGGACGTCAAAGGAAGTTGGTTTTTGGCAAGCTCTTGCTTTTGAAGGAAATATACAAAACTGTTCTGGTTGTAGTCTTCTTGGCCATTCTGTTCTAGTATGCAGGAAGGGACAACGTCGGGTTGGAACTCACAAAGCTCATTCTCTGCCCAATGTGCAGCTGAATGAAAAAGGGAAGGATCCAGTGATAGATGTTGATCACAATAATGAAGTACCTTTCGTGGAGTCTAATAAATATGCTTCGGGTGTGGAAGTTTTTCCTCCTATGCCTCAAGTGGTTAGCACCCAATTAAGACCGATCATTGTTCCTGATAAACTGCACTCAGCGTCTACTTCTACTGTCAAGGACGTGCAGGGCATCCCTATCGCTCTTGCTGATGGTCCTGCCCTTGCCCCATCTCTAACGCTGATTGTGGTTGTACAGGACGCTTTGGATAAGGGTGCTTGTGCGGAGGGTTTGGAGTCTAGTGTTATGCCTCCTATTTTACAGAAGGGTTTGGATATGGGGGTAGGTGTGGGTCGTCCAGAACGGTGCGCCTGTGCCCCTCGCGCCCTTGGATAGGGGTGTGCATACGTGCGGATGCGAGACATCCACTGCTCTCGTTCCACCCTCCCTTTTTTGGGGGAAGACGAAATCAAAAGTGCGAGAGGAATGATGTCTAGAATAGCGCGTTGGAATGCGCCTCGGTTGACTTGAGTGGATTTTTGATCCAATATGGGAACTTTGGGTTTCCCGCATCAAATTATCCCTTTTTTATGGGATACCAGAATATAGGAATGCATCACCCTTTCATTCCCATTCTCCCTTTTGTAGGGGAAAACGGAAAAGTGCAAAAAAGGATGTTGCGGCGCCCACACTATGGATTTTATAAAAATAGCCTTATGGCTCATTTCGGATCACTATGGGAGCTTTGGGTTTCCCGCATCAAGTTATTTTTTAGGGGATACCAGGATATGAGAATACACCACCCTTTCATTCCTATTCTCCCTTTTTTAGGAGAAAACAGAAAAGTGCAAGAAAGAGGTGATGCGAGGCCGCACTGGATCCAAAAAGTTTTAGAGTCGCCATCTTTATTTTAAGGCAAAATAAAGCAAAACCAAAAAAGAAAAAGAAAAAGAAACCATAGAAAAAGAAAACGGGTTCGGAGGCTAAGTTACGAGTTGGGAAGGTGCTAGGCACCCAACTCGCCCTTTCGGTCTCAAAAATAGTTTTTGGCTAAAGTATGCTTATTGTTATATTTATTCAGCAGATAAATAAAACATTAAAAGACAGGAAAATAAAACAGATACATCCGTGGCTACATTATTTACGGACTTGCAGCCATTTCCTTACAATAATTACAAAGATATTTAAAAATATTTGGCCATTATAACGGCTCTTTTACATAATATTTCCTAATCTAATCCAGGCATCACAACGACTTATATTGGCTACATTGGGCCGGATTTTAATAATAACTTTAATAATAAATAAAAAGAAACGCCCTTAAAGGCTATTACCTTTTAGAGCGGTAGGGTGCTCGCTCTGTCCTTCAGGGAGAGGGAGTCTTTGTTGTTGTTGTTGTTGTGTTGTTGTTGTTGTGATTAAGGTAGTATGACTGCTTATTCGGGATGACTTTGGCTCATTCACTCGGGCAGAATGACGGCTTTGTTTAGAAAGGTTTTGGCCTTTTTGGTTGGGCGGAATAACGACTTACTTTTTGTGTATTTTAGCACATTACTCGGGCAAAGTAACGACTTACTTTATGGATTTTGGGCCGGGGAAGTGGGGTGGATACCTAACTATAAGGTTAGGGATCACCTTTAACCGGTGGATTTTTGTTTTGGCGGAGTTTGGACGGGGTTTGGAAGCTTTGGTGGGCTACACACACCTATCTCACTTCTCTCGCTAAAACTTTCGGCGTTGTGGGGAATGTAGAGAGAATTCTCCAGCGTTTCTGATCGATGAATTCTGAACACTGAAGAGGGAGCCTAGCACTCCTATTTATAGTAGGAAGGAGGGATTCATCGGGAATTATAAATTCCTTCAGCCGGCTTCAACAGTTTGTACAACGGGCTTCGCGAGTTGCACAATACGTTAACTCTGAGTGCTACAGTACCACCCTTGGCACCGACTCCTTCCTTGCATGGCGCGGCGCCCAACATGCCTTTTGGCCACGCCGTGTTATTATTTAAGTCTCATTTTCAGCACTTTCACCCCTCGCGATTCACTGTTTTGCGCATCCTGCTTTGCCTTTTGCATTTTCGACTCCTGTAACTTGACATTTGTTAAGTTTGAACAGTTCTTGATATCACATGTCAGAGTCACATACCAGGGGTACGAAATTGGGGTGTCTACAGTAGGCTTCCAACATGCTAATACTGCTTGGTCCCCAAGTTCTGGTATCCAAATTCACAATTAATTTGATCTCCTCACGGAGTTCGAGGAGGAAGGTATTCGGGAGATGAGTTTTCATGATAGGACTGACTGTGGTCCGAGGGTTTTATCTCGTTCTTTATCTTTTGACGGGGCATGCATGCCAAGGTATACTCATAAATTAACGAGGTCTAATTCTATTGATGACTTGCAAAATTTTCCTCTATCGGAACAAACCACTCTTCAATTTCGTAAGCGATGCAAGGTTATCATGCAGAAAGCTAAGGAGCGTGTCTTCATTGATACAAATCGTTGTCAAACTAAGGCTACGTCTAAGGCCCTGCATGCTACTACTTCCCAATAGTTTCCGTATGGCGGTCATTTTTTGGAATGCTCGGGGAGTTGGAAATAAGGATACTAGAGATTATCTTCAACTGCTTAAATCTCAACATAGCATTATGTTATATGTGATTATAGAGCCCAAATTAAGAGGGAATCGTATTGGGAAGTTAGCCAGAAGGTTAAATCTTCAATATAGTCTTCAATGTAATATGAGTAATATGCATATTTGGCTCATTTGGGATAACCATGTCAAGGTGTCTTTTGTGGCTACTAGTTCCCAATATGTTAATGTTCGGACCTTGGTAGGAGATAGTTTTAATGTTCTAGTTTCTTGTGTTTATGCGAAATGTGACATGGTTGATAGGATGGATCTCTGGGACAACTTAGTGGACATCTCTCTTCGGTATTCTGAACCATGGGTTGTGGGTGGAAATTTCAATGTGATCGCTCAATCTAATGAGAAGCTGGGAGGAGTTGTGTGTGATTGGTCTGGTATTCATGACTTTAATGCTTTTCTAAATAGGGCTGATTTATGTGATGCAGGTTTTGAAGGCAGTCAATACACATGGTGCAATAATCAGGAGGGTTATCATTGTATTTGGCAACGCTTGGATTGGATTTTGATTAATGGGCATTATCAATCCAATTATTCTGCCTTGCGAGTTATTCATCTAAGTAGAGTGCACTTTGATCACTCCCCTTTGCTCGTAGAACTTCTGTGCATTAAAAAACCTAAAGGTCTATTTCGTTTTCAAAGGATGTGGCTTGATCATGTTAATTTTCAGGATTTTGTCAGGTGTCAATGGGAGAGGCCTGTTTTTGGTTCGGCTATGGATATCCTGCATAAAAAGCTTCAGCTGCTCCGACAAGGTTTAAAATTATGGAATTGGCAAGTTTTTGGTCATGTACAGAGGAAGCTGGCCGCTAAACAAGATGAAGTTAATAAGCTCAAATTGGAGCTTCAGCAGAATTGGGATTCAGAAACTTTTAGGAGGTTGGATTCGGTTAAGCAGGAGGTTTCTCAACTTCTAGCTTGGGATATGGAACTTCTTCAGCAAAAGCCTAGACATCAATGGTTACATGACAGAGATCGTAACACTTCCTTCTTTCAAGCCAGCCTCCACGATCGTACTCGGGTCAATATGGTTAAGCTTAGATTGGATGATGGTAGTTGGAGATCTGATCCTAACAAGATTGGCGAGATCGTGGTTCCTCATTTCTCCAATCTTTTCTCGTCTAGTCAACATTTTATTGCTGAGTCTTTATTTGTTAACATTCTTGCTAAGGTGACTTCTCAGAATAATGTGTTTCTTATGCAAATGCCTATGGAGGTTGAGATTTGGCAGGCTATTCAGGATCTTAATCCTAACAGCGCCTCCGGTCCTGATGGCTTCAATGGACATTTCTATTGCGCTATCCTGTGAATCAATTCTTGCGTAAGAGCAATATTTTCTTGAATACTTCTCCCCTTGATAAATCCTGACCGTTCCCACGAAATTATATCTGGAAGCATAGTAGCAAGGCGGGAAGATTTAATTTTGGAAATAATTTTACTCGTGAAATTACATAGACTGATGGGATGGAGGTCCGATAAACCTGATGGGTTATCCACTTTAGGAATGAGGACTAGCGTAGTGGCTGACATACCCTTTAACAACAAAGAGCCAGCAAAAAACTCTTGAACCAAAGCTATAACATCACCCTGAATGATGTCCCAACATCACAAATGTCGGGGGTGGTAATGTGGCTTTCAAGCTAGATATTTCTAAAGCCTACGATAGAATGGAATGGGATTTTCTTCGGAAATCACTCTTGTTTCTCGGTTTTTGTCCTTCTTTCTGTGATTTAATTGGAAGAATGATTGGTAATGTTTGGTATTCTGTTCGGATTAACGGTGACAACTTTGGTTTCTTCTCTTCCACGCGGCGCCTTCGTCAAGGAGATCCTCTTTTTCTGTTACTTTTCATTCTAGCCCAAGAAGTGTTATCTGCTGCTCTAAATAAAGCTGTTGTTGATTAGACCATTACTCCTTTCTCTCATGGCTGCGGTGGTCTTATGATATCTCATCTTCTATACGCGGATGATATGCTGATATTCTGTAATGCCGCTTAACAGTCTATCTTGGCTCTCCGTCATGTTATTGCTAAGTATGAGCAAAGTTCTGGGCAACTGATTAATCTTCAGAAGAGTGGTTTTTATGTTCATGGCTTGTGCCCGACTTCTAAATCTCGTAGTATCGCTGACTGGTCAGGTTGCAGTCGTCAATATTTTCCTATGCGATATTTGAGTATTCCTATCTTTTATGGTAGAATTAAACGTTCATACTTTGAAGATATCGAGCTTAAGTTTCACCGTCGGTTTTCTGGCTGGAAAGCTCGTCTTCTTTCCATGGGGGGTCGTCTCACCTTATTAAAATCTGTTCTGAGCAGTATTCCCATATATACTTTGGCTGCAATTCGTGTCCTAGATTCTGTGATTCGGTGGATTGAATCTCTAATGGCTGACTTTCTTTGGAACTCGTTGGGTAGTCACCGATCCCATTGGGTCTCTTGGTCCTCCATCTGCCGCCCAGTTCATGAAGGTGGTCTGGGCATTCGTTCCCTTCATCAAGTTATGTGTTCTTTTCATGCGAAGATGACTTGGAGTGCCTTGTAAGGCAAAAGTCTTTGGACCCGTTTTGTTCATAAGAAATATGAAGGAGACAGTGATTTTTCTAGTAGTCTTTTGGCTGCTCCTCAGTGGAAAGCTATTATGACTCAACTCCCTTTAGTGGTTTCTCAGAGTAGATGGCTGGTTAGAGAGGGTCAGATTTCTTTTTGGCTAGACAATTTGTGTGGCGAGGTGTTGGAAGGGCCCCGACCAGTGGATCCTAAATTATAGGTTAGTCAAGCCTTGCCGGTTCTTGATCAACTGTTTCCGTTGGTCCCTCTTCATCTCTATCAGGTGGCTCGTAATGTGGTCTGTGCTCAAAGGGTGCCGGATAAGCCTGTTTCTATCCTTTCCAATTTAGGCAGTTTTCATTCATCAGACTTTTTTGATATCATCAGATCTCATTCCCCAGTTATGTCGTGGGCTTCTAAGATTTGGCAGTCATGGATTCCCGTCAAAGTTAGTTGTTTTGCGTGGAAGTTATTTCATGGGGCTGTCCCTGTTGAAATACAACTTCGTATTAAAAGAATTCCCATTGTCTAGAAGTGTCATTGTTGCTCTGTGCCGGATTTTGAATCTCTGATACATTTGTTCCTGACTTCGGATATTGCCAAAGCTGTTTGGGGTTTCTTTGCGAGTATCTTCAATAAAAACAAACTTTACATTTCTTTCGATCACCTTTTTGTGACTTGGTGTAGAGACAACTCTATCCGTAATCAGTTGGGAGCTTGTTGCTTGGGCATCTTCTTATTCTCTTGCTGGGAAATTTGGAAGGCTAGGTGTTGTGCGGTGTATGATACTCAGACGATGCATTTTGACACGATCATTACTCGCGTCAAAGGTAGTCTTTATGATATGCTTTCGGTTTTTCGCCCCAAATCTTCTCTTTCTATTATGGCCAGATTGGGTATGGATCGTCATGGTCTCCCTATTATCACTCCTGTGTTGAGAAAGGGCTGTTAGGTCCGTTGGTTTCCTCCCATGTCTGGTTCTTATAAACTTAACACTGATGGTTCTACTATTCAAGGTTTTCATACTGGTGGTGGTATATTGCGGGACTGCCAAGGGTTTTTGGTTATGGCTTTCTCGGCCTTTTATGGTCTTGGTACTAATATGGATATATATATAATAGTACCGTGTGTGTGTGTTAGTGTTTGTGTCAGTATGTGTGTGTTCAGTGTGTGTTTGTTTTGTGTGTGGTGTATAGACATAATTACTGAATCATATTATTACAATATATAATATTTTATCTATTCATAGTCAATTATGATTTGTATCATTGTATGTGTGTGTGCGTAATAGTGTGTGTTAGCATTGAAACAATGTGCGCGTGTGTGTGTGTTTGTAGTTAAATTCAATTAATTAATAAGTATTACTATTATTATTATAGAAATTAATAGGATTTGGTCGATACAATTATAATTTAATAATTATTGTATATTTTGAACTTAGATTCAGACAAGGAAGGTTAGGACGATAGTACGTGTTGCGGATCTTTGTGTTTGCCAAGTAATTCAAGGTAAGAGATTATACCTCTTTTATGTTTCGATCTTTTAAGTACTACTCGTCAGGTTTCCAATTAATTCCTTGATATTAATGTATCTTTGAAACGTACGCCGATTTTGAATCAGCATTTGAATTTGAACTTCGCCGTTTACACTTCTTTCAAAATCATGTCTATTCTTTGATAATTCTCACATAATTATCGAGCTTCATGTGAGATATTGTTTTGATATGAAAAGTATGATTTTTGCGATGCATAATTTTTGGTTGTAAAATTACATTCTTTGGAAATTCTACCATGATCACTAAGCCGATTATATGTTTTTCGAATTATTAATTTTATTGAATACCCCTTGACTATGGATGTGATTATCGAACAATTGAATTTATCGAATGCCACCTAGCTAGTGATATGGTCATCCAAATATACCAATTTTATTGAACTATCGAACTATCGAAATTCTTCAGAGTAAATATTTGAATTTGCTTATGTGATAATGAGATTCTGTGAGTAGTCAATTGTCTCAAATCGGTATGTGACGGTTGGTGACAGTTGGTTACTCAAGTCACCTTTCTACGTTTATTTTCATTTGGATTCTTATTCACTTAAATCAAAATTTGATAATTGTTTCCACTTATCGATATTTGAACAATAAATTTTGAATACTTGAAATATTCATTTTGATTTATTTCTGGTCAACTCCTCCTTAGTAACCGGAGGGGTTGAATATGAACTTACTGTGCATTGTTCGCTCACCCCTTCATACTCTTCTCTTCAGGTAATGGGTAAGAATTATTAGAGGATTTCGGTTTGGTAAGACCAAGATGATGACTTCCGAGAATTTTGGATCTAGTCTTTTCTTATTGAATCACTTGATAGTATATTGAATAAATTATAGACTCATGTTAAGTATTAGATGAATTTTGTAGGTTTAAATCTTAATTTGGTCACCCTACTTTCGGCCAAAATTCATTAAGCTCACTCTACTTTTTTTCCCCTCGATTTAATCATCTTACTTGGACATAAATATCAAGTTCATCACTCCGTCCAATTTTTTTGTTGAAAACTTTAAAAAATTTCTGAAAATCCAAAACTACCCTTACTAATATTTTAAATATAATTTTCAATTTTTAATTTTCAAACCCATCTCTTCTTTTTCTCTCTTCTCAGTGTCGCGTCCTTCTCTCTCTTCTCCGGCGAACCTCCATCGCTGACCCAACACCAGAGTTGTGACCTTGTGGCAAGTAGACTACATCGCTTCCTTTATTCAGCAACGGAATTAAAGGGTCGACGCAGGCGTGCCTGAGCTCAAAGCAAACCGCCGGTGATTTCAAAGACGACAACGATAAATTAACCGAAGCAAAAGCTGAGGACGAAGAAGACAATGGTGAATCGAACAACAAGGACGACGTCACTTTGACGTCGTCTTATTCTTGTTGGCGGTGTTGATCAATCATCCCACACCCCATCTCAAAACCCTAGAATACACAATTAAACAATTGAAAAGAAACATCAATCTCTTATCAATTTTCTTGCGAACCTGAATTATACCTTCGTTAGGGTCGGAATTGAGAACGATGTGGAGAAATTGACTAGAAATTACGGATTGGTGGTGGCTAATCAAGTCGATTTGAGGAGATTAGCGGCGTTAGAGATAGGTTGGATCTGAAGGAGATCGAGGCAGGAGGACGAGAGAGAGGGCTGACCTGGTTCGCTTGGGCTTAGGAGCAGATTGGAGATGGAGATAGGGGATTGAACGGGATTGAAGAAAGAGAAAGAGGGATGCCCGAATTTAGGACAGCAGTTGGGTTCGACCCGATCTGAAGGAGGGACGACGGAAAGTGAGGAAGCTGGAGATGAATAGAGATGGATGATTACGACTAGAGAAATTGGAGGGGGAATGGAACCAGCATGATGGCAGCCATGGGGTATTTGAAGACGGCGATGACGATGAGGGGTGAAGCCCAGCAGGGATAGAGGATGGCGTGTATGGAGAAGACTCGCCAGAGAAGGAGGCGAACTGAGAGAGATATTTGGCGGGCCGGAGGAAGAAGACCGGCGGCTGTTGGAGATAGTGATGAGGAATGAACGGAATAGGTAAAGATGACGGTTGGAGATGAAGGACACCGGTTGATGGAAAATATGGGTGAGGCCGGCGAATGGATAGAAAAAAAAACGATTTGGAGATGACAGACCCTTACTAATATTTTTTGTTTGGGTTTAGTTTTTATTTTTTAGTTTGAACCCTCAACTTTTAACATTGAGAGTAAAACCTTCAACTTAATAAGGGTATTTTGGTATTTTTAATGATTTCCATCCAACATAACGGACAAAAATGACTCAAGTGACCTTATTGAATGTCGAAGCCAAGTATAGTGATTAAATTGAAGAAAAAAAAGTAGAGTGCGCTTAATGACTTTTAGCCGAAAGTAGGGTGACCAAATTGAGATTTAAACCAATTTTGTATTAAATTACTTTGAGTTTATTTTTGACTTTAGTCAAGGATGTTTAAGATTTAATTATTATGAGATTTTGAATATTTATGATTTAAGTTATGATTGTTAGTGACGTGACCAAATTGTGGGACTGCGGTGTCGGTACCAAATTTGGGGGCGTTACAGGTTGGTATCAGAGCTTAGGCTTTAGATCCAGATGGTCTTAGGATTTAGAAACAGTTAAGATTAAGAATTGACACTACGATAAGATTATGATACTAGCATTAAGTTATAATTATAGCTAAGTTATGATCTCACTGATGATTAAGAAATGATTATTTTTGTTAAACTGATATACTCGTGTTACTTGTAGGAATAACACGTAAAACAACAGCTAGGAAGTCGGTTGCCGAGAGAATGCTTGCTAGGACACATCATACACTAATTGAAGCAGAAGGGACCATAGAGAAGTTGAACGAAGAGAAAAGAGACTTAGAGGCACAACTGCGAGGGCAAAGGCAAGCGCTAAGAGATGCCCATTATAGCCTGCACAAGCCTCACGATGAAATCATTGAGGCTAAGGCACGTAATTGGGAGATGCATGTTAGGCTCGACGAGACTCAAAGGAATATTGAGGAAGTATGGGAGGCCCTTCAGACGACCATTGATAACGGTCCATGTATAGGAGAGGATCCAAACTCTAAGGAGGAGACTGGGGATGAAGAAGGCATCGACATTGAAGTAGATGCCAACTCCATAGCTCATGTGGGTGTGGAGGCTAGCACTAATGTTGAGGGCCAGAATGATGATGATTCGGACCCAATCGAAGAGGAAGATGAAGAGAAGACAGAAAATTAGATAGAACATTATATTAGTTATTTCATTTTATAGTTATCCTAGTCATTGAGTTTTTTTAGATGGTTGTTTTAGTCATAAGACATGGGATACTCTAAATGTATCCAATTTTGAGATGTTGGAATTTTTTTTTTAGAATTAATAAAAATTTGAGGATTTATTTGAATGTTCATCAATATTCCTTATAACTATATCCGTATTGATACATGTTTTGAGTTCATAAGATCATAAGATGAGTTTTCGATGAAATTGATGCCATATAACAATTATGTAAGTTGTTCCCATTTACGTCATGCCGGATAGCGAGAACCATTATCAGTGTGATAGAATTTTAGACATTATTTGACACCATGTCGTTTATATCTCAGTACCAAATGGCACGTGGAGGTCGCACTGGAACTCGTGGACGTGGACGTGGAAGGGGTACTAGAGCTGGTAGAGTCATGGAAGACTCCACTTCTGAAATTGTGGGGGAAAATGGTGTACCCCCACCAAATGTGAACGTCTTTGGCAATGCACCCGAAGTGGTCCAACCGAATGCGAACGTTAATGGACCTGTACCTGCAGCGACCTAGTCGAATGCAGCTGTTGCTGGTCCAGCTGTGGGTCGCCCGGAACGTGCGCCCACGCCCTGCGCGCCCTTGGATAGGGGTGCGCGTACGTGCGGATGCGGGACACCACTGCTCTCGTTCCACCCTCCCATTTTTAGGGGAAGACGAAATCAAAAGTGCGAGAGGAGTGCTGTCTAAGATAGCGCGTTGGAATGCGCCTCGGTTGACTTGAGTGGATTTTTGATCCATTATGGGAACTTTGGGTTTCCCGCATCAAGTTATCCCTTTTTTAGGAGATACCAGGATATGGGAATGCATCACCCTTTCATTCCCATTTTCCCTTTTTAGGGGAAAACGGAAAAGTGCAAAAAAGGATGTTGCGACGTCCCCACTATGGATTTTATTGAAAATAGCCTTATGAACCATTTCGGATCACTATGTGAGCTTTGGGTTTCCCGCATCAAGTTATCCCTTTTTTAAGGTATACCAGGATATGGGAATACACCACCCTTTCATTCCCATTTTCCCTTTTTTAGGGGAAAACAGAAAAGTGAAAGAAAGAGGTGCTGCGAGGCCCCACTGGATCCAAAAAGTTTTAGAGTCGCCATCTTTATTTTAAGGCAAAATAAAGCAAAACCAAAAAAGAAAAAGAAAAACCAGAGAAAAAGAAAACGGGTTCGGAGGCTAAGTTACGAGTTGGGAAGGTGCTAGGCACCCAACTCGCCCTTTCGGTCTCAAAATAGTTTTTGGCGAAAGTATGCTTATTGTTATATTTATTTAGCAGATAAATAAAGCATTAAAAGACAGGAAAATAAAGCAAATACATCCGTGGCTACATTATTTACGGACTTGTAGCCATTTCCTTACAATAATTACAAATATATTTAAAAATATTTGGCCATTATAACGGCTCCTTTACATAATATTTCCTAATCTAATCCGGGCATCACAACGGCTTATATTGGCTACATTGGGCCGGATTTAAATAATAACTTTAATAATCAAAAGAAACGCCCTTAAAGGCTATTACCTTTTAGAGCGGTAGTGTGCTTGTTCTGTCCTTCAGGGAGAGGGTTTGTTGTTGTTGTTGTGTTGTTGTTGTTGTGATTCAGGCAGAATGACTGCTTATTTGGGTTGATTTTGGCTCGTTCACTCGGGCAGAATGACGGCTTATTTAGGAAGGTTTTGGCCTTTTTGGTTGGGCGGAATAACGGCTTATTTTTTGTGTATTTCAGCACATTACTGAGGCAGAGTAACGGCTTACTTTATGGATTTTGGGTCGGGGAAATGGGGTGGATACCTAACTAAAAGGCTAGGGATCACTTTTAACCGGAGGATTTATGTTTTGGCGGAGTTTAGACGGGGTTTGGAAGCTTTGGTGGGCTACACACACCTATCTCACACCTCTCACTATTATCGGCGTCGAAGGAACGCGAGGAGAATTCTTTAGCGTTTCTCCGCGGATGATTTTTCTGTCTCTGAAGAGGGAGCCCATCACCTTAATTTATAGGTGGAAGGAGGGATTCACCGGGAATTAAAAATTCCCTTAGCCTGCTTCCTCCATTTGTACAACGGCCTTCGCGAGTTGTACAATACGTTAAGTCTGAGAGCTACAGTAGCCATGTTGGCGCCGACATCACCCTTGCATGGCGCGGCGCCCACCTTGCTTTTAGGCCGCGCCATGTTACTATTTAAGTTCCATTTTCAGCACTTTCACCCCTCGCGATTTACTGTTTTGCGCATCCTGCTTTGCCTTTCGCATTTTCGACTCCTGTAACTTGACATTTGTTAAGTTTGAACAGTTCTTGATATCACATGTCAGAGACACATACCAGGGGTACGAATTTGGGGTGTCTACACCAGCCCTAGTAGACCCTACCCTCTTGACCTTGCTTCAAACTATAGCACAAGCCTTTATGGGAAATAGGAACCAAGAGAACACAACACCATCTCAGCCTGTAGCCCCAGCTCAACCTACAGGCAAAGACCCGTTAGAAAGTTTTCAGAAGCGTAACCCAAAAACGTTTACAGGGGCACCTGGCACGGAGAAACCTGAGGAGTGATTAAATCACATGAGGAAGATCCTCGAGACGATGACATGCACTAGTGAACAACAAGTGAAGCTTGCAACCTTTGTGCTTCAGAGAGAAGCTAGTCAGTGGTGGGATTTCGAGAAGACTACACTAGAATCTCGGGGTGTTGAAGTGATCACTTGGGACGTATACGTGGAGGCATTCAACAAGAAGTATTTTCCACCAAGTATGAAGGGCATGAAGCTAGTGGAATTTCTTAATCTTGAGCAAGGGAAAATGACGGTTGATGAGTACAACACCAAATTCATCGAATTGTCAAAATTTACTCCTGCCTTTTTTGCTGATGAAAGTCAGAAAGCTAGGAAGTTTGAGAGAGGTCTAAACAGCCGGATTAGTTATCGGTTGACTCCCCTTCAATTACATCCTATGTTGATGTGCTAGATAGAGCCAGTGTAATTGAACTAGAGTCTGCCAAGTATCAAAGGAAGAAGGACGAAAGAAAGAGGGGTCCTGACAATGGTTCCAACAAAAATCATGGTAACCATCAAGGGGGAAATAACTATGGGAATAAGAGAAGGAACACGAAGGGCAACAATAATATGGGGATCAATAAGCCAAACCGAAATTATAATCATGGTCACTAGCATAATCAGTGGCAGAATCAGAATCAAGGTCATCAGCAGAATCAGTGGCGTACCCGGAACCAGGGTCAAAATTAGAATCAATGGCGTAACTAGGACAGGGGTGCAAATCAGAATAGTAATCAAACTTGTGGTAGATGTGGAGGGAAACATATGACCGAGACATGTTTCTGGACTAAGGGGGCATGCTTCAATTGTGGAAAGGTGGGACATAAGTACATGGACTGCCAAGAACCACCGAAGGGTGGTGCTAATCAAGGATCAAGGGGGGAAGATAAGACCAAACCAAGGGGACATGGAAGGATATTTGCAATGATAGCTAGAGATGCCAGGGCAGCAAATGACGTGGTGATAGGTACCGTCCAACTTTACTCTCGTGACATATATGCATTGATTGATCCTGGCACCACACACTCAATTATATGTACCACACTTGCACATCGTATGAAATTGCCTTCTCAAAATATGGAAGTTGATCTAGTTATAGACACGCCTACTAAAGAATCCATCCCCATAACCACCGTGTATAAGTCATGTTCCTTGAAATTGGAGGATAGAGAAATGCCTATTGATTTGCTACCTTTAGACATCCAAGACTTCGATCTAATATCAGCCATGGATTGGCTAGTAGAGTTTCATGCTAAGGTAGACTGTTTCGAGAAGAAAGTCATATTTTGCATACCGGGTGAGGCAGAATTTCGCTTTAAGGGGTTTAAACCAGTAGTTCCATCTTGTATTATTTCTTCCTTAAAGGTGAGCTGAGAAGATTGTTAAGGAAGGGTTGTCGAGGCTATTTAGCCTCCATTATCGATAATCGAAAGGAAGGGGTTAAGTTGGAGTCCCTATCCGTGGTTAAGGAGTTTGAAGATGTATTTTCGGAGGATTTGCCTGGTCTTCCACCTGAACGAGAGGTAGAATTTGGAATCGATCTAGCACCTAGGACGGTGCCTATTTCTAAAGCACCATATAGAATGGCACCAGCAGAACTTAAAGAGTTAAAAGAACTGCTACAAGAATTATTGGAGAAAGATCTAATTAGATCGAGTGTTTCACCTTGGGGCGCTCCGGTGTTATTCGTGAAAAAGAAGGATGTGAGTATGCGAATGTGCATCAATTACCGTGAACTCAATCGGATTACAATAAGGAATAAGTACCCATTGCTTAGGATTGACGACTTGTTTGATCAATTACAAGGGGCATGTTACTTTTCAAAAATTGATCTTCGCTCGGGGTACCACCAGTTGAGAGTTAAGAAGGAGGATATTTTGAAGACCGCTTTTCGAACTCGCTCCGGGCATTATGAATTTTTGGTGATGCCGTTTGGACTTACAAACGCTCCAGCCGCTTTCATGGACCTCATGAATAGGGTTTTCTAGAAGTTCCTTGACCAATGTGTGATCGTATTTATTGACGACATCTTGATCTATTCGAAGACCCGGGAAGAACACGAGCAACACTTGAGGTCAGTGCTGCAAATATTAAGAGAGGAAAAGTTGTATGCCAAGTTTAAGAAATATGAATTTTGGATGGAGGAAGTAGCCTTCTTGGGACATGTTGTGTCCAAGGATGAAATTTCAGTCGACCCAGCCAAGATTTAAGCTATTGTGAGTTGGGAAAGGCCGACGACCGCGACAGAAGTTCGAAGCTTCTTGGGTTTAGCAGGATATTACCGTCGCTTTGTTGAAGGATTTTCGAAGATCACGACACCTTTGACTAAGTTGACTCAGATGAACATGAAATTTGTGTGGACAGAAGACTGTGAGTCCAGTTTATAGAATTGAAGAAAAGATTGGTTTCAGCATCAATTCTCACCTTACTGTCAGGCACGGACGGGTTTGTGATCTATAGTGATGCTTGTTTGAAGGGTCTGGGGTGCGTTCTGATGCAAGATGGAAAGGTGATTTCCTATGCATCACGACAGTTGAAGAATTTTGAGAAGAATTACCCGACCCACGATTTAGGGCTGCAGTGGTGTTTTCGTTGAAGATTTGGAGGCACTACTTATATGGGGTGACATGCGAGATTTACATAGATCATAAGAGCTTGAAGTACATTTTTACCCAACAGGTTAAGAGTGAACATCAGCGACCTGGTGGAATGTTACAGACACTACCGATTCTCGAATGGAAGTGGGAACACATTACCATGGACTTCGTGGTAGGTTTACCTAGAACGCTAAAAGGGCACAATGCTATTTGGGTTATCATAGATCGATTGACCAAGTCAACTCATTTTCTTGCTTTCAAGATTAATGACTATTTGGAGAAGCTAGCGAAGTTGTACATTGACGAGATCATCAGACTGCATGGAGTTCCAGTTTCTATAGTTTCAGACCGCGACGCCCGTTTTACTTCAAAGTTTTGGGGTAGCTTACAGAAGGCCTTTGGCATGAATCTGAGCATGAGTACGACTTTCCATCCACAGATAGATGGCCAGTTAGAACTAACCATACAAACGTTGGAGGATATGCTTAGGGCTTGTACTTTGGATTTACAAGGGAATTGGGATGACCACCTATCGTTGGTTGAGTTTGCGTATAACAATAGCTTTCATGCGAGTATTGGTATGGCACCGTACGAAGAATTGTATGGAAGGAGATTTAGATCACCTACGTGTTGGGATCAAGTAGGCGAAAGACAACTGTTGGGGCTAGAACTTGTGCAGATTACATCGGATAAAGTACAATTGATCAAGAAGAGACTCCTTACGGCCCAGAGTAGACAAAAATTGATGCCGATAAGCGTCATCGCGAACTTGAGTTTGAAGTGGGGGATCATGTATTTCTCAAAGTTTCACCGACAATGGTAGTTATGAGATTTGACATTAAGGGGAAGTTCAATCCGAGATTTGTAGGTCCGTTTGAAATATTGGATCGGGTGGGGGAAGTCACTTATATGCTTGCATTACCACCTACGCTTTCGGGAGTCCACGGTGTGCTCCACGTGTCGATGTTGAGGAAATACGTCCCAGATCGAAGCCACGTAATTGCTTTTGAACCCTTACAATTGCGGGAAGATTTGTGCTACGATGAACAACCAGTTCGTATAGTGGACCGGAAAGATCAAGTATTGAGAAGACGTACCATTCCATACGTGAAGGTACAGTGGACTAATTACACCGAGAGAGAGACTACTTGGGAATTAGAGGAAGATATGCGATAAAGACATCCAAGCCTCTTCGACCGATTAGGCACGTTAAGTTTAGGGACTAAATTTCTTTTAAGGGGTGAGAGTGTAATACCTCGATAATTTTAGCTAAAATATTAATTGGCGTTAACTAATATTACAATCGTTTTAGACTTATTTAATTAATATTATAACTTTTTGGTTTAATTAATTATGTTGAACCTATTTAATAACCTATTAAATCAAGTTGGGCTTGGCCCACTTTTGCCTTCAATTTAATTAATACAAAACTTTTCTTTATAAATCTAACTTTAATAAAATTTTGGCCCAGTCAACTTTAAGACCCCATTAGGTTAGGAAACCTAGGATTTTATATAAATAGGGTAATGAGTGGGGAGAAAACCCTTACCACACTATAATAGAAAAGAAGGTGAGAAAACAAAAAGAGAAGAACCTGGCGGTAGAGAGAGCTCGGCGGTAAAGAGAGAGGGAGAACTGGTATTGCTAGTAAGGTAATATAATACATGTCTTGGTATATGTATAAGTAATATAATATTTATGGGTTAAAGTAGAATATATATATATATATATATATATATATATATATATATATATATATATATAATAGTACCGTGTGTGTGTTAGTGTGTGTGTCAGTATGTGTTGAATGAATGTGTACAGTGTGTATGTTGAATGCATGTGTTCAGTGTGTGTGTTTGTTTTGTGTGTGGTGTATAGATATAATTACTGAATCATATTATTACAATATATAATATTATATCTATTCATAGTCAATTATGATTTGTATCTATGTTTGTGTGTGTGCGTAATAGTGTGTGTTAGCATTGAAACAATGTGTGTGTGTGGTTGTAGTTTAATTAAATTAATTAATAAGTATTACTATTATTATTATTATAGAAATTAATAGGACTTGGTCGATACAATTATAATTTAGTAATTATTGTATATTTTGAACTTAGATTCGGACAAGGAAGGTTAGTACGATTGAACGTGTTGCGGATCTTTTTGTTTGCTAAGTAATTCAAGGTAAGGGATTATACCTCTTTTAGGTTTTGATCTTTTAAGTACTACTCGTTAGGTTTCCAATTAATTCCTTGATATTAATGTCTCTTTGAAACGTACGTCGATTTTAAATTGGGATTTGAATTTGAACTCCGTCGTTTACACTTCTATCGAAATCATGATGTCGATTCTTTGATAATTCTCACATAATTATCGAGCTTCATGTGGGATATTGTTTTGATATAAAAAGTATGATTTTTGCGATGCGTAGTTTTTGGTTGTAAAATTGCATTCTTTGGAAATTGTACCATGATCATTAAGCCGGTTACATGTTTATCAAATTATTAATTTTATCGAATGCCACTTGATTGTGAAGGTGATTATCGAACAATTGAATTTATCGAATGCCACCTAGCTAGTGGTATGGTCATCCAGATATACCAATTTTATCAAACTATCGAAACTCTTCGGAGTAAATATTTGAATTTGCTTATGTGATCATGAGATTTGGTGAGTAGTCAATTGTCTCCAATCGGTATGAGACGGTTGGTGACAATTGGTTACTCGAGTCACTTTTGTACGTTTATTTTCATTTGGATTCTTATTCACTTAAATCGAAATTTGATAATTGCTTCCGCTTATCGATATTTGAACAATAAATTTTGAATACTTGAAATATTCATTTTGATTTATTTCTGGTCAATTCCTCCTTAGTAACCGGATGAGTTGTATATGAACTTATTGAGCATTGTTCGCTCATCCCTTCATACTCTTCTCCTTAGGTAATGAGTAAGAATTATTAGAGGATTTCGATTCAGGTAGACCAAGATGATTTTTTCTCTCTCTAGAAAAATTTCTCTCTGTCGGCTAAGGTTCCTTGCCGTCTAGGGTTCCCCTTCCTGCATGGATCCGGCCTTGGCTGAGGTGGGGGCTGGTGGTCCTCCTCCCCCGGCTCCTTCTTCTCCTTCTCACAAGAATTCGTTTGCTTCTCTCTTCTCAGAAAATTCATCTTCTTCTTTGCCCTCCTCCATTCCTACGTTTATTCCTCCATCAACGTATAAGGGAGAACCAGCTCTTCGATTGTCTCCTGACCAAGTTGCTGCATTCGCCAAAGCGTTTTAGTTTTCTCTTGTTGGAAAGTTCTCACATGGCCGGCCCTCCTTAGAAACAATGAGAAAAGAAATTATGACTTTTGGTCTTAAGGCTAACGTTATTCTGGGTCATTTGGACACGAAGCATGTTCTGATTCAAACTCACCACGAGGCCGACTTTCAACGTCTTTGGATAAAGGACCAATGGTATGTTGGCTCCTACCCTATGCGGGTTTTTAAATGGACTCCAAACCTCAGATCGGACATAGAAAGTCTTATCATTCCGGTATGGTTTTCTCTCCCAAGCCTTCCTATATACTTGTTTAACAAGCAAGCATTATTCTCCATTGGGAACATGATTGGCACTCCTTTAACCATCGATTCGCCCACAGCTAATTTCACTCGACCAAATGTAGCTCGAATTTGCATTGAGGTAAACTTAACCAAAGCCCTCCCTAAACGAATATGGATTGATAGTGGTATTTCGGAAGGTTTTTGGCAGGTGGTTGAGGCTGAGCGGCTTCCCTCATATTGCCCTAGATGTCACAGACAAGGCCATGATGGCTCTTCTTGCAAAGCAAATTCTCAACCGAAGACTTCTGGCAATGCTACCGCTCAGGATATTCCTTCTAAGGTTAACTTGGTTGCTGAAAACCCTACACAGGTTAAGGCCGCTGTTTGGAAGCCCAAAGAAAATCATGTCCCTCAAGACTCCACACCAATCATCATCACAGATCCATCGTCTGGCACTGTTCAAGAACCCGCTACTTGAATTCAAGCAGACCCTCTAAACAAGCCTCAGGATTGCCCACAAGAAAACAAACCTCAAGATAGTCGAGAACAAATCCCCAAGTGTTCAGTTATCAATGATTCTGACTAGGCTGTTATAATAGAAGATGTTACATGTCAGCCTCCACATGCCAACGAAACTCATGCATCAAACTGTACTCCTAGCAATGAACCTATTTCTGAAGACCCCCCGGACACTCATATGAATGATGTCCCAGTTATCTCCCCTAACCGGTTTGTCGTCCTTTAATCCTTTGAAGATGAAGACCTCCCCACTGTTAATCCAGCCTTGGAAGCTCTTAACTTGGAGTCGGGATCCCCCAAGAAAAAGCTTCGGAAACCTCCTATTGTGCCTACAAGCCGGACCACCCGATCACAAAAGCAAGATAAAACCCAATCTGGCCCGTCCTCTTCAGTTTCTCATGTCAATTAAATCCCTTTTTTGGAACCTTCGGGGAGTAGGTAACGATTCTACTATATCTCGTTTAAAAAAGCTTATTTCCTTGCATAATATCTCCCTTATTTCCTTGCATAGACGTCTTAAATTCAAGCTCTATTTTTGTAACACTTCCAGTTCCATATGGGTTTTAGCTAAATCTGCCTTTAGCTGTCAGATTGTGTTGGATTCCATGCAGCATTTTTCTCTCAGCCTCAAGCATTACTCGTGGTCTGATCCTGTGACCTTCACCACAATCTATGCTAAGTGCACTTCTGTTGAAAGGCAAGAGTTGTGGAATGATTTAATTGATTTCAGTCAGGGACTTGTTAATTCTCCTTGGTTGATTGTTGGAGACTTCAATATTATTCTTGAACAACATGAAAAACTTGGTGGCACGGGATGGGACAGACAGGGTGCTCTTGAATTCCAAACGTGTCTTAATGCTTCAGGTCTTTCGGATTTGGGCTATCATGGCAATAAATACACTTAGTGCAACAACCGTGGCAGCCACGCTACCATCTTTCAAAGGATTGACAGAGCAGTTTGTAATCCTTCCTGGCTTTCTCAATTCTCTAACACTACGGTGGATCATCTCAACCGTACTTGTTCGGACCATTCGCCTCTCCTTATTTCTATATGTTCTTCTATTGGTCATCATCCATCCCTATTCAGATTTCTGAATGTTTGGTCTTCGCATCACACTTTCTTGGCCACAGTTTCGGCAGTCTGGCAGACTAATGTTAAAGGCAGACCAATGGTGCGTTTCTCGAATAAACTTAAAGCGGTTCGAGCTGCTGTTAAAATCTGGAATAAGACCATCTTCGGCAACATTTTTCAAGGTGTTAAGATGGCCGAAGACGATGTGCTTGCTAAGGAAATTAGTTACGAAGCTGATAATAGTCCTTCTAATCGGGCTGCCCTCCATCTTGCTCAGGCCACTCTCAAACATAAACTTAAATTGGAGGAAGATTATTGGAAGCAGAAATTGCATCTTCGTTGGCTTAAAGATGGGGATGGCAACACCAAGCTGTTCCATTCTTCAGTCAAGCAATTTCGAAGCAAGCTTTATATTCATCGTATTACTGATATGCATGGCAATGTTATGGACACTGATCAGTCCATCAAAGAGGCTGCTAACAATTTTTATAAGGATCAGTTGACGGCTAGTGCACTCTCTTTGGATGAAGGCCCTCTTTCAGTTATTCCTTCTTTGATTACGGCGGATCAAAATTCCTCGCTTACAACCCCCCCTTCTCTTGAAGAAATTAAAGAGATTGTTTTCTCTTTAGATGGCGACAGTGCTGCTGGCCCGGATGGCTTTTCGGGTAAGTTCTATACGTCTTGCTGGGACATTATTGCTGTTGATCTTCACCTTGCTATTTCAGAATTTTTTTGCTGGATTTAAGCTCCCTAAAGCTTGGACTAGTACTCTTATCATTACTATTCCTAAATCTAATCAAGTCGATACATTCAAGGACCTTCGGCCGATTAGTCTCTGTAATTTCTGTAACAAGGTGATCACCAAAATTTTGTCCTCCCGGCTTGTCTTTATTCTTCCCCATATAATTTCTGAAAATCAAAGTGCTTTTATCAAGCGAAGACTCATTCAAGACAATCTTTTACTTGCTCATGAATTGACTCATCATCTCAAGAAAAAGGTCAACGAATCCAATGTTATTATTAAGCTGGACATGGCCAAAGCCTTTGATCGGGTGTCATGGATTTATCCCACCCAAGTTCTTCGCAAATTTGGTTTTAGTGAGACTTTGATTGATAAGGTTTGGCGGGTGATATCTAATAACTGGTTCTCGGTGTCTATTAATGGCTCTTCGGTAGGGTTCTTTCCCTCATCCCATGGTCTGCGGCAAGGGGATCCCCTTTTTCCTAGCCTTTTCATCATAGCAGCTGAAGTCCTTAGCCGCGGCCTTAACAAGCTCCATACCGATCATGCTAATTTTGCCTATTCTTCCTCAAGTGGTTGTCCTATTATCTCACACTTAGCTTTTGCTGATGACGTTGTTATTTTCTGCAATGGTAGCAAAAACTCCCTTACTCAACATCGGATTTTACTCGAAAAATATGAGCAGTGTTCTGGTCAGATGATTAGTCAGGGGAAGAGTTGCTTAATGGTTTCGAGCTCCCTCCCGTTTGCCAGAATCTCTTCTCTTCGGCGTCATGTTGGATTTCCAAATAAATCCCTTCTTGTTACTTATTTGGGGTGTCCTATTTTTGAAGGAAGGAAGAAAAAAAAAATCCCTCTTTGACCCTCTTATTGGAAAAATTCAGAATAAAATTAACTCTTGGATGGGAGCGTTGCTCACGCAAGCGGGTAAAGTAACTCTCCATCATCAGACCTATCTCTCCATCATCCAGGTTTATTTGGCATAAGCTAGTTCCTCGGCAGATCAGCCTTTTCATGTGGCGTTTGTGGCTGCGCAGGCTGCCTATTGACGAGAGCATTGTCAGTAAAGGCATTCATCTTGCTTCTCGATGTTTTTGCTGTTCATCGGGTGACATAGAAACATATTCTCATGTTTTCTTTGATAGTCCTCTTGCTCGTTTCTTGTGGTTCGCTTATAACAGGTTGGGTGGCATTTCATTCTCTTCCAATTCTCTTTATCATTGTTGCTTTAGCTGGTGGCAGACGAGAGCTAATTCTGCTTTGCATATTGTCACCCCCATAATGATCCTTTGGGAGATATGGAAGTATATAAATTCTAGTTTTCATGACAACTATCGTGCTCCTCATTGGGTTGTTATTAATCGTATCAACCTGTTGCTTCAGTCCATTTTACAATCGGCTGGTCTTTGCCCGGAAGTGCAGAATTGGGACCTTCTTTTCTCCACTCGGCTGGGCTCCATTTCGACAAAATAAATTCAGATTATTAACTGGTTGAAACCTGATGGAAATATGCTCAAACTTAACACGGATGGTGTTTGTCGTGGCAATCCGGGTTTAAGTTCAGGAGGAGGAATTATTCGTAACAGTCATGGTGAGTTGATTTTCGCTTTCTCCTCTTTCTATGGTCATTCTACAAGCTTTCATGCGGAATGCTTAGCCTTGTTCCAAGGGGCCTCTTGGTTGGCAGACAATCATCATTTTGGTTCTATTGTTGAGGTGGATTCTGTGAATCTTCGGCTTTGTGTTTTGGGCATCACTAGGCCTCCCTGGAAGAGTCTCTTTTAATTCGGGCCATTATAAAATTTTTTAATGAGTGCAATCTCTCCATCAGTCATATTTATCGCGAAGCCAACTCAGTTGCTGATGCTCTTGCAAAAATGGGTTGTGATGAGGGCATTGATCGTTATTTTGTCTCTACAGATGTGCTTCCTCCTCGTATCAAAGGCCTTCTCATTTTAGATAGTAGAAATACTCCTTATGTTAGGCTTTCTTAGTTTTCTTTTTTGTATTTCCTTTTCGAGGTTAGGCTCATCCGTCCTCCCATTTATAAGGGCAAGGCTGGTTGTCCCCCTCAAGTTTGTTATTTTCCTTTCTTAATTAATAAAATCTAGCAGGGTACCGTCCCTGTTTCTTTTAAAAAAAAAGGTAGACCAAGATGACGGCTTTCGATAATTTTGGATCTAGTCTTTTCTTATTGAATCGCTTGATAGTATATTGAATAAATTATGGACTCATGTTAAGTATTAGATGAATTTTGTATTAAATTACTTTGGGCTTATTTTTGACTTTAGTCAAGGATGTTTAAGATTTATTTATTATGAGATTTTAAACATTTATGATTTAAGTTATGATTGTTAGTGACGTGGCCAAATTGTGGGACCGCGGTGTTGGTACCAAATTTGGGGGCGTTACACCCCTCAACCCAACCACCTTTTTGCACCTTGGACCCCCACCCCACTCCTAACTTCATACCTTCCGCATCTCAAACCCAAATGGAATTCCTCTTGTTGTAGATCTCACCCCCAAAATCTTCTCTGAAACCACTTCTACTCAAACCCCACCCATACCATTACCCTCTCCTCAGTGGCAACGAACCCACCAAATGCGCCTGCTGCATAAGTCCAAATATTTTCCTCTTCCCTCATCACCCTCTTCCATGCTTACTGAAACGACTACCATTTTTGTACCCACATGTTTCTCCACGCCTAATAAACTTCCTCAATGGTGCCAAGCCATGGTAGAGGAGTTCAATGCACTGATTAAGAATCACACTCCCTAGTCCCCCCTATCGAGTCAAATACAAATAAGACGGTACCCTAGAGCGCCTTAAAGCTCGTTTGGTCGCAAAAGGCTTTTACCAACAACAAGGGTTGGACTATGAGGAAACTTTCAGTCCAGTGGTCAAGGCTACCACAATACACACGTTGTTGTCTATTGCTGTTGCCAATGGTTGGTCAGTTCGTCAACTAGATGTTCACAATGCATTTCTTCATGGAATTCTAGATGAGGATGTATAAATGCAACAACCTATGGGCTTTGAGAATCCTCTTTATCCCAACTACATTTGTAAACTTCACAAGTCAATCTATGACCTCAAACAAGCTCCTCGTGCGTAGTTCCATCGACTTACACAGTTCCTGCTCTCTTAAGGTTTCACTCCCTTCAAAACTGACACATCTTTGTTTATTCTCTCCCATGATTCCACACTTATTTATGTTCTCATCTATGTTGATGATATTCTTGTCACTGGAAATTGTTCATCCTCCATCGGTTCGATCCTTCGGTTCTTGGGAAAAGAGTTTTCTATTAAAGATCTGGGTCAGCTTCACTACTTTCTTGGAGTTGAAGCAGTTTCTCTACCTACGGGTATACTACTTTCCCAACGTTAATACATTTAGAATTTGCTTGCAAAGACATGTATGACAATAAGCAAACCAGTTCTTACTTCCATTTCTTCGACAACAAAGTTATCCTAGATAGGGGGTGCTCCGTTTTCTGATCGTACAAAGTTTCGCTAGGTCGTTGGTTCACTCTAATACCTTACACTAACGCGTCCCGATATCGCCTTTGCATTAAAAAAAGTCTGTCAGTACATGCACTCTCCTACGGATAACCACTAGCTAGCTGTCAAGCGTATTTTGCGTTATCTACGCTCCACAGATTCTCATGGTTTGTTCTTCACCAAGTCCTCCTCCCATACTATTCAGGCCTTTTCAGATGCTGATTGGGCATGTTGTATGGATGATTGAAATCAGCCGGAGGGTATGCAATTTTTCTGGATAACAATCTAGTCTCATGGTCTTCTCGCAAGCAACGCACTGTTGCTCGTAGGGGGTGACAATTCGTGTTATCGTGTTATGTTCGTGCCTCATTATCGTGTTTTCATATTATCTATCTTATTTGATCATAAATATAACAATAAATATTAATTTGAATATATTAACAATTTCGTGTCTTTTGTGTCGTGTTTTTTATTGTGTCGTGTCGTGCTGGGCTTATCGTGCCATTTGTCTCTGTAATCGTGTTTTATAATCGTGTCGTGCTGGTTCGTCCTATCGTGTCGTGCCAGACATTGCCACCCCTAGTTGTGGGTTCCCGGGAAACATGCTCCCGCGCGCCCTTGGATAGGGGTGCGCGTCCGTGCGGATGTGGTGACATCCACTGCTCCCGTTCCAGCCTCCCTTATTTAGGGAAGATCGAAATCAAAAGTGCGGGAGGAGTGCTGTCGAATAGCGCGTTGGAATGCGCCTCGGTTGCCTTTAGTGGATTTTTGATCCAATATGGAAGCTTTGGATTTTCTATGTCAAGTTATCCCTTTTTTAGGGGATACCAGGATATAGGAAAACATCACCTTTCCATTCCCATCCTCCTTTGTTTAGGGGAGAACGTGAAAGTGCAAAGAAAGATGTTGCAGCGCCCCCACATGAATTTTATGAAAATAGCCTTATGGCCTATTTCGGATCACTATGAGTGCTTTGGGTTTTCTACGTCAAGTTATCCCTTGTTTAGGGGATACCAGGACATAGGAATACATCACCTTTCCATTCCCATTCTCCCTTTTTTAGGGGAGAACGTGAAAGTGCAAAGAAAGATGTTGCGAGGCCCCACTGGATCCAAAATGTTTTTAGAGTCGCCATCTTTATTTTAAGGCAAAATAAAGCAAAACCGTAAAGAAAAAACCAGAGATGAAGAAACGGGTTCGGAGGCTAAGTTACGAGTTGGGAAGGTGCTAGGCACCCAACTCGCCCTTTCGGTCTCAAAACGGTTTTTGGCTAAAGTATGCTTTTTGTTATATTTATTAAACAGATAAATAAAGCATTAACTACCTACAAATACATCCGTTACATCTATATTATTTACGGACTTGAAACAGACTCTTTTGCAAACAATTACAAATATACTTGGAAATTTTGGCCATAGTAATCGGTACATTTAGTATTATTTCCTAAATAAATCCGGCAAAGATAACCGCTATATATTGATATTGAACCGACCGAAATAATACATTTACAAATAAAGACTTTATTGAATAAATGAAGCAAATAAATACAAACTTATCTAAAAACATTTTGCCATAATAACGACTACATTTAGTACTATTTCCTAATTAAATCCGGGCAGCATAACTGCTTATAGGACTACATTGGGCCGGACTGGAAATAATACTATTACATGGAAATGAAAGACTCTAAAAATAAAAACTTACAGACGGCGTAGGGGTGTGCTCGCCTCCTCCTGGGAGAGAGAGTCTTTTTTTTTGTCCGTTGAAGTTGTGTGTTGTTGTGTGTTGTGTGAATTTGGGCGGCGTGATCGCTCTGAAAGTTACTTCGCCTTGGGATCGGGCGGTAACTGCTTGTTTGGTTGTTTGTTTGATCGAAATAGGTCAAATCGGGCGAGTAACGACTTACTCGGCTGATTTGGCCTTTTAAATCGGGCAGAGCAACTGCTCTATCCACGATTTTTGGACCGGGGAAAAGGGGTGGATACCTAGCTGGGGGGCTAAGGTACACTTCTACCGGTTGGATTTGTGTTTGGCAGAGGTTTGGTAGGGTTTCGAGGCTTTGGAGGTGATCTCTCACTATCTCACACCGCTCTCTATTTCTCCAGCGTAACGTTAACGCGGAGAAGCTTTACGCAAAATTTCTGTGTTGAATGAAGAGCCGGGCACTGCTATTTATAGGAGGATTTAGGGACATCGCTGGCATTTGAAAATTTCTCAAGCGCATCAATCGGTTGTACGCAGATCGCTTGTGTTTTTACGGCAAATGAATGGATGAACAAGCACTGGAAGTGGGTTTGGGCGCCACTTCATAGAGATTTGGGCGCTGTGCCCAAATCCTTGGGTAGCCACGCCTAAATCTTTTCTGTGCTTCAATCAGTTGTACACTGCGCTTGAAAAATTGCATTTTGCGGCAGATCGTTGCATGAACAGTGCACTGAGGAAATTTGGGCTCTACACCCATTGGATTTGGGCGCCATGCCCAAATCCTTTGGTGGCTGTGCCTAATTTCCAAACTTGTCCCATTTTTGACACTTTAGTCCCTGCAGTTTGTCCTTTTGCGCATCCTGCTTTGTCCTTTTGCATTTTTGACCCTGTAACTTGACATTTGTTAATGTTTTAACATGTCTTGATATTTTATGTCATGTCACATATCAGAGGTACGAAATTGGGGTGTCTACAGAGCCCCTCAACGATGGAGTCTACGGGTAACCCGCAGCTTACTGAGTAGACGAACATCGTTGATTAGAATAGACTCTCCAATTTCGCTTCATTTCAAAACGAGGGAGAAATATGCAGCAGTGTAGCGCTTATAATGCAACAATTTATCAAACCTCCATATCCTAGACATTTTTAGTCGGCTATAGCAGTTATCGCAGCTTTTAAGCAGATATGCAAATTGAATGCTCGATGGTCGGACCTACTAATGTAGGTCGCCACGTATCCCTTAATAAAAGGAATCGACAAACGAGTTCGGCCTAAGCCGAAACAAACAACCAAATTGAAGAAAAGATTTTCATGTTTTTCGAAAAGTCAGATTCTTCCTGGTCCGAAACCGTTGTCAAATACGGTATGAAGATTTTTGTGTATTTCGAAACCATATTTCAACCGGTCAATACCGTCGTGGAAATATGTTAAGAGATCAATCTCAAAATTGTGTCCGGTGGTCAATACCTTTCTTCCAAACACAATAAGAGGACCTTCAGATTTTCGAAAACCGATTCGACCGATCATCACCCGCCATCGAATACGATAAAGAATTTCTTCAAATTTTTCAAAATCAGATCCAACCGACCGAAACCGGCCGGACACGATAAAGAATTTTTTTTCTTCTTCCTTCTTTTTTTTTTTTTTTTTTTGAATATTCCTCTTTTTTTTCTTTTTTTTTGAAACAAAAAAACCTTTGAAAAAGATTTCTTTTTATTTAAAAGCAAACTTTCCTTAAAAGGAAATTATTCTAATAGTCAAGGTAAGAATATCAGCACTGACTTATTTTTGCGCGGTAACTTCCGCCATGGATTCGGCCGATCTTGGCATTTTGCCACTTCTCTTGGGAATTTATTTTTTCTTTTTTTTTTTTTTTTTTTATTGTGATGGTCGTTTCCTACCGAAATAGATGCCTACGTATCCCTATTCGTGAATCGACCAACGTAGTTCGCCTCTGCTGGAACTTTGGTCTTGTTCTTTTCTTTTTTGTATTTTTTTTTCATCATCATTTTTTTTATTGATTGATTTTTCTTTCTTTTGGTTGATTTTTTTCTTTTTGATCTTTCGATTTTCTTTTCCTTTTTTTTCAAAAGAAGAGGGGCTTACCTTTGCATTGAATTTTCTCGACTTTTCGCTTGTCTGCTACGAATTTGTCGGAGATATGAGTTTTCCTTGCTTTTGAGTGAAAGGCCATCAAATGTGGTTAACAAAATTGCTTTTGTTAACTTTGTTAAGTCTCGTGGACCACTTTGCGCTTTGAAATTTGGAGGACTTAAGTGCCGATGTTGAATTGTTGAGGGGAAAAGTGAAAATTTCACTTTTCCTCCTTTTGTCTTCTTTTACTTACTGAGAATGGAAGGCGAAGCCTTCATTCTTTCCTCTCCGCTCAGCTCCTCGCTTCCATTGCCGACGGTTTTTTTCTTTCTTTTCATTTTCTCCTTTTCTCAATTTTCTTTCGCCAAAATTTTTGTTTTTCTGTGCAGATGGCTTCTTCCTCTAGATCTAAGAAAGGAAAAGCACCAATGAACCCGGAATCTGGCGAGAAAAAGAAAGAGCTTCCTCCTTTGATTCGAAACCATATCGGTTATTATTATTCGCAACATGAGGGCAATCTGTGCGAGATTGTACAAACAAGTCGAATCTTCCCGATCCCAATGAGTATGACTTTCTTCCACCCATTTGGTCAATTTTTCAGATCTCGCTCATTTTCTCGGTTTACATGTGTTTTTGGACTTTTGGAGCATATATATACGCTTATGATATTTATACATGCAATTTATGGACTAAAATGATGCAATTTTAGTAATAATGTATGAAATTCGGACAATTTATTTTTGCGATGCCCAAATTGAACTAGTAGTTACTATTTGACTTTACTATGCATAATTTACAATGTTAATGCAAATAAAGCTATATGATGCATGTTTTAGCTCTAAAAATATTTTTACATGGCATATATTCACAATGCGAATTTTCGAATGAAATGCAAAATTTTCTCGAATACATTTTTCGGATACATTTTCGGATATATACAAGACAAAACAAATATATTTTATGTACTAGAATTTATTTTTTATGCATGTTAATGCTGTAGGGATATAAGAAATGCCAAGCAGATACTATTTTTCCATGGCAGGTGACATTTTAAATTTCTTTTTTGCGCATTTCCAATACTGCTTATTGAATGATAAATGCAAATTATGGATGCATGGACATACTTTATTTAATGCAAATATGATGTGAATATACATGAGATGTTTATTTTTAGAATTTTTTTTTTTTATGTGTGAAAATAAAGAAAATGTGACATACATATTTAAATGCAAATATATATTTTATCTCTCTTTTGTGTTTTTTTTTTAACATGTGGACATGTACATTTATGCAAAGTATATTTGTGTATTATTTAGTATGATACTTAAAAATGATAATATGTATTTTTATGTGCAAAAACAATTTTTATGTACAAATATATATATATATATATATATATATATATATATATATATATATATATATATATATATATATATATATTTTTTTTTTTTTTGAAAAATCCGATATTAATGTGCAAGAAGAAAAGGGTTTGTGGGATACTTACCTTTATTTCTTCCCCTTTTTCTTTTTTTCCAGAGCCGGGTTTTGACAAGG
>CM028378.1:96767206-96804246 GCA_013146195.2 Codonopsis lanceolata
AATACCAAAATCCAACACCACCTCCCCACCAAATTAGAGAGGCGATATGGTGAATCTAAAAGGAATGATGCTTAAAGTCCTGAACAAAGGAGAATTTTCTACACGGGCATTAACATTGCAGCCTTCGGCTATACCTCAAAATTCAAAATGCCCGACATAGAAAAATTCGATGGGATTGGATGCCCTATCTATCATCTAAAATCTTACTCACCGGCATGCATTCAAGGGGGCTAGTTTCGGCTATGGCCTCCAATTTCCATCTCACATTGTTAGGCGGCCAAGTAGGTGGAATTTTTGTCCGCACCATTTGCCCGGCCTGCATCGCCCAAGAATAATGGGTATGGGCACACCAAAATTTAAGTGGGCACAAATGGGCATGCCCACTTGGACACATTGATTATGATGGTTAAATGGGCGCCACTTGGGCACCCATACTAAAACTCATTAACTTTCTCTTCTAATTTTGTTTTTATCAAACATAATTATATAAAATACTTAAGATTAATAATGACATTTAATATAATTAATATATTTATATTGTACACCCACTCTTCCAACCACACACACACACACACACACACACACACACACACACACACACACACACACACACACATATATATATATATATATATATATATATATATATATATATATATATATAGTACACCCACCCTTCCAACCGCCACACACCCACCCCAAAATTGCAAAGCAAAACATGAATGTTATTCTATGACTCACTCCATAAATGAAACACAACATCACTCCAAAATTGTTCAATTTTTATAACTCAGAATATCCATCCATGTTACACTATAAATAGATTCATAGCGGTTTTTTGAGCAGTGTGCAACATGCGACATTCTTATTTGCTCGAACCTTCTCATATAGATTTGTACATGTGGCTTAGTTAGCTTGTTCAGTCTTTTGTTAGGTTTCCACTCGTGTGTTTGTCTATTAGGTTTCAAATGAAATAAATAAAAATCTAACCACAAAATAGAATATTGAATTGAGGATTAATACAACAAAAAAATACATTTTTACATACTAATACATAAAACTATTAGTATAAATTAATGCAATTTCAAGAAAAGTTATTTTTTTCGCAAACTATTACTTCCGCTCTTAGTTCATTTGTCACATTTTATTAGATCCCTATCATTTTCCTTTTATTAGTGTCATATGTGTTAAAGAGAAGAGAACATAGAACTCTAATACTAACTACTCCATCTGCTCCACCTAAACGCCCACGCTTGAAAAGTTAATTAATAATAAGTTATATTAATATAATTGGAGTTAGTCTTAATTACAAAAATATACTTTAGCACAAGCAATATGTCGGTCTTTTCCAATTATTGTGATTGTAATTATATATATATATATATATATATATATATATATATATATATATATATGGTTAGTTGTAACTTTTGATAATTTTTTTGTAAAAAATTTATTTTTTGTAATTTTTATATTTATTTGATAAGTGCATGTTAGTGCCCGCCCATATATGCCCACACTATTAAATGGGCACTTACTTGCCCGCCCATTTGAGCCCGCCGCCCATTTAAGCCCGCCCGCCCACGCCGCCCATTTGCCACCTCTAGCAATAGCTAATGCTAGCAGACAAGAACACCACGGGCACTTGAGACCAAATAGCCGTGGAGTTCCTAAAAAGATACAAAGACAATACTAGTTCTCGAAAATAAGAGGGAACTTGAGGCGCACCCAAAAAGAAAAAGAAACCCGTGCGCACTTTGTAGCCGTGGAAGAGAAAATAACTTAGACATTGGATAGGCCCGATCCTACTGAATCAACTGTAATGTTCATCGAAACCTCCAATCCATTTACCTCGAACATATGCGAGATCTCCCTATGGCAACTTCAATGAAATAGTGGAAATAGGGATACGTGATCGATCTAAAATATACTAATTGACATTTAAAAGTCCTGGTACACCTCCCAATTCTTTCCGCTAACTCAAAAGGGAAGATAGTTGCATCAGATCGCTTGTCCACATGGTAGGAAATACACCTATTATGCCACCAACCAATTTCCCTACCAGAGGTACAACATTGTACATTAATTTCAGTGGGTCCAAACATGGGAAATAAGCACTATGATGAATTGCAAGCCCTCCAATCTTTGATATTGCAAGGACCGATGGCACAGGAGTGCTAAAACCCATGGAAAAATACATACTATCAATCCTCCGCCTAACTCATGGAACCATGCCCAAGATTGTAAGTACCATAGCCGCAAAGGGTCATCTCATCGACAAGTGCTACGCACTCAAAAAGGTTATTCAAGATCCGATAGATGATAAGATCATCGAAAATCCTCCCCCCATGCCCAATGTAGTCAATAACACTTTACCTCAAATCAACATGATTGAGGTAAATGAAGAAAATTGTATACCCAAATTTGAAAGGAATGAAAAACCATTACCATATATCATTGTTCATTTCTCCCTACCAATAATAGAGCCTAGCCGCAACATGCTCTCTCAGTGGACACTACCTAAATCAAAATATCAAGAGCATCGAAAAGCCACTTGGGTCCTGGATGTCACTATCATCTTACTGCATCCGGTCGCCTATCAACCAAACCAAGAAAGTGGTGACCACTCTGTCAAAGACAAAGAAATAGATAATGGGGCTAAAAGTATGGAAGATACCCCGTTAGCTCAAATGAAGAAAACCCAAGCAAACATATCCACCTAGGGCTTGCTATATGCTTCCAAAACTCATCGTGACACACTAGCCAAATCCCTAAGTCAAGCAGTCATCCCTATTGAAACCTCTCCAAATGAGCTCACCCAAATGATCGTAAACATACACTTTGGAAATACGATTATGTTTACTAATCTAGATCCGCCAAGAAGAAGGAACCAACCATATCGATGCTTTCCACATCATTGTGGGGGTCATGGAAAAAGGGTTCCTCGAGTCCCGATAGACAACGGCTCATCTTTGAATATATGTCCCACAAGCACGCTAGCCAGACTGGGGACAAAGATATCAGAACTGACTCTTTCATCACAGACAGTAAGGGCATACGACAACACTAGTCGATGTGTCCTAGAGGTGGTAACTCTGATGATGACTATTGGGCCTCTAACTATGCCAGTTGAGTTCCAAGTCTTAGACATTCCTCGCTACTTTCGCTTATTGCCGAGACGCCCTCGATCCATGGGGTGAAAGGGGTAGCCTCCTCACCGCATCAACAGTCAAGTTTATCCACGATGACCACATAGTAATCATACTTGCTGATAAGATCGTGGAAAATAAAGAAAACGGGGACATCCCAATCCTCGAAATAGAGCACGATGACACGGGTATCTTCCTCAGTGGTTTTGAAGTTATCCCTCAAGCCAAAGTCAACGCCATTGAATACGAGCGAGAAATTGACATTACTGGAAAGAAAACCACAGTCTTCGGAGATATGGTCCCACTAAACATGCTCCGAAAAGTGAATTATATACATGGCCCGGTCTCGGTAAATCGCCAGGGCTTATCAATCTAGTCCAAGATGAAATTAAGGAATGTATCCCTCAATTTGGTCTAAGATACAAACCTACACTAGCTTAGCTAGTTGTAGTCATGAGGTAGAAACGTGAGAAAAGCAATGTAGAACGTGAAAACGCCCTACACGCATCCTCCTCTACAACCCTATAGAAAAACACTAAATGGTTACTTTGTAAGGAAGGGAGAAACAGATGCCTATCTCATGTTCCCCGAACCCTGGATAGACCAAAATGGGAAGAGACGCCCTGGTTAGGAAATTTTCGAAGACGTCAGTCTTGCCATTAATGAAATAGAACAGGTTACCCTGGAGCCCCGCAGCCCTGCATATAAAACTGTAACAGTCAAAAATACCTGGACTATAGATCAAGATGACTATGCCCTGGCCCTGTTGGGTGATGATTTCATAGGAGATAGTTTTATGGGCATGATTGATGGAAGGACTAGCTATGAAAAGCTCCCTGAATTTGAGTCCATTGCCGATAAACCTCTATGAATTGGTACACTATGGCCCGCCTCCCGACGACTTGGTGGACCGCTTTTGGATATACCATTCCCCTATTTCTTTTAGCCTTACGTGCTGGTCATCTACCGGCTCGCTCCCTGAAATTGAGGACCTCAAACCCCAGGGCCTCAATAATGTAACCAACCATGTATAGTTTGTTATTAATAATGAAAATTTTGATGTCTTCGCGTATTCCTTAGTTGCACCTACGTTAAAAGACGAATTAATTAACATTAATAATGAGTCGTTAAACGAAATGGACCCGAACGATAAAGGTTACTTACTTGAGCTCGCCAAGATCACAGAAGCACCGAGAATAAGAGGTCGATCGATCGGCAGCTATCTATAAAGGGCGTAAAAGGGCGCCGTTGGTCGGCCTACTCGAGAATTTGTGGACGTCTTCGCATGGTCTTACGAAGACATGCCTGGGTTGGATCCAGCCATAGTAGAGCATCGAATTCCGACATACCCCGATGCTAGGCCAATCAAGCAGAAACTCCACCGAATCAAGCCAGAATGATCACTGAAAGTAAAAGAAGAAATCATGAAACAACACACGTCAAGTTCATCCTGTAGTTGAATACCCAATTTGGTCAGCCAAACATAATGACTGCTCCGAAACCCAATGGAAAGGTTTGATCTGTGGACTTCCGCGACCTCAACAAAGCATCACCTAAAGATGACTTCCTCTACCCAACATTGATATTGTGGTAGACGCTGTGGCCTCTCACAAAATAAGATCATTAGTAGACTGGCATGTCGGGCTACAAATCAAATCAAAATGGTAGCGATAAAGACCAGATTGAAAAAACTTCATTCATCACCCCTGGGAACCTATTGCTACACTATCATGCCATTTGGACGAAAAATGGGGCTACATACCAAAGGGCCGCCACTACCCTCTTCCACGATATGATACATAAAGAAGTTGAGGTATACGTGAACGATATATGATTGTGCATTCTCAACGATACGATGGTGCCCATGTCGAGATCTTCGAAAATTCTTCGAAAGGTTAAGAAAGCAAGAAAACCAAATGAAGCTCAACCCGACCAAGTGCACATTCTGAGTTACCAAGGCAAAGTCCTAGGATTCATGGTAACCGAGCAGGCATCGAAATAGAACCAGCCCAAAGTAAAAGCCATCATAGACATGTCGCAAAAACCCCAACGGAGTCAATGGTTTCCCCGGGCCAATTATAGTATATCTCCGCTTCATCGCAGCTAACATTTATGTGTGAGCCACTATTAAAACTCCTAAAGAAGGACACCGACCGAAGTCTGGGGACGAAGAATGCCGCTAGCCTTCGAGAAAGTCAAAAATACCTTGCCACCCACCTGCTATCTACTCCACATACACATAAACCTCTCCTCCTATACCTGACTGTCACAGACACGGCAGTAGGGGCTATGCTCGCACAAGAAAAAGAAAATTCCTACATTGAAAATGCCATCTACATCATAAGTAGGAAGTTACAAGGAAGCGAGCTAAACTACTCGGCCTTAGAGAAAAGCTGCACCGGTCTAGTTTGGGCAACACAGAGGCTCAAAACCTATTTGCAAGCTCGGTCCATCAAGCTCATCTCCGGAATGGATCCCATAAAATACATCTTTGGAAAGCCATCACTCTCCAACAGATTGGCTAAATGGTCATTTCTCGCTTAACAACGATTCGACATCACCTACGTCACACTCAAATCTGTCAAAGGCAGTGTGATCGTAGACCATTTAGCTGATCTACCTTTAGAATTAGAAAATGTATCTGAGCCAAATTTCCCAGACAAAGGTGTCTTAGAAATTACTGATCATGACACTAGATGGCAAATGTTCTTTGATGGGGCAGCCAACAAGAGAGGTTTCGATATATGAATCCTGCTAATTGATCCAGTAGATTCCCACACTCCATTGGCTATAAGATTGGAGTTCGAATGCTCAAATAATACTACTGAATATGAAGCCTGCATTGCTGGCCTAGAAGAGGCTCTCCGAAAAGGAGCCGAGACTTGAAGTCTTCGGTGACTCGCTCTAATTATAAACCAGTCGAAGGAAAATAGAAACCCAGATCCCCTGCTACAACTATATCATACCGATTGACGGTCCTAGCAAAAGAATTTGATAATATCTCGCTTCATTATCTACCGTGAGATAGAAATCAATTGCCGATACCTTCGCCACTCTAGCTTCGTTGGTCAAAGTTCCCACAAAGATCAACGCCCGGCATTTGTATAGTCGGAAAAAGATCTCGCCCGCTTGCAAATTGATGCCACTCCTGAAAAAGATAACGAACCCTGGTACCTAGACATTATGAATCTACTTCTGAAATGAGTCTATCCACCCAACTTAGACAAAAGAGGGAAAATCTCCTACGGGTGGGCATTGCAATTCATGATCGCTGAGGTAGTCTATACAAAAGGCACTACCAAGGTTTAAACCTCGCTATGCATCAATCAAAGCTAAAGCAAAGTTGAACGAGTCATGGACCAATACACGGCGGTACTTGTGGGCCACACATGAATGGGCACATGCTATCAAAGAAAGTCATCCGACATGGGTACTACCGAGTACGCTAGAAACGGATTCAGGTGGGTGAGTCATTGTGACAAATATCGCCGCACAAATCTACAAAGACATTCCCCATACACACTATACAACTCCACGCCTCCTTGGCCCTTCTCAACATGGGGAATTGACATCATAGGTCAAATTCACCCAAAAGGATCCAATGGCCACAAATATGTCCTGGTTGCTGTCGACTATTTCACTAAATGGGTAGAAGCTTCTTCCTATAAAGTATTGAATGCCGTAAAGGTATCCGAGTTCATTAGAGCCAACATCATATAAAGATACGGGTACGAGTACCTTTCGAAATAATTTCGATAACGGCACGCGCACATAAAAGGGGCGTTGAAAGGGACGTAAACCGATTGCTCGACAAGTTCGTAACAAGTCCAGAGACACAAGTCGCCCCCGCATGCCGTTGAAGCATCCAAGCATCCAACAAAATATTAGAAAATATTATCGTAAAAATGGTCAAACATGAAGAGACTAGCCAAAAGCTACCGTTAGCACTCGGGCTATCGCAATTCGGTCCGCACACCTACCGGGTCTACCCCTTATTCTTTAGCTTACGCATGGAGGCACACGCCCATTGAAATAGAGGTCCCATCATTAAGAGTTATGATGGAATTGGGTGTATCTCGAAATCGACCGGTCAAACAAATTACGAAGAATTAACCCTATTAGATGAACGACGATGACTAGTTTTAGAACATACTCGAGCATATTAGAAACGAATAGCTCGAGCATTCAACAAAAGAGTCAAAGACTGTAATATCCAAGTAAGAGAGATGGTACTGTGAAAAACCCCTAGTTATGTCGACACTAGGGGAAAATGGAAGTTCCTTGGATGGGACCCTACATCGTCCAAACGTATTCAAACAGAGGTACGGTGCTTCTCACCAATCGAATGGGGAAGACCTTGTTCACTCCTTTCAACATGGATAAGCTCAAAATATATTACGCATGAGCCAAAATATGGCGGCAATCTCTCTAGCCGCTAGAAAAAATTAGAGCAAAGAAAAAGAATATATGCAAGGAGAATAAGAGCTCGCTAGATTGAAAACCCGAAAGGGCGCCTAGGCAAAAGTTAGGGAAAAAAAAAGGAGAATGAGAGAGAAAACAGCCTCTAGCATCTAATCTCCAGACAAGGTCTTCGCCATCTTCAGACACAAACAACAATAGAATCTTCCCTTAGGGGAAAAACTACGCCGACCGACCCATAGAAATAAGGAACGTAGGCCTTTGGTTCGGTCGAACAAGGGTCAAATGTATCGACATGTGTGACCACATGAAGAAGACTCTTCATGGCAAGGAAGGTAGCTCGCCTCAATGGTTTTGACTCGCTAAGAGAAAAACCACAACAGGCTTAAAATAAGCACTTAACACATCAAAATATAAAACTCCATGAGGTGCAACTACGGGATAGGTGTCTAAGATATTTAGATTATCACATATTCTGTACAGGTAACTATATACATATACTGCATATACCCATAGCCCCAAAACCCCTTTTTTATGCAGCTCAGAAACGGTCCCTCAATGTCTGCGACGTCCTAGCCGAGTCCAGATAATTCTGGAGGTGCAGAGGAGGCCCCAGCCTCACCAGCATGAGAACCTTCAGAAGTGTCCTCCTCCTCGTCATCAGCATCGCCATTATTCTGAATAGCAGGGCGACTTGGGCCAACACCATCATCTCTGTGAGCAAGGTTGCCCGTCACCCTAACTTGGACCAGCCTTCATCACCACTGGGATTACTCGTCGACTCGCATTCCTCAATCTAGAGGCACATTCGGGTCCCGCCTCGTCAGGATCACGTGCCATCTAAGCTCCAAAGCCATGCACTCGCCAAAAGTCCTCCTGCAAGACCTAGGGAACCACCAGCCCTGAACTTTCCAGATCCTAGTCGATCTCCATCAGACAGGCATCTATACTGCTGGTTACCCGCCTAGAGAGGATCCTCCTCAGCACGTGCCTAATCACACGAGAATGCTCCTCAGTAGCTAGCAGCACCCATGATAGATACTCATGGGACAACAACATATTTTCAGAAAAAAGTGTTAGCTGAGGCCTGCAGGGGATAATCAATCTCCCACATGTCCCGGATAAGACCGCCCACCGCCCACATCTTTCTCCATCCGCAGAACTTCTATCAAATGACGGTTCACGTCCGAAAGGATCTATTCTCTACTAAACTGACAGAGAACTCAGTACGACAAATAGAAAGAGGTCGGTTGGACACCAGGCAAGATGACCTGGGCATAAGCCCCAATAAACAGAAAAAAATGGTGAATCCGCCAGTGGCTTATCACCCAGACTATCTCCATGGAACCAATGCGTAGAAAATATTCTATCCAGTCGCGCTCCATAGACAGATCGTGGCAATAGTGTCTGCGGGAGCCATAGTGCGCGGGCATGTATACTCCTCCTACAAGCTCAGGGGACATCACCTAGTTGAAATGCTCCTCCAGCCACAAATGGATTAAAATGGGGCTGCCAGAAGGAAAGACTTAGTCACCAGTCGAAAAAGCATCTAGGCCAATCAGAGTCTCGACCAAGATGATCGGGATAATATTCACCTGGCTCGACACTCCCAAAAAACTGATCAACAACACCGCACATCGATAAATCCGGTTGGCCCACGAAGAGGTACCTCGCTCATTACACACAAAAGAGGGCAGCCAGCCGGCAAATATACTGGATCCTCCCTATATTCAGTATAGGCAGGGGGAGAATAGTCAGATCAAAATTAACTCCATTGTAAAATTCTGGAGTTCCAGCACGGGTCGAGCCAAACAGTTCCCTTATCGCCATGAAAGTACGTCTCCGTACAGATGGCACGGCAATGGAACCGACAGTCGGCATTCCCACAATAGCGCAGAATTCCTTGAAGGTGGGACTCATCTCATTCAAAGACAAATTAAAGAGATGACTTTGCGTCGACCAGAATCTAGATGCCCTCGGCAAGATATCCCGCTTATACGTAGTGACCCACCATGAAATGGAGGCGCCGTAGCCATAAACATGATCAAACCACTTCCCTTTCGCCCTCCCAGTAATAAAAGGATCTAGTAATCCAGGGAAGTCTCATATATTTCAATCTCCAGGGCTGTATGAGTGCGCTCGGCCATTTATGAAAAAGGCAAAATTTTATATCTGATCTAATAACAAGAAAAACAGAACGAAGAAAGCTCAGATCTGCCTGCTGTCTGAAAAGAAAGAAGAAAAGAGAAGCGGTGTGAGATTGAACGCTGCCCTGAGTCCTTTTTCATACTAAAAATCGGAGAAACGACCGAAATATCAAAATAGTGCGTAAATAGGGCCAAAACAAGAACCGCATGAGAAGAAGACTGGGCGGCGCCCTAGCTCTTTCGGGCGCCAGCTTCCTCCATGGCGCCCACGGTCCCCCCGTCATGACCAAATTGCTCGGTATCTTGGTTTCAACATCGGCTGCTTCGTTGTTCGCCTCTGTTCGCTCACGGAAAAGAAAGAAAAGGAGTGAGGCTAGACACTAGCCTTCACCAACTAAGGAATCAACCAAGCACAGGAAGAGGCGGCTGCCTCTCTTTCCCCGCAGAGCACCGGTAACCCCGATGAAACCCAAAGGTGTATCCGTCAAAGCTTCCATCCTTGAAGTACATTGTGCCTTTGCTTGGGTTTTTGGTTTGGGTTTCTTTTATTTTAGCATCTCTAGAATAATTGAGTCCTTATATTTTAAATCATGCATCGTAGAATAAAAATTAATTGTATTGCATTTAGATATATATACATAGTCTGGTATAGAAAAAAAAACAAGAAATCCATAATATGTACATGTAAATGAAGCTAATGGGCCTGCGAAGATCTGCTCCTATTCAAGCCTCCACCCATAACTCGAGGACCGGTCCCGCCAACTCTGTATCCACGACCTCCTGCCCAAGCACGACTCGATCTGTCGACCTCATCATCATCGTCATCTCGGCGCCTTGCCCGACTCACGGCATCGTTTCCTTGGCAAGTGAATTCATCTAACATTCGCTGGTATAGCTTGGTGATGCCGAAAAAGCCCTTCACCACCTTCCGGTAGGACGAAGCATCAACCTGAAAAAGGGGGAGGGGAAAATATCAAAGAAAAAAGAAAGGGAATATCAGTCCTGGAAAATAAGAAGTAGTATACAGTGAGTATGAAAAATATAAAAAGAAAAGCAGAAAAGTTGTGGGTCCCAATGAGCACAATAATAAGCTAGAAGGGGGGGGGGTTGAATAGCTTATTAACACTTTAAAACTTTTAAACTAAGTTCCTTGAAAGTTACTTTCAATCTATGAAAAGAATCAAGTAGCGGAAAACCTTCAAGAGAATTGTTCGAAGATAAGGACTACCTAGACCTTTTACAGTTACTTAAGTTCTGGCTGAAATGGATAAAATAATCAATGAAACTAAGTTCAATAAATAGACAGAGAAGGAAATAACACAAGTATTTTGGGATGGTTCACACTATAATGAGTGCTACGTCCACCACCAAGGCAGTCAACCTTGGATTTAAATTGTGCACTATGTTTTCCACTTAGATCAATTACAAAGAATATCCCTAATGGATCGTGTACAAAATATTGACTTGTGTTTGGGTCTAGGGAATTAAATATCTGTAAATACAAGATATTTAATTCGTGCAGAAGTATAGTTAATGGAAGTAAACAACAAGAAGAATAAAACAATAATTGTTGAAGAGCAGCTTCTTGTTGTTGACGAGGACTTCTAGATCTGTTGAGGATCTATTGAATGCCTTGTGAAAGACTTGGAGTTGTGTAGATTGAGCAATTCTTTAGTGTTCGATTGATTACATGCGGTTGTCTTTGTTCCAGTCTTCAATGGCAGTATTTAAAGCAGGTGCATATCAAAAGAATCCGTTGGAGAGGACGAAGACTTCAACAGCTCTATTCATAAATGCATTAAATGCATGGGGCTGTCAGTCAAGGAATTTCGTCTTCACAGATAACTAGAGCAGATAATCATTTCTGAGATCTTCAAAAAGGTGGGCGATTTGGTGTCGATCGAGAGATGAAGCGAAAAGTAGGGGAAGCGAAAAGTATTCCTTTTCGGAAAGTTGCTTTCGGCGGCTTGACATGTCAAAAGACTTGGATTAATTCAAATAATATATGGGAATAAGTTTGAATTAATCCGGCTAGCTTGAGGAGAGGACACGTAAAGCGATCCACGAGGTCTACCGATCTTAAGCTTTGAGCAGGTCTTCAGGTGAAGCGAGAAGTGGTCATCCTACAAAAACTATACAAAGGCAAAGTTCTATACACAGTTGCCACGTTAATCGATCTGCAGCCCGATTAGCCACTGAAGTATAAAACTAATGTAATGTACTGATCAGATATAAATTTAACATAAGAATCAACAAAAGTATACCGTACGGGTCCGCTCAGGAATCTGAAACCGCTCGGGGACCTCGACATCGGGCAATGCTTCCTCCATAAGTCTTCCTTCACGGTGGTACTGGAAGGTGGAGAAATCTTCAGCTCGGATGAAATAATCGGCCGAGCATCGAGAACAGATGAGAAGGCCTCAGCCTATTAGAAACATTTGATGTACGCCTCGCCACTGCGAGAACAGGATGGAGCACTGTCCTCACAAATTCCTCATAAGCCATGGTGGGATAATCCTCCCGAGGAATGATATACTGAACAAGAATTGATACCGGTTCGGCAGAAAATCTGGTACGATCACCCAAGCTGGTGGTACAGGTGGTGTCATTGTGGGCACAGGATAAAGAAAGTGCTGACGGTTGACCCGTTCTCCCATATACAAAGAGTCAACCATAATGGACACCATCAGGATCCGGTAGCGGCTCATCTCTAAAGGCACCAGATATGATCCGGCCAGGCCCCTCCAAGGAAATAAATGTACTATGCCCGAGCTCGAGCTCGCGATCCTATCCTGCACCATTGCCATGCCCAAATTATCGCCATTCCGGTCCTCTTCTACCCGGTTGGCGTTCATGAATTCAGCTAGGAAAGGTGGCTCGTGAATAGGCCCAGATCTGCAAAAAGAAAAAATGTAACAAAAGAAAAATCAGCCAGAAAAAAAAGAGAAAAAAAAAGAGAAAAAAAAAGGGAGAAAAAGAAAAAATCAATAAATGCTGGCAAGTATTAAAAGCAGGAAAAAAAGAATACCTCCCGAGCCGGAGCAAAGCCATTAAGAACCGGTGAGTCGTTGCGGTTGGCGCGATCCATAGAGGCATAAAGCTCAGCCAGGCTTACCTACCCCCAATCATAGTCAGAAACCAAGTATAAGTCCCGGAGGCATCCCAAAACAGAAACCCGCAGAGTGGTGGATGAGTTGGCAAAAAGAGACATCCTCAGAAAAAAGAACAGAAATGCCCTGGCAATACGAGTCACAGCCTCGTAGTCATCATTGTCAACCTACCCGGCATGCTGTTCTAGCCAACTCTTGACGCTGGCGATCTGGATCTCGTCGGCACTCTTATAATCTGGCTCAAAGCCCAAGAGGTCTTCGACCACATCGTGATGGTGCTACAAAGTATAATCTGGCTCCAGATGCTTGCCAGTACCAGTGGAGATGCCTGTGATTACGGCAAAATCACATAGAGTCATGGTGGCCTCGCCCCAGCTGAAGTGAAAAGTGTGGGTGGTGTCCCACCAATAGTCTCACAAAACCTCAAATATAGACGAATAGCTGGGGAATGGAGGGAAAGCCGGCAAAAATGCACCAAAACCGGTCTGCTCCACCAAAAGCTTCGCCTGCGAGGGCAATGAGTTATAGATGGTGGCTACCTTGTCGCAGCTGGCCCATACTCTAGAAAGGGTTTTACGTGCCTGGTAAAAAGAAAAAAATAAAAGAAAAAATCAGTCTCAAAAAAGAAAAGAAAAGGGAGGTAAACTCTTATCTTTCCTATTAACTCATTATGTATGTTATGTCCCATATAAATTGCATTAACTATGTCATGTCCATTTTTACTATGCATTTAAAAGAAAATATATCTATGTGGCATTTTTGCATGCATAGAAATAAAATAGAAAAAATGTTGCACTTTCACATTTAAAAGAAAAAATATATATTGCATTTTCAGAAAAAATAAATGTTGCATTTTTGCAGAAAAATATCCATATTGCATTTTTGCAGGCATTAATACCTCTATGGTGCATTTGCATTTGTTTGCATGTAAAAAAATGAAAAAAAAAATGATGATGATAAATAATATATGTGCATATGTTCTTTTACTTTGGCATATATTATGTGCATTTATCTCCAAATGTGTGCATATTGTATGTTCAGAATAATAAAAATGTTGCAGGCATTAAAAAGAAAAATATTTTCGTTGCATTTTGCATGTAGAAAATATACTTGCAGCATGTGCATGTATCCGAAAAAGAAAATATCTGGAAAATAAAGCATGTGTCCGAAATGTATATCGCATGATCATGCATCATCTAAAAATATCTGTAGCACTAGCATGCATTGTAGAGCTAAAACATATCAGTTACATGAAAGATGCATCGCATAATCAAATAGTGCCAATTGTATAAGTATGCATCACAAAATTAAATAGCATGAATTTCATATTTTTGCTATGCTATAATTGTCAAATTGCATCATTCTAGCATAAATCATGCATGCATAAGCATTAAAATCAAGAGCATGTATACTCCAAAGAGCCCAAAAGAGCAAGAAATCGGAAAAAATTCGAGAAATTCAACCAAATGGGTTGAAGAAAAAAGAAGACCTACACCCGGATTTTGAATATTCGAGACATGGGTGAGCCGATCTCGGAATATATTACTACAATCGTCTCTTGAATGCCAATATTTGATGACATTCCGGCTTAGAGGAGGAAGCTCCCTACGTTATTCGCCCGATTTCGGGTGCATTGGTGCCTTTCCTTTCCTAGATCTTGAAGAAGAAGCTAGCCATTTGGCAAGAAAAATAATTGATTTGGCAGAAGAAAATAGAGAAAAGGCGAAGAAATGAGAAAGAAAGCTCCGTCGGTAGCAATGGTAGAAAGAAAATGAAGAAAGAAGACGAAGAAGAGCTGTTGCTCTTCGTCCCTTACCCGTGAATGATAAGGGGTGGAAAGTTATACTTTCCCCCCCCCCCCTCCAAAGTTCAGTTCAGCACTTAAAACCTCAAGTTTGCTGAAATCACGAAATGGCCCTGGAATCTTAACGGAAAGTTAACGAAGTTAGCAGTTTTTAGCAAAAGTAACGTCCATCCATCAAAAATCAACAGAAAGCTCATATCCCCAGCAGATTAGCCGCAAGAAAGCCGGAAAAGCAGAAATTGTGTCATTCAGATCCCCGGCAAGATGCTTGCAAAGCAAAATGAGAGAAAGCAAAAGCAAGCAAAGAAAGAAAAAAGAAACAAAAAAAAAAAAAAGAGAGCAAGAAAAAAAATGAAAAAAAAAAAAACAGCAAAGAAAGAAAAAAAAAGAGAGAGCAAAGAAAGAAAAAGACAAAGCAGAAAAAAAATTGAAATGAAAAGAGGAAAAAGTAAAAGCACTTGCATTTTACTTTACATGCCGCATGCATTTTCTGTTATGCTATGCCATGCCATGCATCTGAGTTTAGTTGTTGGATATTTTGCGTAAGGGGTGCATACCCCGGGTCACTTAGGGAAAAGGTTGGTCTCATTGTGCTCCACCTGGTTGTTGGATCTTTTCCGCAAGGGGTGCATACCCCGGGTCACTTAGGGAAAAGGTTGGTCTCATTGTGCTCCACCTGGTTGTTGGATCTTTTCTGCAAGGGGTGCATACCCCAAGTCACTTAGGGAAAAGTTTGGTCTCATTGTGCTCCACCTGGTTGTTGGATCTTTTCCGCAAGGGGTGCATACCCCGGGTCACTTAGGGAAAAGGTTGGTCTCATTGTGCTCCACATGGTTGTGTTGGATCTTTTCCGTAAGGGGTGCATACCCCAGGTCACTTAGGGAAAAGATCGATTCCATGATATCCCACCTATTGTTGTTGGATCTTTCCCGCAAGGGGTGCATACCCCGGGTCACTTATGGAAAGGATCAGGTCCCATCCATCCCACCCAGTGCTAGTTGTTGTTTTCTTGCTGAGGCCGAACTACGTTTGATCTGATTCCTGAGAAAGGGATACGTAGGCAGCCTACCTAGTAGGTGCGACCATCAAAGCATTTTTTTTCATATCTGCTTAAAAACCACGATAACCAGCTATAACCAACTAAATATGTTTAGGGTATATGAGATTTGAACTGCATCCTAAATTGTTAAATCTATAAACTGCCGCATATTGCATTCTTCCCCATTATAATTTCTACGAAATGTAGGAGTTTATTTCTTATCAACGATGTTCGTTTACTTGGTAAGTTTCGGTTTACCCGTAAACTCCATCGTTGAGGGGCTCTGTGGACACCTCAATTTTGTACCCCCGATATGTAACATAGCATAAAATATCAAAACCTGTTAAAAGGACTAACAAATGTCAAGTTACAGGGTTGAAAATACAAAGGAAAAAACGGGATGCATAAATAGTGAAATGAAGGGGGCCTAAGTGCCAAAAAGAGGAGGGAAAATGGCCCTGGGTGCTGCCCAAAGGAATCTCAGGCGCGACTCCCAAGCTCACTATGGGAGGCGCCCCATAGTGCCTCCAGCACTGTAGCAGTTAGCCTAAGGTGCAATCTTATCAGTGCACAATACAAGCTGGTGAAGCACATAAAGTAAAACTTAATCATGAAGGAAGGCTCACTCTCAGCCTATAAATAGAGACCCCCGACTTGTGAATTCACACACAGTAAGAATACGCAGTGAGTAAACAGTACACAGTGAATTCTCTCCGGGCAATCTGAGTGAATGCCGAAGGAATTTCTCCCTCTAGCCCCGAAGCTCCGCCAAATCTCCCCCAAACACTAAAACCATCTGGCCAAAGTGAACCCTAACTACCCAACTAGGAGTCCCCCCTATTACATCGGTCCGAAAATCCCAAAAATAGCAGTTGCCCTGCCCAAATCCAGATGTTAAATCAGCAAAAAACAAGCAGTTGCTCTGCCCGATTTCCGACGCCAACAAGCAAGTAAAAGCAGCAAAAGCAAGCAATTGTGCTGCCCAGATCCCGAGGAGAAAAGCAACCAAAAGGAGCAGTCACTCTACCCGAATCCCCGCAACAGCAAAGCAACAACAAAAGACTCCCTCTCCCTGAAGGACAGAGCAAGCGCACCCTAAGACCTGCCAGAAGCTAGTTGGTACGGGATAAAACCCCCACACTTCAAGAGGTAGGCTTATTAAAAGTTTTATTTATAAAAAGTCTATTTAGACTAGTAAGATGTAAGAAAAATAAGCATTTATGCTGCCCGAAATTTCATAGAAAATAGCACTAAAAAGAGCAATTATTATGGCCAAAATTTTATAAATGTATTTGTAACTCCAAGAAGGAGGCTAGTACAAGTTTGTAATAATATGTATGCAGTCATATATTTAATTCTTTATTTCAATTGTTAAAATAAATATAAAAAAGTATATTTAAGCCAAAAACTATTTTGAGACAAAAAGGGCGAGTTGGGAGGCTAACCACTTCCCACCTCGTAACTTAGCCTCCGAACCCTTTGCAAATCTGGTTATTTTTTGTTTTTCTTTATTTTTCTTAAAATAAAGATGGTGACTCTGTTTATCACATTTTGAGTCCATAATTGAGGTCAATCGTATTCCACGCGCTTCAAAAAGTTTTGAAACCACCCTGCCTTTCAGTGGCGCGGATCCGGTTAAAATCGGGCCACTCATAGCACTACTTAAAGGTAAGAAAACGAAGGGGGATGTAATGCGCATTATTCAAAAATAGCAATCTTATCAAATAAGAACCAATGAAATCCATCAATTGATATTTGGTAAAAGATAAAACGTTAATGAATTTTGTAAACTTATATCAGGTAAAATAAAAGCAATTCGTCAATTTATATTTTGCAAAAGAAAAAACTTGACTTCAATCGGTGAGTACTATGAACAAAGAAAATGTTATTACTTGTTTATAATATTGTTATGTTACTTTCATATAGATTTATAATTATTAGAATCCGTTTCCTCATTTTTGACCCTTAGAATGCAAAATTTCTCATTTCAAGCTCTTAACTAAACTAGTAACCTATTTTTATTCCCAACTTCAATCAGCGAATGCCATGACCAATCCAAGTGTTCTCAAATGTTTATAAAAGTGTTATGTTACTTTCATACAAAATTCAAGGTCATTAGAATTTGTTTCCTCATTTTTTACCCTAAGAACGCAAAATTTCTCATTTCAAGCTCTTAAATTGACTAGTGACCTATTCTATTCCTTGACTTCAATCGGTGAAAGTTGTGACCGAACCAACTATTCTAGAATATGTTACTTTCATACATAACTCAAGGTCATTAGAATATATTTTGACAGTTTTGACCCTTAGAACGCAAAAGCTCAAAACTTGATTATTGACCTATTTTTGTTTCCGACCTCAATCAGTGAAATCTATGACCAAACCAACTATTCTAGCATGTTTATAATAGTGTTATGCAATACATTATACGTTTTTTTAATGAAGTTATACGGTAGGGTTTTTTTAGGGAAACAGGACAGTACATTGTAAAAATTTATTAATAACTAAGAAAAAATACTTTCCCTTAATATGGAGGACAAATGAGCCTTATCCGGAAAAGAAATATAGCAAACCACTATCTAATAAAATAAACACCTCTATAGATTTTACACATTGGGCATCGTGTCTAAAGTAACAAAATCATTGAACCAATTTGTCGAATTTTGACTCTAATGAACTATGTTAGGGTCACATATCCTTTCCCATACTAGGTATAGACACATGCGAGGAAATGTACTCGAGGGTCTCAATCGAAGATCTATAAAGTGGCTTCTTTTGTTGACCAAACCAAAGTTGATCTGTGCTATCGCATCTGTGCATCAACATACCTTGCCTACAACAACAATAATGTATTGCAACCCATTATGTGGCTCGTGTAACATCTCACAATCCTCTAATACCTAGTAGCAATCATGAATCCTAGAAGATGCAAATCCAACCAATGAGGTTGGGGAACCAGAATGTTATGCCAATCACATATACGCAAACCATGTGTACAATAATGTACTCCTATACTTCCCATATAAAAGTTGAAGTTCTTATTCAGCTCCTGCATCAACTCACAACGCACTTGATCCCACAACTCTTGGTTGTTATATATGAAGTCGGTAATTACTCGGAAACCACAATGTCTATCTCCCCTGACATCTAATACATATGTTATGAACCTAATCATGAATGTTGGCATCTGATCGGCGTATGCAAATGAATTAGTCATGCTACCCATCGATGGTAGACCCGAGCCTAAAAATTACCACCTCGACCCTGACTCTGACCTTGACCTCGTGCTGCTTTGTTTGTAGCTCTATCTGCATGCATCGATATTATTGTAGGGTGGTAAGTATTTAAAATAATCAGACGCCCTTTGTGTACCCAAATATCTAGCTCCGTCATCCATATCGAGTCAGGACGTACGATATTATGGAACTGTCTAGCATTGTGACATATCATCGGTTCAGGATCATCTTTGATATCTTCCATGAAATTGTTGATCAAAATAATAGCAGTCTTCCTTGTTAAACAAATCATGTCCTTGTTTCCCATAGACCACATCCTCCAAAACACATGAACTGAATGGGGTTTGATAGCCACCGTTTCATTTGAAAACTTTAAACATTTCACATGAGCAGGGTACGCTGAAGCTAAACTTCATCTCACAACCACATATGTATGAACTATCTTTGATTTTCTTATTTGACTGTCGTTGATACTCAACATATAGCAACTCAATGGCAGGGTGTGACACTCTATATCTAAATCAATGGAAAATAATTATTTTTTTAGTATGATCATGGGCTACATTCTGAAACTTTTCAAATTCAATCTTTATGTCATTGAACTGAAGCTCGATTCGATCATGAATTTGTTGGAATACATGATCGAACCCCCAGCTGACGTGCATAACAATCTCGTCAACTGGGAATGTGCACTTTCAACTCTGTAATACATCAAAAAAATATACATATTAATAAATTTTTTGACTTTCCAATATACTGCATCTATACATATATAAAAGGAGAGGTGTGATTTTTGGAAAGTTCCCGCCAAAATGCGTTTTCCAAAAATGACAACATTTCTACATTGTATATGTGTCATTAATGCATTGAAAAATGAAACGAATTTGTAATCAAAATTAATTAGATAAATAAATCTGAAAACTTTTGACATTCTTTCTTTGACTTGAGATAATTGACAATCATATATACCAAACTATTTCAACCTTATTCACATCCGGCAATATTAAAAATAGTTATGATTTTTTTAATTATATTGAAATTTCAATGAGATAATAAATAATTATTTATTTCAATTGTTTAATTTAATAATCGCTTATCAATTGAATGATAAATGAATAAATTATGAAAATAAGTACATGAATTATCATTGAAGATTAATTTCTTCGGATGTAATTGGACGCTTAAGGGAGTTAGACAGTTCCTTAGCTTTTTTTTTCTTGAGCAGTTTTCAAAGATAAAACCACTATAAATTTGTTACAATTTTGTTTGTTGAACATCATTGCTAAAAACAACTGAGGATAACATACCAATATAAAAGAAATCTATATAAAATGCCTTCTTTTCTCATTTTGCTTTAAAACATCAGCCAGACCAAGGGTAAGTCTAGATAACTCAACGGTTTTTCGTGCAAAATGTATATTGTACAATGTAAAGGTATCATTCTAACTTGTAATACTTAATGTGTTCTTTTTATTTTGATTGCTTAGGATCTCATGTACTTGGTCCTTTCTTTTTTTCTAGAGATCATGGAGCAACAATAAACTGAAAACAGTTATATATGCGAAATTATTAAATTCTCAGGGTACCTTTGTAATCAATAAATAGTTTAAACGTATGCAATGCCTAGGATTAAAGATGTAGGGAATAAATTACGATAATTTAATAAACTTCATGTTCAAGTGTATGTGTTAAATTTAATACAATTTAATGATCTTCAAACTGATACAGATTTATTGGTAACCAATATATATTTATATTTATTTATTAATATGCACGGTGACTACAAATTTCTCAATTTTAGTTTTATCAAATTAGAATAATGAACATTTATAAATAAAATCTAATTAAATCAAAAGAATTTGAAATGTAGAGACGAAAAAGAAATAAATTAGTGACTACAAAGAGGCCAATTTTGAAGTGAATAACTACATTAGATACAAGTGATTTAAAATAGATGTATTTTAATTATAAAAATGTTTAAAAAATAGATCTTCAAACTATAAATCTAAAAGTTCAAAATCTATATTTTTTTCTATACTCAAAATATAAAAAATTTGAGTATAACGTTAAATACTGAAAATATAAAAAAGTCTCGACTTATTTAAACCGTATTTAAAAAAATAATTAGGTAAAGAAGCATATATACTTGGATCTTATTATAAGCCTTTTTTTTTCAGTCCACTAAGTAAACTTAAGCTATAAGACTTTAAAAAAAATCGAAATACAAAGTTGAATACTTTATAAAAAAAAATCTAACGCACCTTGCTACGAAATGGTTTGATCTGATTCTATTTTGGTTGGGAAAGTCGGCGGATGAATTTTCGAAATGAAGGGTTTGAAGATGAAGAATCATTGTCTCATGTTCACCAGAGAAATTTCCTAGGTTTAATGCTATAAAAATAAGAAATGTGACGTTTTAAACGACTTAATTGAGTAAGAGTGAGAGTGAGAGTGAGAGTGAGTCGATGTGTATATAGGTTAGAGTGAGTGGGGGTGGGGTTTTTAGGTTAGAGAGTGAGAAGCTTTTTATCTATATGACAAATGTTTGGGATTTTTTTGGGCCAGATTGGTTATAATTGGAGTAATATTTGTTGTTCATTAAAGTAATAATAATTTGGATTGAATCAATTGAGAAATTTGGGTAACGTGAAATTTTGAGTATTTTGAGTATTTTTTTTGTTGTTGTTTGTTATAGGGAGAAATTCGGGTTCGTCCACTATGTAAAATTTTCAACATCTACAGGTTTTTATGTTTTTTTTTAACTAAAATATATACTTTTAGAGTGAAAAGACTACAACTCTTAATGAACCGAAGACGCGCTACGGATCACTTAATCAATTCATCAATTTAAATCACATAATCTAATTTATGCATCGCGTCTTAAATCATAATGTACCAAACCTTCATCTCTCTTCTTTCATGTACACAATCAACATATGATTCAAAATTAATGCATCTTACCTACATCCACATCTAAGTCGATGCATCACAATTTACAAATGATACATTGTGATTCAAAATTGATGCATCGAGTTTCAAAAAGGGTATTTAAAAATAAACAAATTTATATTTAGACCTTTCATCAAACAGTATATGCACAGTAGCACAAACACAAAAGTAAATTTATATTGAATCATACACACAAATACAAAATGAAGAAGAAGAAGAACAATATATGAAGAAGGAAGAGAATGTGGGGACATAAAATGTATTTTTATATGTTTATATTTTCAATAACCAACGTTTTTTTATAACTACTACATTAGTACGAAATATCGGAAACTATCATCTCTATCAAATTTTGTCATTTAGACGTACATGTCTATTATCAATTGTTGACTTAACGAATGACGAAGATGATTGAATTCCATCCAATCATCCCTTTTTGAATAAGGTAATACATCTAAATAAATTTATAATTACTTTTTCAAATTTATGTGATCTATCTTTAATTTTTCTTTTTATTAATTTTTTTATTTTTGCATATTAAACTTTTTAATTGTATATTCTTCAACTTTAATTGAGTACATAATTTTATACCAATGTACAAACCATGCAACGCACGGGAGCATCACTAGTTTCATAAAATATACAAGTGTTACTTGTTGGTCATTTGTGCACCGAAATACATGTAATTTTTTGTCCACGCACTATTAATTTTTTTCTCTGTACGACTCCAACCATTCCTTCTTAACATACCGAACCATCACTGGGATGTTTCCCTAATTTTATTCTATCTCTGCCATATTAACCATGTATTCGGCCTCAGTTTTGGAATTCACTATATCTTTCCACCTCTTACTAAATGTTTTCAAATATTTTTTAATATGAGTCAGCCCAACCAGATACTTCTCGATAACCTTCGATATGTGTCTCCTACAAAACAAATGGTTAGACTATGGATAGTGCGTCATAATAGCACTCATTAAAGCCAACTCCCTATATGTGATGATTACATTTGGAGCTACACAATGGGAGAAAAATGTCCTCAAGTTCTTTAATGCCCAACCGAATGTATCACTTCTCTCATTCTTCAAGAATGCGAAGGCAATATGAATTTTTTTTCCATGTTGATGTAACTACAATCATTTCCAACAAATGTATCTCATACTTATTGGTCTTATATGTTACATCTATAACAACAACATATGGAAATAAGACCAACTCTAGGGCTTTCGGATAAAAAAACATAATGTCGGTCATTTTTTTTCTATTATACTCCTAAATCATGTAGCATATCCACGTACCCTCATCTCCTTGAAAAGATACTGCATTTATTAGCACGATCCCATTTTGGTCTTTCTTATCTTTTGCAAGTCATCCTCTACATGCCTTTTGGTGCTAACATTTCCAGGGTTTTGTTTCTTCAGCTCACTCAATATCTGCTTTAGCTTCACGTTTGCACTGTGACACTGTGTAGTTGAGACACCCTATCAATATTTACCAACATTAACTTTGCTACATATGTATGCCACTGACTATAGTCGGATAGTGGATGGTTGTGAGCACTCTTTGACGTACTAACATTCACTTTCCACACAATAGATAATTTTTCCACTAAATAAACTTCAAACTTACAACCCCTTTTTTGTAGTCTTTTTTTCTTCTCATCCCGATCATCGTCGTATCTATACTTGCCACCCATCTCACAAGCAAGCCATATTTTACGTGATCCATCACTGTCTACTTTTTGTCTCTTAACAAAAAAATATTTTCTCAATGCGTCCAGTAGCTCTAACCCAAGCTTCTGCTTCATTTCAATCTCGAAATATGTTATAAGTCTTGAAAAAATGCTACACATCTCGAAATTGCTGCTGATCGGAAAGTCATAATCATGTAAACAAATAAAATTACTATCAAGAAAAAACAAGTGTTTCAGGATGTTATATTGTCTAGTAATCTATTTTTTATTTTTACATATTTAAAAATAAAAAAAAAACATTTTTTTGGCAAATTTTAGGTCAAGTCGCCAGGACATTTTGGCTTAACCTCATTTAAGCTGCCTTTGCATGCATAATAGTCAGTAACCCTATTCAACTTGCTACATGTTAAATCCATAGCCCGTGGCGACTAGACTAGGGTTTTGCAAATCCACTAAGTCGCTGGCCTATTTCAACTTGTTTGGAGGAGAGTTGACACAATTTTAGTGGTTTCAAGTCGCTAGAATTTGGCGGCTCTTCTCATATTATGTCGCCTAGGCTGGAGACTTTGAGTTAATTTGGGCAGTTCGAAGTTTTGCTATGTATTTAGCCTATAAAATTGTAAAAAAATATAAATAAATAAATATTGTGAAATATACCGTGAAATAAGAATCTATATGAGCATTATTGTCTGGATTCGCATTGTTTAGAACATTTTGAGCATTGTTATCGAGATTAGAATCCGTTGGAGAGTAAAATTTGATAGTGGGGGAGTATATTGTTGAAATTGGTGAAAAAAGGGGAGGAAAGTAAATGCATGTTAATTTTTTACCAAAGGGTAATTTAGTAATTGAGCTTTTAGTTGGGTGCGATGTTTAGGGTGTTTTTTTGTTGGGTAGATTGTAGGAAACTATCATTTGTTCTGATATTCTTCATTTAGAGCACAAGTGTCTCAATGATTGTTAATTTATCAAATGATGATCTAACTCTTACATTAGTGCCACCGGAACAAGAAAATGCATTTAAATTAAGATCTTTCCATAGCTCAATGTAAAATATTTAATTTTTGTTATATTTTCAAATTTGTATTATTATGTTGTATATTTTTTGGGCATATTTGGATTTTTGTTATTCGTTATATTCTTTGCTTAGTATAAATGATATTTGTCAATGTAACGCTCTTTTTAAAAATATACGGTTTTAGTCACGGTCGGTTGTAACTATATAAAATGACCAAGTTGTAATTAAAGGAGTATTCCAAAACTTATAGTAATTTTTTGGCTTAATTCTTAATTTGATCACTCTACTATTGCAAAAAGTCTGTTAAGCTCACCGTACTATGTTTTTTCACAGTTTGGTAACTCTACTTTACAAAAAGTATCACATTAGTCACTTCGTCTGTTTTTTGGGATGAGCCGTGTAATTTTATTTTTTTGTGATAACTTGAAAATAGCCTTACTATTTGCATGCGCTAGTCACGTAGTTGACTCTTTTTTTTCTAAAGTTTTTTAAGAAGGTTGGAGGGGACATAGACCGAACCCCAACCCTTAATTTTTTATTATTTTAATGTCTTAAAAGGCTACAATTATATATATATATATATATACGATGTCTTTTGGTGTGGCTCGAACAAATTGTGCCTCTGGTGAGGCTTTGAACACTCGACCTCTCCGTTGAGATAAGTGAGTAGCTAAATGGGGCCTTTAGGTAAGGCTTGAACAACAACGGTGTCTCTAAAAATTAAAGGTTTAAACACCCGACCTCTATATTGAGAGTTGTAAAGTCCAGGGTGTCTCTAGTGAGACTTGAACACCCTACCTCTCCATTAGGAGAAGTGAGCAGTACCAATTGAGCTAGAGCTCATTGGTACGTAGTTGACTCACCCTCAGCCTCTCCTCACCTCACCTCACCTTACTATACCTTACCTCAGATAAACACAAATTTGCTTAATGTAGGAACCTTGAATTCCATGAAGCAAAAACAGACAGAGAACCATGAAGCAGGTCCAACATTGAACCAGCAACATTGAAGAACCATGAAGCAGCAACATTGAAGTAGGTTCCACTCCTCCATTCCAATTCAATTCGAGAATAATGCAAGGGACCTCGAATTCCAGTTCAAGTTGAAACCCTAATAACTCAACTGAGTTGATTGAAGAAAGATTTCGTGATTGTGGTAAAAGCGCTCGTATGTGGACATCATGGATTGACGAACATCCTAGTATAAGGTTGTAGACACCCCGGCCAAATTTGTACCCCTAATTTATAAATATTCTAAAAGATATAATTTATAAACTTATAAATAAACTAACAAATATTAAGTTTCTGTTAAGTTTTCGTTAACTTTCAGGGGTTCAAAGTGTCAAAGGACGAAACAACAGACGAACAAGGAACAATAGGGGGCAGGATGAAAATTCCCTAAGCCTAAAACACAAATAGGCACTACCTATTACAAAATGGGGCGCATCGCCCATTATTGCAAAAGGGGGGGGGCGCCCATCTGTGCTTTGTGCGTTCAACAATTCCTTCTTCAGTACAAGTCTTTTAGCGCAGCGTACAACATATTAAAGCACACAAACAAAATATCTGAGGCTTCCTTTCACTGTTAAGGTTTCATCTCCTTAGCCTATAAATAGAAGGTTACGCCTAGTGCAAAGAAAAAACGGAAAAAACAGAGAGTTCACAACGGAAGAAAAATTTATACGCAAAGAGTTTAGTGAGAAATCTCAGAGTGCTGTTAAACTGCCAAAATATTTCCCAAACACTTATACCCACCGTCCAAAATATAAACATAGTTAACCGATTAGTTTCTCATCCTATTCGCCGGTTCTAAAAAAGTCAAAGCAAGCAGTTGCGCTGCCCGATTTCAGACACAATATCAAGCCAAAGCAAACAGTTGCGCTGCTCGATTTCAGACCCGACATCAACACACTTCAGACATACACAAGCAGTTGTGCCACCCGGATCCCGAGGTGAAAAACAACAAAAACAAGTAGTTACGCTGCCTGAATTTTGACAACACACAAACAAAACAAAAATACTTCCTTTTTCGGAAGGACGAGGGAAGCACTTGTAGACCGCCTAGTTGGCTTAAGCCCAGGCATACCGGTTCAGACATTCACGTTCCAAGAAGTAAGTTATGTCCCCAGTAGTTATTTATTATAATCTATAACTTAAATATAGATATCTAAGTAAGTTTCATTTATGTTTATACTTTAATATATAAATAGTTAAAATGTAGATATTTAATTAGTTTCTTTTCTGTTTTTACTTTAATATAGAAGTAGTTATATTTTCTTAATTCTAAATTAGTTTTTTTATGCCTTTACATTAATATAGAAATAGATATATTTTCTTACAGTTTAATTAGTTTACTTCCTGTTTTTACTTTAATATAAAAATAGTTACATTTTCTTCCTTCTTAAGTTAGTTTCCTTTCCGTTCTTACTTTAATGTAATAATATTTACATTTTCTTCCATTTAAATTAGTTTCTTTTATGTTCTTACTTTAAATGTAATAATAGATATATTTCCTTCATGTTTAAATTAGTTTATTCTTCTGTCTTTACTCTAAGGTAAAGTAGTTATAATCTATTGCAATTTAATTAGTTTCTTTTATGCACATACTTTAAATATAGAAATAATTATGTTTCTTATTATTTAATAAGTTTCTTTCTGCTTATGCATGTAAAATAAATAAAGTGTGTTACTAGCATAACTATTTTATTCTTAAAATAGTTTATAAAAATGTTGTAATTATTCTCTAGTTGTATTATTCAATTGTAATTTTTTTCCTCCTCTTTAGTAAGTGTAATGTAACTTTTCTTTATTTCCTTTTTGTTATATATAAATGTATTTTTTCTGAACCAAAGTGTATGAAATAAAACAAGCATATTGGCAAACCCATTGTGAGACCGAAAGAGCGAATTGGGTGTCTAACCGCTTCCTAACTTGTAACTTAGCCCCGGAACCCATACAATCTGATATTTTTTATTTTTCTCTATTTACTCCATAAAATAGAGGTGGCGACTATGTAACACATTTTTGAGTCCACAATGAGGTCGGACGTATTCCACGCGCTCGAAGTTTTGAAACTCGCCCGTTTTTCAATAGCGCGAACCAGTTCGGAACGGGCACTCATAAAGGTTTTTTGGATACCCCAACTGGAAGGTATTTGATTCTCTTAGGTTTCCACTTAAATTTCTGCATTTTGGGTATAAAGACTTTGATATTAAGGGTTTTAGTTAAGTTCAAATGTTTTGTTAATGGTTTTAGTTACTTTGAGCCTTTTGAATTGAATAATTTAATTTCCATATATAGAACTGAGCATAATTTGTACTATTTTTGTTTGAATTGCCTTCATTGAATTTCTGTAAAATTGTTAAATTTGTTCAATGGTTCCTTGCAGAATGATGAAAAACATGTGTCATTTATTTGCATGGTATGACCTTCCATTGAATCAAAGAGCAAGAGAGTTGCTCAATGATTTTAAGAACAAAGAAGTTAAGATGAAAACCATGTTGACTACGCTTGCAAGTACAAAAATGAAGATATCAAATCCGAAAAAAAGAAGTTTGGAGCTTGAAGAAAGAGAATGCTATTTTGAAGTCAAAGTTGTCTATAAATGGTTGGAAGGAGAAATTGATGGTTGCATTTGTTGTGATTGTTAGCGTGCTCTTAATGTACAAGAATGTCAACATGAATCCCCAATTCATGTTACCTCGAGTAATTGTGAAGTAATATGATTGTTATATTTGTTGTGATTGTAATATGATTTGTCTATTTTTTGACATGGCCATAGACACTTTGGAAGTTTGTAATATCATTTAATTTGGTATGCAGTATGCATATGTTATGGAGTTTGTAATATGAAACTTGGTTTCTAATATGAAACTTGGTATAAACTTTGTAATATGAAACTTGGTTTCTATTTTGTGATTGTTTTAGTTGTTGATGGACCCTTCAGAAGTTTGTAATACCATTTAACTTGGTATGTAGTATGTATATGCTATGATGGAGTTTGTAATATGAAACTTAGTTTCTATTTTGTGATTGTTTTAGTTGTTGATGGATACTTTTGCATGTGTTATGGAACTTGAAAATGGCTATGCTTATATAAAGATGAATGCACTTAGAAATCATTCAGTGATAGAAATCATAGATCAAGCACAAAACAGAGAACTTACACCAACATCAACTTCACATACCAAAAAAATCCAAGTCACAACCCATGTACATACATCAACATCAAATGTACATACATATTGTCAAGTAGCAACCATGTACTTACATATTGTCAAGTAGAAACTATTAGCAAAACCAACATTGGGCAATAACCAAACATAGCAAAAATTTAACCAATATGTTTGATTCTGACATCATTTAATCTATGTCAATTCTCATTCCATTTGTCACCTTACACTTCTGCTTCCACTCGTTATTCATGTTCATTTATGACTTTCTGATTGCTTCTCCTTTCTCAACTTTAATTCTCTTAATTACTTGAATGTTTTCTTGTTGGGTCAAACATTCACTCCTAATGAATGCATTCTTCCCACCTCTCTTAACTAGTGATCCCTTGGGTGCACTTCTATAACTTGCTTGAGATGTCTTTATAGGTCCCTAATGGAAAGAAAAAAATGTTAAAACAAGTTCTAGTAAATCCAACCTTCCAATTACTAATTAGTAACAGTTGAAATGAAAAGCAGTACTTGACTTGGTTCAATGTCAATACCTCTGTTTATTTTCCATATTTTCCTTGATTCATCACTAAAAATAGATGTCTATTTGTTGAAAGACAAAAAATGACTATGTTAAAGACAAGTTTAAATCTGTAAACATGTTCTACCTGATTTGCTTGATATCCAACACCTATGTTCACTTCTCATCCTTGCCTTGAATTTTCTCTAACACTAGGTGTCTATTTAAAAGACAAGACCGTGTTTAGTCAAGTTTCTCTCTTGTTGCATTTAAACTTGGTCCACCTTCTGTTGCACTTCCTGATGCACTAGCTAATAGTTGCTAACTTTGCTTTGGGGCAAGTTCTCTTATTGTGTCCACCATATTGCACAATTTGCAGTTCATCACCCTACCTTTCCTTGATAGACCTTGTTTGTGTCCACCTTTAGTTATATTAGCTTTACCCTTTTTTTCATCACGTGGAACCTTAATCCTAGTTTTTTGGGTCTGCCTAAAATTTTCTTATTTGCAGTAGGTAACAAATCTTGCTTGATTTTAGACACTGATGTTCTCCACCAATTGGATTCAAAGAATAGGCATAAGCTTTCAAAAAAATGTTGTTTTCAGGTAGCACTTATCCAAGTAGTTTTCTAGCCTCTCACCTTTATGGAAAATGGCTACAATAGCATGGGTACAAGGAATTTCACTCAGTTGCCATTTTCTGCAAGTGCAAGTCCACTGATTGAGATTAACTAGATAACCTTCTTTTCTGTAGGCCACCTCAAATTTCTCATCCCCATTGTATATTGAGCTCCAAAATTTTCACATCATGCTTGTTTTTGTTCAAAACTTTCTTGATAGCAGGGAGTAATCATCAAAATATTTCATCATCCATTCCCTTCTTTTCTGTAGCCTACCTATCATATACAACCTAATCTCTTCTAACATGTAAATTAAAGGCTTAACCCTAAAGTCAACAGTTGTTCCATTAAAATCCTCAGCCATGTTATTCTCTGCATTGTCCACTTTCATTGCAGTACTGAAGTAAGCCCTACAAAATTGCTCAAAGTTCCTCCAATTCATAAACCCATAATATGCAGCCTCATCAATTTCTTTCATCTTTTGTAATTGTTTTTTTTTTTCATTTCACTCTCAATACTTGCATAGACCACTGCCCAGAAAGTTTTTCTTAGTTCACCTCCCTTGAAATCTTTCTGCCAATTGCTATAAATATGCCTTACACAGTTTCTGTGCTCAACAAAAGGCCTAATGTACTGCCTCTATTAGTCCCTTTTGTTGATCGATAATTAAAACTCATCCATCACCACTCCCTAAATCCAAGTCATTAATTAACATTTGAATGAACCATATCCTTTGTTCTCAACGTGAACAACATCACATGCCACATGAAACATTTGATTGTTGGCATCCCTCCCTATTGCAACGAGTAATTCACCTTTACAAATTCCTCTTAGAAAACACCCATCAAGCCCATTGGTTGGATGAACCCATTTCTCTATCTCCATTGTATTGCTCTCATTTGTTTTTTTTTAATTCCTTCATATAATCCCACAGTTTGGCATAGTGGCCATCTAGTGATCCCAACTCTTCACCAAGAACCCTAGCCCTAGCCCTTATACACATGCTTCTACTAACATCCAATTGAAATCTTTCCATCACCTCTTTCTTAAATTATTTTAACTTCCATTTTGAGTTATTCAAAATTTTATCATGATAATGTTTTGCAAGCCATCCAACGGTACAACATCTACTCTTATAACTTATTCCACATTATTGGATAGTACACAGTTTTAATTTGAAAAGTTGTTTCATCCTTAATACAGCTTGCCCATATTTCCCATGTGCAGACATTTGAATTCACACATTTAAAATGTACCATCTTATTATCATTGGTTAAAAATTTGATGTCATAAGCATTCTGACAACCATACTCCCTTATGGCATCTCTAAACTCCTACACATTAGTGAATGTTTCATGTAAACTGAATTCTATGTTCTTCATATCACATTTTTTTATTGTACCTAAAGAACTTAGGTCTAACATTTCTCAACACGTTATCATCATCATTACTATCACTATTATCATCACTCCCACTATCAGAATGAGGAGGAAGTTCAGCTTCCCTCTCATCAAACATCATCTCTCTATCATCCTCATTGAGTAAAGCTAGAAGCCTTCTTTGAGTATGTCCTCCCATTGTAGTTCCATGATCAGAAAAATTATATGAATATCCTCTCCTCTTCAAACCATCAGATTTAGATTTCACATGACCCTTGCCCTTGCCTTTAGATGCAACCAATTTTTTCCTAGCAGTCACTAACTCTTCATCATTAAGGGTTTTCTAAATCTTCATCTTCCAAACTATATTCTGACTCATCCCCACTCGATGAAGAATATATGTAGTCAACATCAAACTCCAAGTCTTGCTCCTCAACCTCATGTTCAATATAGATTTCTATTCGTCCCCAAACCTCATCTAACTTTATCAGATCTTGAAAATGTTCATGGTTAGATATGGCCTAAGCCATGTGTCTTCCAGAGTCTCAACTCCTACACGATAACACATGCAACTGAAATTAGGGTACCCTAACTCACTTCTTATCCTCTCCTTCAACCCAGCCAATGATAATTCCTGTAAATTTAAGTCTTTCCAATAATAAATCTTCCCCGTATACCTAATTGGCTTATCATTAAAAAATTACCCCCATAATTGCACTTCACATCAACTATCATCATTTACTGCAAATATAATAGGAAAGGTGGGGTGGAGGATCATCATTACCAGACAAAGTAGTACTCCCTCCATTTTCAAATTATCGTTCTTTTTTCATTTTTCGTCTGTTCTAAAATAATTGTCCTCTTTCAAAACATCTTTTTTTAGGAAAACACTTTTACTATTTTACCCTTATTTTTTTCTACCTACTTTAATTATGATCACATACTCAAGAGCATTAAAGGAAACCACACATTTTATCAATATTTATAATACAATTAATTACTTTTTCTTAAACGGTGTGCTGGGTTAAATAGGACAATCTAATCTAATCTAATCTAACTTTTTATAAAAGTGTAGGTTGTCTCTTACAACTTAATGTATGGACAAATGTACCCTTTAACTTAATAAATCACTTACCATTAATTAAGGTCAAAAGAGTAAATTTGTTATAGACTAATTAATTCAATGAATAATTAAATAATAGTTTGATCCCTTAACTTGTACTTATTTTCAATTTACGTCCTACATTATTTAATTCAATTCATTTCGTCCTGTATATTGAATTTTTTTTTCAATTTCCCCCACCTATCAGGATCGTTACAAATGTCGCCTAATATTTACTGAAATGACAAAAATACCCATACTTGGTTGAGACACAAAAAGCTTATTTGAAACTAAAATAATAATATGGTTTTACTTTTTTAAATATGTTCGGGAAAGATATTATAAAATTTATATGAAAAATTATATCTGTAGTAATAGAATTGTCGGTTAGTATCGAGATATTAAACAAATTTGTAGCATGTTTAGTTATTATCCATGAATAAAATAAGATAAATAAGTTTAAAAAATGTGTCATAATGTCAAGAAGATGAAAAAATGAAGTATCATTTGATGAATTTGTGGCTTTTGTTAAGGACAATACACATAAATTTATCAGGCCAAAACAATAATAATTAGAAAAAAGTGTCATAAATTTTATAAATCACTTGTCATGAATTAAGGCCAAAAGAGTAAATTTGTCATAAGCAAATTAATTTTGAGAATAATTAAATAATAAATTGAAATGTCGCCCAATATCTTCTGAAAGACAAAAATACCCTTACTCGGTTGAGAAACTAAAACTTTATTCGAAACTAAAAAAATAATATTGTTTTACTTTCATAAATATGTTCGGTAAAGACATTATAAGATTTATATGAAAAATTGTATCAATAGTAATACAATTTAATCTAATTTAATATAATCTAATCTAATATAATATAATATAATATAATATAATATAATATAATATAATATAATATAATATAATATAATATAATATAATATAATATAATATAATATAATATAATATAATATAATATAATATAATATAATATAATATAATATAATATAATATAATATAACTACTTATAAAAGTGTAGATTGTCTCTTACAACATAATGTATGGACAAATGTAACCTTTAACATAATAAATCACTCACCATTAATTAAGGTCAAAATAGTAAATTTGTTATTCACTAATTAATTCAATGAATAATTAAATAATAGTTTGATCCCTTAACTTGTACCTATTTTAAAGTTATGTCCTACATTATTTAATTCAATTCATTTCGTCCTGTATTTTGATTTTTTTTTTCAATTTCCCCCACCTTTCAGGATCGTAACAAATATCGCCCAATATTTACTGAAATGACAAAAATACCCTTACTCGGTTGAGACACAAAAACCTTATTCGAAACTAAAAAAATAATATGGTTTTACTTTCTTAAATATGTTCGGGAAAGACATTATAAGATTTATATGAAAATTATATCTATAGTAATAGAATTGTCGGTTAGTATAGAGATATTAAACTAATTTGTAGTATGTTTAGTTATTACCCATGAATAAAATAAGATAAATAAGTTTTAAAAATGTGTCATAATGTCAAGAAAGATGAAAAAATGAAGTATCATTTGATGAATTTGTGCCTTTTGTTAAGGACAATACACATAAATTTATCATGCCAAAAAATAATGATTAGAAAAAAGTGTCATAAATATTATAAATTACCATGAATTAAGGCTAAAAGAGTAAATTTTTCATAAGCAAATTAATTTCGTAAATAATTAAATAATAAATTGAAATGTCGCCCAATATTTTCTGAAAGACAAAAATACCCTTACTCGGTTGAGAAACTAAAACTTTATTCGAAACTAAAAAAATAATATTGTTTTACTTTCATAAATATGTTCGGGAAAGACATTATAAGATTTATATGAAAAAATGTATCAATGGTAATACAATTTAATTTAATCTAATCTAATCTAATCTATTCTAATATAATATAATATAATATAATATAATATAATATAATATAATATAATATAATATAATATAATATAATATAATATAATATAATATAATATAATATAATATAATATAACTTTTTATAAAAGTGTAGGTTGTCTCTTACAACTTAATGTATGGACAAATGTACCCTTTAACTTAATAAATCACTCACCATTAATTAAGGTCAAAAGAGTAAATTTGTTATAGACTAATTAATTCAATGAATAATTAAATAATAGTTTGATCCCTTAACTTGTACCTATTTTCAAGTTATGTCCTACATTATTTAATTCAATTCATTTCTCCTTGTATTTTGATTTTTTTCAATTTCCACCTACTATGATCGTTACAAATGTCGCCCAATATTTACTAAAATGACAAAAATACCCTTACTCGGTTGAGACACAAAAACCTTATTCGAAACTAAAAAAATAATATGGTTTTACTTTCTTAAATATGTTCGGGAAAGACATTATAAAATTTATATGAAAAATTATATCTATAGTAATAGAATTGTCGGTTAGTATCGAGATATTAAACAAATTGGTAGCATGTTTAGTTATTACCCATGAATAAAATAAGATAAATAAGTTTTAAAATGTGTCATAATGTCAAGAAGATGAAAAAATGAAGTATCATTTGATGAATTTGTGCCTTTTGTTAAGGACAATACACATAAATTTATCATGCCAAACAATAATGATTAGAAAAAAGTGTCATAAATATTATAAATCACTTGCCATGAATTAAGGCCAAAAGAGTAAATTTGTCATAAGCAAATTAATTTCGTGAATAATTAAATAATAAATTGAAATGTCGCCCAATATTTTCTGAAAGACAAAAATACCCTTACTCGGTTGAGAAACTAAAACTTTATTCGAAACTAAAAAAATAATATTGTTTTACTTTCATAAATATGTTCGGGAAAGACATTATAAGATTTATATGAAAAATTGTATCAATAGTAATACAATTTAATCTAATCTAATCTAATCTAATCTAATCTAATCTAATCTAATCTAACTACTTATAAAAGTGTAGGTTGTCTCTTGCAACTTAATGTATGGACAAATGTACCTTTTAACTTAATAAATCACTCACCATTAATTAAGAAAAGAGTAAATTTGTTATAGACTAATTAATTCAATGAATAATTAAATAATAGTTTGATCCCTTAACTTGTACCTATTTTCAAGTTATGTCCTTAATTAAATTCAATTCATTTCGTCTATATTTTGATTTTTTTTTCAATTTCCCCACCTAAAGGATCGTTACAAATGTCGCAATATTTCTTGAAATGACAAAAATACCCTTACTCGGTTGAGACACAAAAACCTTATTCGAAACTAAAAAATAATATGGTTTTACTTTCTTAAATATGTTGGGAAAGACATTATAAAATTTATATGAAAAAATTATATCTATAGTAATAGAATTGTCGGTTAGTATCGAGATATTAAACAAATTTGTAGCATGTTTAGTTATTACCCATGAATAAAATAAGATAAATAAGTTTAAAAATGTGTCATAATGTCAAGAAGATGAAAAAAAAAGTATCATTTGATGAATTTGTGCCTTTTGTTAAGGACAATACATAAATTTATCATGCCAAACAATGATTAGAAAAAAGTGTCATAAATATTATAAATCACTTTCCATGAATTAAGGCCAAAAGAGTAAATTTGTCATAAGCAAATTAATTTCGTGAATAATTAAATAATAAATTGAAATGTCGCCCAATATTTTCTGAAAGACAAAAATACCCTTACTCGGTTGAGAAACTAAAACTTTATTCGAAACTAAAAAATAATATTGTTTACTTTCATAAATATGTTCGGGAAAGACATTATAAGATTTATATGAAAAATTGTATCAATAGTAATACAATTTAATCTAATCTAATCTAATCTAATCTAACTACTTATAAAAGTGTAGGTTGTCTCTTACAACTTAATGTATGAACAAATGTACCCTTTAACAATAAATCACTCACCATTAATTAAGGTCAAGAGTAAATTTGTTATAGACAAATTAATTCAATGAATAATTAAATAATAGTTTGATCAACAACTGTACCTATTTTCTATTTATATCCTACATTATTTAATTCAAATGAAAAAGATTATATTTATAATAATAAATTGTCGGTTAATGTCGAAATATTAAAAAAGAAATTGGTAGCATGTTTAGTTATTACCCATGAATTAAAATAAGATAAATAAGTTTAAAAATGTGTTATAATGTCAAGAAGATGAAAAAATGAAGTATCATTTGATGAATTTGTGCCATTTGTTAAGGACAATACACATAAATTTATCATGTCAAACAATAATGATTAGAAAAAGGTGTCGTAAATATTATAAATCACTTGTCATGAATTAAGGCCAAAAGTAAATTTGTCATAAGCAAATTAATTTCGTGAATAATTAAATAATAAATTGAAATGTCGCCCAATATTTTCTGAAAGACAAAATACCCTTACTTGGTTGAAACTAAAACTTTATTCGAAACTAAAATAATATTGTTTTTACTTTCTTAAATATGTTCGGAAAGACATTATAAGATTTATATGAAAAATTGTATCAATAGTAATACAATTTAATTTAATCTAATCTAATTTGAATTCTAACAATCTAATTCTAATAGCCAAGAACTAAAAGCTGAAATGTATGGACAAATGTACCCTTTAACATAATAAATCACTCACCATTAATTAATGTCAAAAGAGTAAATTTGTTATAGACTA
>CM028378.1:96804346-96837573 GCA_013146195.2 Codonopsis lanceolata
AGGATTATTTTTAATTTTGAGCTCGCTTGCTCACTTGAGTCGATGGACTCGGTTGTAGAGGTGGGGAGGCTGGTTTGACTCCATTGGGATTTCAGGGAAGTTGCAGAGGTCACATGAATCGAGAGATGACTCTGCTTTCGAGATGAGGTAAGACCAAAAGTGGTCTTTTCTATGACTTCTTCGTGTCGGGAATCGTTTTCAGCTAGATCCGTTTGTTGTCGAGTTCTTAAGAGAGCAGCGGATTAAGTGTGACCTCGACTTACTACGATCTTGGTCGATTGCTTTTAGCGCGACTTGCCGGTGATTGGGTTTGAGCCGGAGATGACCATACTCAGAAAACTTTTCAATTTACCAAGGACAAGAGATCGGGTAGGATTATTGGCCGATCAAAAGGCTGGAGCCACGAAGCTGTTCTTGAATTTCCCATAAAAGTCGATAAGTGGGACAAAAGGATTGTTGTAGTTGAATCCGGGTTGGGTGGCCCTTTGCTCCAACCCCTATGAGATGAAGCCTCCAACATGATCGGCATGCCACTTTCACGGAGAGATAGGTGTATGGCTATGTTGCGAGGCAGGGGTAGTAGGCGGGGTCAACAATGGTGATTATTTGGAAGTCAATTGTGCGAGGATCCACGGATCTTACTTTGGCAGGGATGTATCCTGCTTCCGTGGAGGTGTGGATCCTTTGATTCACATAGCACCTGAGCCCGTTCATCCTTTTGGGGGTCTTGTCATGACCACAAGTTCCCCGGCGAGTCTGCAGAGTTATATGCGGTCTAGGGGAGATTGCACACCTCGATTTGACTTTGAGGATCTTTGGTATTAAGCTTTTTATTGTCCATTATGAGTCTAACGAGAAAGTATCTGACATTTCCTGACTTTGTTTTCTTGCTTTGCGGTGGTGAAAAGACATCTTTGGCGGAGGAAGATCGAGTTCAAGGGACGTTGCTCGCCACGGTGAGTTGATTGGCGCAGTAGCACCTGCTGAATCACTTACCCAAGGCCCCTTTCGAAAGGCAAAAAATCATCTCGTGCTCTGGTTCCTCTTGAGCCGAGATCTCCTCCTAGGGCGGGCGCGACCACAGAGCACTCTTCTCGAAGAGACCAATTGTGCCGATTCACGGCGGGAGGCTTTCGACCACGAGAGAGGGGGGGAATGAACCCCAAGAAACAATTCAAGTCGGTCGATCCCATGCCTTCCCCTATCCTTAGGCGCTACGACCCATGGGCTTCCTCCTCCTCCTCCTCGTCGCGAAGAGCCATCTCGGAGTGGTACTCTAGTTGGTGAAAGCCAACTGTTGCACCGTATCAGAGATGGGGTTAGAGCTTTCGTGAGCGATCTGCGCCGCCGTTCCCCTCCGAAGGTGCGTTCGTGATCGGGGAACCATGAGTCTTGTTCTGCGGGCGAGGATCTGAAAGAGTCGTCGGCTGATGTCATTCGTGGAGATCTTTGAGACCGAGCAGCGTCTTTGTTCGGTGAATATGGTTTCTGGCAGTCGGCGAGTGCGTCATATTTATTACTCGATGAAGATAACGGCGCTAATAATGTATATTTCCTGCTCATGTATGTTTTTGTTTTGCGGTTTACCTCGAGGTCACTCTTACGCACAAGCGTGCGGATGAGTATAAAAGCGGGCTGTTTGGCTTGAGCGCGAAAGTCGATGAAGCTGCCGGTCTTACAAAGAAGACTTGTTGGCTAAGGACAAAGAAGTCTTAACAAAGTCGCCGGCTGTCCAAGCTCGAGGAAGAAATATCCGCTGAAAGCCCGGTGGAGTTTGCTCGAAGCAGGGAGGTCTGCGCTCGAGAAAAACATTGAGCGAGAGAGGAAGCGAGGCTGGCACCGGCGAGAAGGAGAGGCTTGGCGGAGCCGGGTTGACACGGGAGGTTCTGTTGCCAAAGCTGCGGCTATTGAAGATTTTAAGCGGTCGGCCAGAAAGCGACCGGCTCGTGGATGCAAAGCTGGTTCCCTATTATTCCCAAGGGTGCAGCCATGTTTTGCGCATGTTGGCGGCGGCTTTGCAGGATATAACTCTGAAATGATGGCAAGATGGGGGCGGCTTCGCCTGGTGTCTTTGCGGCTCGGGTAGCCACGCTTTGATCCTTTATAGAGTGGATGGCGGGGATCATTGCGAATAATGATAGGGAGGCGGTGGCCGGGGTGGATTCCTCTCGACTTCAGTTGGCCAATAATGTGGTTGATCAAATGGGCATGCCATTTTTGAGGTGGGGCCAACGGCGATGAGGATGAGGATCACTGCTCCCCGGCTGTTGGCAGGTGATAATAGATGTCGAGGAGAATCGGGCTATTCTGCTTAGGAAGCCAGAAACAAATTTCCTCTCTGAGTCTTGGCGACCTCCTCCTCCCACCTCTTCCTCCTGACATGCATTCAGAGATGGATAGAATTTTTGCAGTGGAGACCTCGGGGCGAATAGAGCAAGGAGGGAACTAGATAGCTTTTGATCATTCTTGTACTTATTTCCCTTTTCATGTAATTTGAAACTTTTAATGAGAACTTTTATTTTTTATATTTGTGTATGAATGTCCTCTTGCTACTTGTTTTATTTCGGTTTGTACTTAGCGAAAACAATTAGGATCATCGAGCGAGGGCCCTTACGCTAATTCGGCGGGCATCTAAATAATTGCTCTTGCCGAGAGTTGTCGAGGCGGTTGTGTGGCGTTAGCGGGCATGGCCGGTTCGTGAACGTTAACATTATTAAATTTGGATATTGATTTGAGCGAGATTTATCTCCTTTGCCGCCAAAGCGAACAAAGCCCGTCAAATAATATCGAACATAGGGTTGCTCCCCGCTTCTGTTGAGGCATTCAAACTTAAAACATAAGCCGGGCGGGCCCTTGCTCGATTTTTCAAGCGAAGTTTTGTTTATATTTGTTTGAGTATATTTTCCTTTTGACATGCATAATTTCAAAAATTTCAATCCATGTAGTAGTCACTTTCATTGAAACAATTCTATTATTGAAGAACCCTTTATAAATCTGATCAATCCAAGATAAGCTAATTGCGCCCATGTTAATGATAATATTTCTTCAAATGATCGAGAATGCCAAGGATGCTTCAAATGTTTGCCTTCCGATTACGCGGTGTAAGTACATTCTCTAACAATTCTGTAACCTAAATGGCCCTCGATTAGGTGACAATTTTCCTCGTTAAAGTATTTGTCACGTAACCTCGATTTTCCTAAGGACCCGATCTCAATTTTGAATGCTCTTCCCGAACTTTCCTATCGTGATGGGCTTTGGCTTTAGCTTGGTTAACCATCACGATCACGAGCTTCCAATCTACGTTCCTCGAGAAGGTCAAGGTCGATGCAGGGGACCTCGTTGTCTTGCTTTCGTTATAATGGGCCCCAGCTATGGCGGGAAAGGCTGTTTCGGTTGGAATTACGACCTCGACCCGTATGTGAGAGCAAAAGGTGTTTCACTGTTGATCCCCTTACGATCGTTCTAATCGACCATAAAGCATTGGAGTAACTCGTCGCCCATTTTCTGCTTGATCATCCAAATTTCGTTTGAGGCGTGCATGATTTGTTTGTTCGCGCTTACCTTGTCGGTTGCCTTGTGGATAGCCAGAAGGCGCGATGCTTAACATACATCTGTTACATTCTGCGTGTAAATTTGTTAGAATTGTGTGGTGATCGAAACAATGGCTCTAGGTAACCAAGCGACACGGATGTGGTCATGCGAAGTTGATGATGTTGTTTTCGGTGATGGTCGCCCGATGGTTTTGCTTGATCCATTTGGTGAAGTAGTCAATTGCCACCACTTGCATATTTGAATTGAGATCGCTAGAGGAAAAGGTCCAGTATGTCAATTCCCCATGTCGAATGGCCATGCGCCACCTTCTTGAGGTGCTTTCGGTGGATGGCGGTCTAGGTATATCGCAAGCCTCGACACTTGTCACATTTACGCACGTCTGAAATTGCTGCATCTTTCCTTGCGTGATCGATAGTAACACTTGAAATAAATTTTTTGTGCCAAGGTCCGTGCCCACGGATGGACCGCCCATTCTCCTTGATGGACCTCGTATAGAAGCTCTTGGGTCATTTACGGTCGAACACAACGAAGCATCGGCCTTACCCTTGAACGCTTATGCAGTACTCCTCCGACCAGCGAGTATCGACATGCACAGTTCGGACAACTCTTGCTCGGTTTTTGTCTTCTGGTAATATACCTGCTCGATGAAATCTTTATACTCGTCGATCCCGCATCGCTCTCGCCGGCTCGATATCCATTATTCGGTCCTTTTCAATCGAAGGTGTTTCGGATGATCAATCATCGCTGGCGGCCTTACACGATATTTAGTCCTCTGCTATTTTGGAAAGGTAGTCTGCTCGCATATTATCTGCCCGATCAATCCTGATGATCTCCCGAACTTGAAGCTCTTCAAAATTTCTTTGACTAACTTCGCAGTACTTGACCAATGTAGGATTATGGACTGCATACTCCCCCATGCTTGGTTCACGACTAATTGTGAATCGAGTACTTGTAACGAATCAATATCCATGTCAGCCTTGAGCTCTAATCCGGCAATCATGGCCTCGTACTCGGCTTGATTATTGGAGGCAGGAAATTTGAATCTAAGAGCCATCTCGAACTCGTCGGCTGATCGGGTGTGACCCGATAAGATACTGCTCATTGCCGTTTACTTGCGGCGCCATCCACGAATAATTCCCAACGGTTAAATTTGGTTTGATCTTGATCGTTTTTTCTTGTTCGGCGGGCAGAGTTGTAATCGGGACGACTTCTTCCTCATGGTTAGAAAAGCTTGTTTCTACCAGAAAGTCAGCCAATGCTTGTGCCTTGATTACCTTCCGTGGTTGATAGTCGATGTGAAATTATGTGAGCTCGATGGACCAACCAAGCATTCTTCCTGAAAAATCGGGCTTGTGCAAAATTTTTCGTAATGGTGAGTCGGTGTATACAATTATCGGCGTGTGCGAGAAAAGTAGGCTCGTAATTTCGGCGGCAATAACAAGAAGTAGGCCAACTTTTCTATATTAAAATATCGGCTCTCTACGGTGTGAGAGCTTTTGACACGTAATACGAGGTTTTTGGACATTTGACTCCTCCACAACAAAAGCGGCGGCGGCTCAGTGCGTAGGCGCCAAATACAAATACTGTTTTCTCCCATTTTCGGGCTGCTCATTAAGGGTGGTTCACCGAGATATTTCTTAAGTTGCTTGAACGCCTCTGCACATTCTTCATTCCACTCAAAATTCTTGTTTCCCCGGAGTACTTTGAAGAAGGGTAAACATCGTTCAGCGGAGGCGAAATAAACGACCAGGCGATAGCGGTTCCGTTCAGCGTTGGGCGTCTTTAATACATCAGGCGGCTTCATGTCGAGTAGAGCTTGAATCTTCTCGGGTTGGCTTCTATCCCCTGGTTGACCATGAACCCCAGAATTTCCCGGCCCGAGCAGCGCTTGCTCGGGTTCGGCTTCATGTTGTTCTTTCAGTTGGTGAAAGTTTCTTCCAAGTCTTTCTTTGTGGTCTCTCCCCTTTGTCTTGATGACCATGTCATCAATGTATGCCTCCATGTTTCGGCCAATTTCTTTGTCCAAAACTTTGTTGACCATCTGGCGATAGGTAGCCCCGGCGTTTTTAACCAAGGCATCATTTTATAACGGTAGCCGGCTCGAGACCGCTAAGCGAAAGCAGTGGCTTGTCTGCGCACATTTTCACTTGGTGGTATCTGAATACGCATCAAGCGAGCATCTCGAATCCGGCAATGGCATCAACCGACCTATCAATGCGAGGAAGAGGGTAGCGTCTTTGGGACAAGCCTTATTAAGATCCAGTGAAATCACGCACATTCTCCATTTATCATTGCTCTTCTTAACCATCACTACGTTGGCAAGCCATGACGGGTAATGAATTTCTTCAATGATGTACGCTTTCGATAGCTTCTCTATTTCCATCTTTATAGCCTCATTCTTTTACGTGGAGAATTGCGAAGTCTTTGTTGAATTGGTCGGTAAAATTTGGATCCACTTAGCCGATGAAGAGCTACCTCTTCACTTATGCCCCTCATATCTTCCACCGTCCATGCAAACACATCAAGACTTGACTTTAGTTGTTCGATCAGCGTGTCGCTCCTCGGAGAAAGTGTTGTCCCAATTTTGATCTTACGCTGCGGAAAAGATGGGTTGATGATGATTTCCTCGAGCTCATCTTCGGCCGGCAGAATTCGGCTCTCACGGACTGCAATGTGTCCATTTCAATTTTCGCCTAAATCGCCTTTGCCCTCTTCTTCTACGGGCGGGCTTTGGCGTTTCCTCGGCGACCTCTGTCTCCTTGTCCTTGGGGTGATCGACCTCCATACTTTACAGTCGCGAGCATTCTTCTTGAAATAGCGCTATATTGTCAGGAGCTTTGCACGGAACAACGATTTCTTCATTGGGGATGGAAGCGCGATTTTACGCCTTTTCTTTTGCGTTTCCCGACAAATTCCCACATTGCTCGGGGTTGACTATGAAGGATCCCAATGCCGAGTATGCGTGTAAAACTTTGCTCGTTGGTAAGGTACCGGCTACCATGCAGGCGAGCCATGGAAGGATGCCCATGATGGCATTGTATGGAGATTTTAGATCGATCACGAGGAAAGTTATGACTTCTAACCTCGTATGTTCCCATCGCCTATGTAAACCTCAGTCAAGCGTGCCTGCTGCAAACTTTATGATTTGTAAAACCTTCTAGAGTTCCCAGTAAGGTTTTAATCGGGCATCGGTGAGACCAATCTCCTTAAAACAATTGTAGTAAAGCACGTCGGCATGCTCCCGTATCTCGAGCACTCGATGCTTGCCGAGTTGTTAATCAAGCCGATAACCAAAGTACTTTCGGGCCTTGAGGGTTGTGCTTGCATTTCGGCTGAGTGGCCCGGATGAATGCGCTCGCCATCGAGTTCTTGGTGGCATATTCATCACTTTTGACGGTGAATAAATATGCTTTCCCAGTTGAGTCATTTGGGCTCTTCCTCGAGAATAACATTCACCACCGTTTATCGGGGGCATTGCCTGTTTCCTTGGTTTCCCAGGCGGGGAGGATCACGGCGATTGCCATTGTTGTTCCTTGCTTGAACCTATCAAGGCGTCCTTGATTAATCAAGCGTTGGATTTCTTTTTGAGGATGAAGCATTCCTCGTGACATGCCCCACGTCGTTGTGGTAGGCACAAAATTTTTGTGCTATCCGGTATTGTGCGATATCAGGATTCATGGGATAGGGGCGGGAAGATCATTACGTATTTGCATCATAATTTCCTCTCTTGAAGTGTTTAAGGGAGTGAAATCTTTCTCTCTAATCGTTGAGTGGAATCGAAGTCTGTTCGGTCTCGCTCGAAAATATTGTTATTTCGAGCTAGGAATTGCGGTTGGTGTCGAACTATTTTCAACCTTTTTCCTTTTCCCTTCCGTCGCCTCTGTCGGTGAGCAGTTGTGCTCGAGCAAGCATCTCACCTGAGTGGCCGGTGGATGCATCACCAATTCTGCGGGCCCATGTATGTTTAAGAAACAAGCGTAACCTCTCCTTGGTCATGCAGTGACTTGTTCGAGCACCTTAGTGAATCTTTCCACATAGCTATGGGAGGATTCATCAATTCCTTGAACCACTGCGAGGTCGAATCGACTTTTGGGGAGAGCTCGGTAGAGCAAATTCTATAAAACTTCTCCTTGAGTCCTTCCACTGTTGTAATAGATCCTTTCGGGAAGCATGAACCAACTCGGGCTTTACCTGTATGGCCCCAAAATGCCTTCATTTTCAAGGCTTCATTACTAGTCACCAAGCCGACTGAGCTTCAAATGATCGTAGCCAATCTCTGCTTGGGTTTTTCAGTATTTATCAAAATTCGGAAAAAACTCCTGTCTTTGGAGGTGTGTTTTCGATCCGATGCTGAATGGACTACCATCGAAGATCGGCGGACCCATCGAGCGGCGACCGACTCCCCATCCATTCTAGCACTGCTGATTGCCAAAACCTCGGCCATTGTCGAGGTTGGTAATGGTCTGGTTAAGGTGCTCTGCGGGTGAGCTATAGTGGCGAGAGGTGCCTCGACTTCGTGCTCGGGCTGGCGGGGGGCCCTTGGAGGTCTTGTTGTCTCGTGCGGTGCCTTTCGCTTTGTCGTGTTCGCGGCGTGGTGAAGTTAAATCGAAACGATGAGAATAAGCGGGATCGAGAATGATATGAGCGTTCATGTTCATCATTTCGACTTCGCTTTGGCGGGCTGTGACTCATCGACTATCTTGTGCTCTGGCGCGGCGTTTATCCGGCCGTCTCTCCTCATGGATTTCCATGGCATTAGCATCTGGTTGTGGTGCCCACTTTACACGATTAGGTGGGCGATCGATGGCCAAAGGGGGTTTGTGCGGGGCATGGCCGCCAACACTAAGCACCACTTTCAACCACGTGTGGAACACTAGCTGCGAGGCACAATCGGTAGTGATGCTTGTTCCTCTATGGGAGCGGTGGGCGACAACAGCGGCTAGTTGATTCGAGAATAAACATCTTGCTCGAGATCTTGAGCTTGATTGCGAAGAAGCTTGTGCTGTGCTTGTTCATTCAATGGGATAGGCTGCGCCTTTGAATTAAGTCGGCGACTTCGTTGGTTCAAGCGATCCCGTAACTCATGAATTGGCCCTTTCTTTGTTGCAATGATTTCTTAAATCATCTTTGAGTGGATCGATTCTTTGGGATGAAACCCGCTTCGCCATTTGGTGCATGTGTTGTGCGCCACTTGAGATCTGGTCATTACCCGCTTAGCGGTGGTAGGCCATTTAGGTAGGCAGTCGGTGGGGTATTCCTTCGAGTGCATTACTAATTGGGGGCCAATCTCCTTGAGCAGATACACATCACCGCCAGGCATTTCCGCTTGCTCGACCGTCCCTAGTTCTTAGCCATGCTAACAAGACTTGATGAAAAATGAACTAAAATTTTTCGTTTCGACAATGGAACAAGCGTCTTTGCCTAATCTAGTCTTGGGCGTTCCTTGCGGTTTGTAGGATATACGGGCTTAACTAAATGTGAGAACTCCAAAACCTGTCGAGAAAACACCTTAGATGGAATGCAAGGGCGGGGCCTCGCGAAACTCGGGTGTGAGAGTAAGTATTAAGCTTAGTTGAAAGCAAAATACGAGGGGTTTCGGTGTATAGAATAGTGCGTACCTTTCAAATGAGATTTTAGGAGGTATATATAGCCTTTTTGGGAGTGAGATCCGGGCTAGGCCACTATCATGGAGATAATTTAGGGCTTTAATACCATAAATGTGGGTTGACCACGTAACTGAAGGAATCATGACTAAAATCTCGGGGTCGGTGAGATTATTTCCCAGTTAAGCTCAAAATTGATCGGGACCACCCGAGCAGCCCTGCATCCTGCTCGCTGGTTGATAGATAAATTCCTGCTCGATATGGATTTATGGCGTTCGTCTCGCAGCTATCCTGCTCGGATAGCTCCTTTCTTGGTCTCTACCATGCATGTAACTATCACGTGTTGACACATGTGCTTGGCTCGTGACCAAAGTTTGGGCCGAGCTCATCAAAAACATATTTGATATTCACCAAGATTTAATAATAACAATAGTAGTACCAATAATGGTAAACTTAATATTTTTGTTTTAAAAAAGTAAATGTTATGTATGCTCAAAATCCACTTGACATATTATGATTGGTTAAGTAATTTATGAGTCATATTACATAATAACTAGTATTCTTACCCGTGCTGATGGCACGATACCAGTTTGAGAATTTATCAATAAATGAAGCAGATATTGTGGAAATAAACTACTAAAAATATTATTTTTTTTAAAAAAAATTGACTTTCAAACGGGGCCTCTTTGCCCGAACGGAGGGATTAATTAATACTCTGTAATTTGTATATGAAATTGCGGGCCAGAAAAACGGGCCGGATAACACTTAAAAAGAAAAAAAACAAATATTTCAAATTACAAAACTTACGATTTTTAATTTTTTTAAATTTGTATACGAAATTACGGGCCGGAAAAAAACTAAATTGATTAAGTTAATTACGATAACAATTAAAAAGAAAAAATACAAATACAAATTTTCGCAACCATAAAACTATAAAACTGTAAAACCGTAAAATATTAACTGTAAAGAGGCCAAATGGATTTTGAGTACACCTGCTCAACTAATACTCTCTCCATTTTCAAAATATTATTTATTTCGATCCGGTACATCGTTAAATCTTTTTTGATTGTATTGTAAATGACGGGATACTCAACTCCAGTGGAATTATTAAAAAATAAAAAAATAAAAAATGGGAATAATGACAACACATGCCGAACACGTCACCATAGTAAGTGAAAAAAAATCATAAAATCGTAAAACAGTAAACCGTCTTATAAACTTGGTAAAACAGTAAATTGGTAAGATTTTAAAAACCTTCTAGACCCTCGTCTAGGCACTATACCCTACCATGGGCCTAAAAATCAAGCTAGTTGTCTAGAAATCAAGCGTACTAATATTTATTTATTTGTTTAAAAAGCTTTTAATTACGAAATATTAAAATAGAAAACAAGTTTAAATTAATGAATTATATTGTAGTAATTTTTAAGTGGAGTTATGGAGTATTATGTTGTTTTGAACTTTGAAATGGTATAATGAATGTTGTAACTTTTATATTTTATTTACTATTAGTATATTTGAATGTTTAATATTTCTTAATTATGTTATATTAAAAATAAAATAAAAAATAAAGTAATAATTAATGTTTTAATTATAGGCTCTGCTTAGGCCTCGTTTACGCCCCGCTTAGGAGCCCTGCACGTTAGACGCTAGCTATAAGTCTAGCGTCTGATAACGATTGTTAGGGCAAGCCAAATGGTGGTACTTACCTATAGTTATCAAAATTAATTACTATTCACGAGTATCAAATAATCATCTCAAACCATAGGTATCAAAATTTGATATAATAATAGTTTTGAAAAAATTAAATCCAACACATATAATAATATGAAAACAAAATTAAAATATTAATATATAATAATTTACCAATACATATTATGACATAAATATATTGGTCAAAATGAAGGATATTAAAATTAGATGTGATACTAATGGATGTATCAAATTTAGTACATTCCCTAGTACCACACCTAATTTTGATATCTTTTACTTTAACCATTGAATAACCTAATACTTTTAGATAGATATCAAAATTTGGTTTTGACCTCTACCATTGTACTTGCCCATAGAACACTTAATATAATTAATTCCTTTGTGTCAAAAATATATTTTTATGGCGACAAGTTAAATACTCTAATAAAACAACTTTTATTTGTACATATTCTTATAACAATTTGTACAAACATAGAATACCTTTTAATTCTTTAATTTTTCGTGACGCGTATTAGAAAATGTCATTTTCTTAAAAAACTTTCAAAATATAAAATTTATAAGATGTGATTTCTTTTTCTTGCACAAGGTCAACTCAAATTACATTGGATTTGAGACTAATTTATGTTTGAAACTTCGGCTGACGTTAAGAAACTTGTATCTTGTGAGAACCCGCTAAATCCTAAAAAAAATAGCTTGATTTAAGAACGTTTGGAGCAACATAAAAAAATGAAATAATTTTGAACTGATTCAATAACAAAGATATTCCCACCAAATAAGATGGTTAAGAGAAGAAAAATAAAAAAATAAAACTGACTTAGGATTACTTGCACGTTACAAGCCTTCAAAGTTCAAACCTCTTTGGCTCAAGGTTGGGCATCATAGCTGGAATATACCCTTTCGCCATCTATAAATAATATTCTCCTTATAGACTAAATAAATGCCTTCCAACCTCTTTGGCTCTCCATCTTCTAAAGTTTCTTCTAAATAAACATATACCCAAAATAATGGAGGATACCATCTTCAAGCTCCCCTCTTCAATGCCCTCTTGGCCACCAGGTTCTTTATTATATACTCCGTCTGAATCAAAAGAAAAGTTGTACTTTTTAGTATTGTATTTCTCTTATTCCTTTAAATTACGCTACAATAAAGATTATATATTTTTTGAGTCGTAGATCTTCTGTAAGACTGTCTTACGGATCTAAATTCATAAAACACAGCCTCGGTTTCTCACAATTTAACCCTCCAATATATGGTGTGTCGAGTCAAGATGATCCGTTTCACCTAAAATACTTTGAAAAAAAAAACCATGTTTTCTAATAGAAAGTATAAAGACTTCCATGTTAAATTGTAGAAATACAACTTTGTTTGTTTTTGGACAAACTATTATGGAGGGTGTTTACTTTGTCTTTTTTTCCTTTTTTTTTTTTTGAGATCGAGGAAGTATTCATATTTATTAATCTTATGTTTTGGTATTTTATGGTTTAGTTTTCTTATTCGGGAGTAATAAAATTGGTGTTTATTCTATAGGTGAAGGATTTGCTAGTGGAACGATTGATCTTGGAGGACTCCAAGTGTGTCAAATTTCAACTTTCACCAAAATTTGGGCTATCAATGAAGGTGGTCCAAATAATTTAGGTGCATCCTTTTTTGACCCTTCATCTGTACCAGATGGATTTTTCATGCTTGGATGCTATAGTCAATCTAACAACAACCCGCTTCACGGTTGGCTTCTTGTCGGAAAAGATGTTAACGGTGATCCATCGGGCGGAACCCTATCAAAGCCACTTGATTACACCCTAGTTTGGAATAGTGAGTCTTTGAAAATACACCAAAATGACCATGGCTACATTTGGTTACCAACACCACCAGATGGCTACAAACCAGTGGGACATGTTGTCACAACCTCACCAAAGAAGCCGTCGCTTGAAAAAGTCCGGTGTGTCAGAGCTGATCTAACCGAGGAATGTGAGATAAGCAAATGGATTTGGGGAGAAGGCACAAAAAGTGACACTAAGGGGTTTAATGTGTCTGGATTAAGGCCTAGAAATAGAGGGACAAAAGCCCAAGGTGTTTGTGTGGGTACATTTCTAGCTCAAAAGAGTGGAGATGATAATTCCACCTTATCCCAAATTTCTTGCTTAAAGAACAATAACTTCGTTACCTTATCTCCTATGCCTAACTTAGCCCAAGTTCAGGCAATCATTCAAGCTTATTCTCCATGGATTTATTTTCATCCTAGGGAAACTTACCTTCCCTCTTCAGTTAGCTGGTATTTCGACAATGGGGCACTACTATATGAAAAGGGGAAAGAGTCAAAACCGGTTCCCATTGAGCACACCGGCTCGAACTTACCCCAAGGCGGTTCAAATGATGAAACATATTGGATAGACCTTCCGATGGAGAAAAAGGCCCACGATAAAGTCAAGAAAGGAAATTTACGAAGCACAACGGTGTATCTTCACATAAAACCAATGCTTGGTGCGACGTTTACCGATATACCCATATGGATTTTCTATCCATTTAATGGTCCCTCAACTGCAAAGCTAGGGCTACTTGACATACCATTGGGAAAGATCGGGGAGCATGTGGGTGATTGGGAGCATGTAACCCTAAGAGTAAGCAATTTCGATGGAATGTTATATAGTGTTTATTTTGCTGAACACAGTGGAGGTACATGGGTTGATGCCTCATTGCTTGAGTTCAGAAATGGTTCTAACAAGTTTGTAGCTTATTCATCGTTGCATGGCCATGCAAGTTACGCGAAACCGGGACTTGTGCTACAAGGAACCGACGTTGCTGGGCTAAGGAATGACACGGCGAAGAGTGACATGTTTATCGACACGGGAGCAGACTATTCAATAGTGGCCGCGGAGTATATTGCAGGGATCGTCGAGCCACCATGGTTGAACTATGCAAGAAAATGGGGTCCGAAGATAACGTATGATATTGGAGCTGAGGTTGAGAAATTGGAGAAGTCATTGCCGGAGAATTTGAAATCAGGGTTGGAGAGTTTGGTGAAACTCTTACCGGATGAAGTTTATGGGGAGGATGGGCCGACTGGCCCAAAGGTAAAAAGTGATTGGAACGGAGATGAACGTTAATTTCATGGCAGAAATTTGAGGAAGACCCCTTTGGATAATTTTCAATCGTTTTAAGCCCATATATTTTTTCATAGCTGAAAAAAATGCGTCATACATCGCGATGCAAAAAATAAAACACTTTTATACATCATGATGTACAAATGATGAATCTCGATTTGTGATGTGTCTTTTTCCAATTATGAGGTGTAAACCTATGGATACTTTGAAAAGGATATTGGCCCCAAAATTTCCTAATTTCATTGCTTTTGAGTATAGGGTTCAATTTCTAAGTTAGTATAGTAACTCATTTGTGACTAGGAGGCAGAATCTTTGAATTATGCTTGTAAAGATTTTTTTTTTGTATATCAAAGTCTTGTTAATTTTATTTATATGGAGTAGTATTTTCTTATTTCGAGCTAGTAATTAATTTGTGGGTTAATTACACCAGTTGTCGCTGTACTATAAAAACATTCACGAGCAGTCCCCGTACTAAGAAAATTCTCGCCACCAACCAAACAATGTTTTTTTTATCACCAATAGTTCCTCCATTTGATTCCGTTAAAGACTACTCCATTAAGTGATCATGTGCTCAACACATGATCATTTTTTTAAGGATAAAATGGGGAAAAGAGGATCGATCTGTTAATTAACTTTCAATGAGGGGCTATATGAAACATATATTTACAACAAATTAAAGGAGACCTTATTGGCTTATTGCCAGTCTCTTCTTCTCAGGCAACGGTTGAGTAAATTGATCTTCATCATCAATTCTCCATCCCAACCCAACATATTATCTGATTTCAATTAACTTACCAAATCAAAGTTCAAACCACTTCAGTCTGAACCTAAATCTGTAAAGTATTTGTTACAAATCAGATCCTATAGATATGATATTAATTGGGCAAGAGGGCGGGTTTCTTGTTCCTATTGTTCTTCAATTTTGATAACAAGAATGGATGCATCAACACTGGTGCAGAAACTATATGGACCTATTGAGAATTTAGCGACCTTTACAGAAAGCAACTGATTGTGTCTGATTTCAACCCTCAACAAAACAAATTTAATATCAGCAAAGACTTTGCTCAAGAAATCCTCAAACTGATGCTAAAAGATGGTGAGAATCTGACTACGAGGATTGAAGTGAATACTTATGATTCGGAAAGACATGAGTATAAGATGATATTCAAGAATCGGGGTAAGAAGAGTTATATTCTTAATGGGAAAGAAAAGAAACGTATTCGTTAGCGATCATGGATGATTACTAAAAAGAATTCTGTTAGTGTGTGGATGTTTTGCCATCTTGATGTAGAACAAGTGGCAGAGAGTTATTTGAGCAAAGTGTTAGAGAAGAGTTCAAAGTTAAAGGAGTCCAGCGGCAGTTTCTGAAAGTTGGGTCGGCGGGTTGCTTCGCAGTTTTTCCGTTAGTTTCCGTTAAACACTAGTAGAGGGCACTTAACGGTCGGCAACAGAGCGTAACTTTTGCGTCCGGATGAATTACGAGGCCCGCCGCATATCAAATAGAAGCTCTCAACGAGATCTACAAGACTTATAGGGTGGAATCCGGTGAGACGTTATTTTGAAGCCCAAAAAACGCTGTTTAGTTACTGTTTTGGCCCTCGGAAGCTTTAGGGTTTTTCTGTCATTTTTAAATATTCTTTTATATTTAGGGTTTGGATTATTAGGGAATATAAATAACCCCTTTAAACATTATTTCGGCAGCTTTGAATAAAAATTTGAGTTTCTTTCGTTTTCTTGCTTGTGCTTGAAACCCTAAAGTCGTCATAAGCTTTATTAAAGAATACATTTCTGTTGTGATTTTATATCACACTGCCCATAATGAACCCGTACAAAAACGGAGCTTTTGAATTGAATCAAAATTACAACCTCCTAACAACTAGCCTATTAATACAAATAGCTAATTAATTAGTACCACCAATTAAACTCTTAGACCAATAAGCTGTGTTCCTGCAAAACAAATATTAGTCTAGAGTAATTAAGAGTAATTTGACAAAGGAAAAGAAAGGACACGAAGAGTTTTATTATAACGCCGTGACCCAAGCACGACTCGCCTTCATTAACCACGAAGGTCTAGGCTATAAACTCTTCGGCTCAGACACCTTTCACCAATCCAAGTCTACCAGTGAGACCACGTTAATACCAACAAGTATTAACCAATGAGAGAGCCTCAAAACTCAGTACTACCAACACACTCTCCAATCACAAAGAAGGAGATGGACGGAGAGGATCACCACTGACCCACGGACAGGCGCCTTCGTCACGAAGAAGAAGAGGAGGAATGAAGTTTTCTTTTCTCTCACAAAACTCACTGTTGTTTTTTTCTCACACTAAAAGCTGCCGAAGGAGTGGTTTATTTATACCAAGTCAAGATGCCAATCAAGGAGAAAATCAAGGGACCCAAAAAAAGCAACAGGTAACCGGTTCCCCAAGTCAAGATGATGGGCTGGACGGTCACCAACAAGAGAGAATGTGCAGATCTGGTTTTGGGCTTGCAATGGAAGAAGGCTGCCACACATATGGACCTCCAAATTCTAACAGTTTCAAGATCAGGAAAAAAAGAAAAGAAAAGATACATTGAGTAAATTGATTCGTTCGAGGCTTTTAGGGTATGTAGGTTTCGTACATATGTTTGAGATTGGTTATTAGTGTTGGATTGGTTTTTTCTTTGCCTTCTGTTATTCTTTGAACTATTATCTATCACTTTTATTCTCTATTTCCCAACCTTTATCACACGCTACTACATATTTCTCATAAATCATGTTTTTCCTTTTTTTTTTCTTCACCATCTTGACTGTTTAAAGCAATCTGCCTCAGGTTTTGATGATTCATGCATCTCTACTTTGTTTGATACACTTTAGCCAGTCTTTCACTCGGTGATTTCTTTTCGTAGAGATGACCAATCCGTGTTGTCTTTGAAGACATGAAAAAGACACCAATTGCCACTTTGGAATTAGACTCATCATAGAGCACTGATTATTGAGCCATTGTTACTAGGTTTTTTTTGATACCATAGCTTCTTTGATATAGTTTGGAAGTTTCTAGAGCATTTATTCTTCCTTCCAAACACTATAAATTCTTGAATTCCAATCAATATGAAGACATCTCACCAAAACCTATTCATTGAGAGATCATTGAATGTAAACACACACGATTGTTATCATGTTTTTGAAGAGAACACATACACATTTAAACAATGGTCCTGTTTCTGGTGGTCCACTTTTTAAAATTCGTTATTCAAATGGTGAAGTTTTTGTAGATTTTCTGAAATATTGAATTACTTAATTCTTTCTTTAACGATTTCGTAATTACTGCACAAGTTTTTCTTTAATTTCTCCAATTTTTACGGTTAATGTTGTCGTACAGAAACATCTTTTTGTTTGCTTACTGTTTTACAAGTTCATGAAATGCAGAACACATAGAATTATATTGCACAAGGAACCATTAGACAATTTTTAGATACTTAGGAATTTATTGATTGTTAGGGTCGGTTTTTTTTTTGTTTGTTTATGATTTTTATAAGTAAATGGTTTAAAATTTGGTGGTGAGTAAACGTTTTTCAATTTTTATATTTCTGTTGTAGTTTTTTTGTAATGACTTGCAGTTTATAAGTTCTTGAAGATCATGTTGGGAAAATCCCTATTACAATCTTACAAAATATAAAACAATATAATTAAAAATATAAAGCAAAACCGTTACTCTTGAGTAGAACTGCTACTGTTAAGTCTTCTTAAGACTGCTGTTGAAGAAGACTTATGAAGTCTACTTTTGAAGAAGACTTCAGAAGTCTGCTGGTGAGAAGACTTGTGAATTCTGCTGCTGAAAAAGACTTTAGAAGGCTGCTGGTGAGAAGACTTGAGAAGTTTGCTGGTGGAAGGAAGTAAGTCTGCTCTTGAAGTCTGCTAACCGAGGCCTGTGTAACACACAGTTTCCTTAAAAAGTTATTCGTCCCACTCCCTGTGAGTGCGTTGAGTTCTTACACGGGACGATCGTCACTCAGGATATAACGGTGGTATCGGATGAATATGCACTGAAGGTCCGACGAACTAAACAAGTGCTAGAAATCTATCACCAAATAGGAGGCCAAGAAAAGATACACAATATGAAATACAATGCAGGTATATAAGAAAAAGAGGAAGCTCATGTTTTTCTCAAAGTGTGTTTTCATTTGTGGAGAATGGTTCCATTATATAGGCCAGAAAAATCAACACGTTTTAATTACTAAAACGTTTTGATTATGCCCCCATTAAAGTCTCATTTAAAGCAGACATTAAGACATAATTAAACTGCTCTTAATGTTAGAGTTACGAATTTGAATTTAAAATTCAAAAGAAAAATAAGCAAAATGTGGGTTTGTCTATGTAGCACAATTTGGCCCGACATTCGTGTTCGTATGTGCGGGTACATGAGTACGTCGGTCCAAATCAAATTGGACCTTGATTTGCACCCTCCCCCTGCGGCGCGGGAGGGATAGTTCTTTCTATACAAGCTTACCCAAAACAAGGGAGCCTTTGTATATAAACCCTTCAAGCCATTCATATTTTCTCAATGTGGGATAACCCACTTCCAACACTTCAAATGTCATACTTTAAATCTCTATAACTTATTTATCCGATATCCGAATTGGACAAATAAATATTGTATTTTTATGTTTTCACGAAGAAGAACATAATTCCACAATTACCATAGTCATTACATAAATGACTCACAAATAAATTAGTGCTTCAAAGCCCCAATTTACTTCACTTAAAAACACTAGTTTTCCAACAGATCATTTACAGGGAAGAGTACAACCATATAACAAAGTTCAAGAGCAAGCAATTCTAATGGTGGGGGGAATAATACTCTCAAGAACTGAGAGACTATGCGCTATGACAACTTCACCATTTGCAGGCTAAAACATCCATATTACAATCTTACATAATATAAAACAGTATAATTAAAAATATAAAACAAAACCGTTGCTCTTGAGTGGAACTACTACTGTTAAGTCTTCTTAAGACTGCTGTTGAAGAAGACTTGTGAATTCTGCTGCTGAAGAAGACTTTAGAAATCTGCTGGTGAGAAGACTTTAGAAGTCTGCTGGTGAGAAGACTTGTGAATTCTGTTGGTGAGAAGACTTTAGAAGGCTGCTGGTGAGAAGACTTTAGAAGGCTTCTGGTGAGAAGACTTGAGAAGTCTACTGGTGAGAAGACTTGAGAAGTCTGCTCTTCAAGTCTGCTGGTGGAAGGAAGCAAGTCTGCTAGTAGAAGGAAGCAAGTTTGCTCTTGAAGTCTGCTAACCGAGGCCTGTGTAACACACAGTTTCCTTGAAACGTTATTCGTCCCACTCCCTGTAAGTGCGTGGAGTTCTTACACGGGACAATCGTCTCCCAGGATACAATGGTGGTACCAGATGACTATGCACTGAAGGTCCGGCGAACTGAACAAGTGCTAGAAATCTATCACCAAATAGGAGGCCAAGAAAAGATACACAATATGAAATGCAATGCAAGTGTATAAGAGAAAGAGGAAGCTCGTGTTATTCTCAAAATGTGTTTTCGTTTGTGGATAATGGTTCCATTACATAGGCCAGAAAAATCAACACGTTTTGATTACTAAAACATTTTGATTATGCCCCCATTAAAGTCTCATTTAAAGCAGACATTAAGACATAATTAAACTGCTCTTAATGTTGGAGTTACGAATTTGAATTCAAAAGAAAAATAAGCAAAAGGTGGGTTTGTCTATGTAGCATAATTTGGTTCGACATTCGTATCTGCATGTGCGGGCACACGAGTACGTCGGTCCAAGCCAAATTGGACCTTGATTTGCACCCTCCTGCGGGCGCGAGAGGGATAGTTCTTTCTATACAAGTTTACCTAACACAAGGGAGTCTTTGTATATAAACCCTTCAAGCCTTTCATATTTTCTCAATGTGGGATAAACCACTCCCAACACCTTCAATGTCATAATTTAAACCTCTATAACTTATTCATCTGATATCCGAATTGGACAAATAAATATAGTATTTTTATGTTTTCACGGAGTAGAACATAATTCCACAATTACCATAGTCATTACATAAATGACTCACAAATAAATTAGTGCCTCAAAGCCCCACTTTACTTCACTTAAAAACACTAGTTTTCCAACAAATCCCCCACATGAAGGAAATTGACGATAACGGGGATAGAATTCAACAGTTGAAACCTGTATAGGATAGGTAGGTGTTAACCTTTGAACCTTCCCTTGCGAAAGCATGCTAACTTTACTGGCTGATCAGTAGACATGATGTCTTTGAACTGTTATGCCTTTGATGTATACGCTTACATACTTCACACATGAATCTTCCTGACACAATTCAGTTCTCATAGTTATGTTCATTCATGGCCTTGAACATACGCTTGGTTCTGCAAGAGGGTCTAAGAATTGAGTCTCATACAATTCTCTTCGAAGCGGCCCCACTTCTCTCTCACATAGGTGATTCTCAAGAATCATTAAAAGCCTTATGCTTATCCTCTTACATTACAATCATCACTTGACAAGAGATGAATCTCCCACAGTGACTCAAAAAGTCTTTTAACAATTAGGTTGTCCATTTGAACCTAGATCTTGGGATCTCCAGCCAACTAGGTTGGGTTTCCATTGTAATGACTTAATTTTCAAGAGGTTTGATACCTATTCCTCTTGATGACTTTTCAACTAACTCTCGATTTAATCCTTTGGTTAACAGATCCGTTATATTATCCTTTGACTTTACGTAGTCAATAGAGATAGTACCAGTAGAGAGTAGTTGTCTAATGGTATTATGTCTACGACGTATGTGCCTAGACTTACCATTGTACATGTTACTCTGTGCCCTACCAATAACTGATTGACTATCACAATGTATGCAAATTGCTGGCACAGGTTTTGTCCATCTTGGAATATCTTCTATAAATTGGCGTAGCCATTCAACTTTTTCACCACTTTTATCTAGAGTTATAAACTTAGACTCCATTGTGGATCTAGCTATTACAGTTTGTTTAGAAGATTTCCATGATATGACTGCACATGTCAAAGTGAATATATATCCACTAGTAGACCTTGAGTCTTTAATATCAGAGATCCAATTAGCATATGTATATCCTTCTATTACAACTGGATCATTTTTATAATGCAAACCATAATCACGAGTATATTTGATATACCTTAGTACTCTCACTACTCCTTTCTAGTGGTCAGTCCCTGGATTACTCGTATATCTACTTAGTCTACTCATAACATAGGCTATGTCCGGTTTTGTACAACTCATTAAGTTCATCAGACTCCCTATGACTCTAGAGTATTCTACTTGAGATACATTCTCACCTCTATTCTTTGATAGATGTTGACTTGTGTCTATAGGGGTTCTAGCTATAGTAGAGTCATCCTTGCTAAATTTATCTAGAATTTTATCCACGTAGTGCGACTGACTTAAAATTAGTCCACCTGACGTTCTAGATATTTTTATTCAAATGATTACATCAGCTAGGCCCATATCTTTCATGTCAAATCTTGAATTTAACATATCTTTTGTGGATTTAATCATTTTCTCATTACTTCCAATGATAAGCATGTCGTCTACGTAAAGACATAAAATGACAGCCATTTTCAGTGTCCTTTACATAAATGCATTTGTCACATTCATTTATTTTAAATCCACTCTTCAACATGGCTTCATCAAACTTTTCATGCCACTGTTTTGGTGCTTGTTTCAAGCCATACAAAGACTTTACTAATTTGCACACTTTATTTTCTTGCCCTAGTGTAAAAATCCTTTTGGTTGTTCCATGTAAATCTCCTCTTCTAAATCTCCATTTAGAAAGGCGGTCTTTACATCCATTTGATGTAATTCCAGATTTCGCAATGCGGCAATAACAAGTATTAATCTAATGGAGTTTATTCTCGTAATTGGAGAATATGTATCAAAGTAATCAAGGCCTTCATGTTGATTGTAACCTTTAATTACAAGTCTAGCCTTATACTTATCAATTGTTCCATCTACTTTCTTTTTCTTCTTGAAAATCCACTTATACCCTAATAGTTTGCTTCCTTGAGGGAGGTCCACTAGTTCCCAAGTGTGATTTTGAAGAATGAAATCAATTTCACTTTTAATGGCTTCTTTCCATTGAGGTCCCTCGGAGGAACTCACATGCTCTTTGTAGCTTTGAGGTTCACTTTATAGCATGTAGGTAAGAAAATCTGGACCAAAAGATTTTTTTACCCTACTTCTTTTGCTACGTCGAAGTTCCACCTCTTCTTGCTCACTCTCTTCTTGTTCTTCTTCTTCCGAAGCATCTACCCGTTTAGATGAGTTAGACTCATCGCTTCTTTTACAAGGAAATACATTTTCGAAGAAAGAAATATTTTGAGATTCTATTATTGTATTCTTGTGTATGTCTTCTATCTTAGACTCGTGCACAAGAAAACGATAGGCACTACTATTATGTGCATAACCTATAAATATGCAATCAATAGTTTTTTGTCCAACTTTCACCTTCTTAGGTGTAGGTATAGCAACCTTAGCAAGACATCCACACATTCGCAAGTATTTGTAAGATGACACTCTTCCATGCCACATCTCATAAGGACTTTTATCAAGCTTTTTTCGGGGTACCTTATTTAAAAGATAGTTTGCCGATAGCACGGCTTCTCCCCACATGTTCTGAGGTAGTCCAGAACTTAGCAACATGACATTCATCATTTCCATTAATGTATGATTTTTTCGTTCATTAATGCCATTTTGTTGGGGTGCATAAGGTGTTGTTGTTTCGTGAATGATTCCATGCTTAGCGCACAATTCAGCAAACAGTGATTCATACTCACCTCCACGATCACTTCTAAGCATCTTAATTTTTTTTGTCAAGTTGATTCTCAACTTCAGCTTTATAGAGAATAAATTTCCCTATTGCTTCATCTTTACTTTTAAGAAGATACACATGACAAAATCTTGTGCTAGCATCAACAAAAGTAATGAAGTACTTGTTTCCACCACGTGATTGTGTTGATTTAAAATCACATAAATCAGTGTGAAATAATCCAAGTGGTTCACTATTTCTTTCAACAGAATGAAATGATGTTCTTGTTAATTTTGCTTCTACACAAGTTTCACACTTGTGATTTGTATCAATTTGGAATTTTGGTATGCAATCCATTTTCATTAGCCTTCGTAAAGTACCATAATTAACATGTCCTAGTCTACCATGCCACAAATTGAAAAACTTGAGAAGTATGCTCTTCAAGTCTGCTGGTGGAAGGAAGCAAGTCTGCTTTTGAAGTCTGCTAGTGGAAGGAAGCAAGTCTGCTCTTGAAGTCTGCTAACCAATGCCTGTGTAACACACAATTTCCTTAAAACGTTATTCGTCCCACTCCCTGTAAGTGCGTGGAGTTCTTACACGGGATGATCGTCTCCCAGGATACAACGGTGGTACCTGATGACTATGCACTGAAGGTTCGGCGAACTGAACAAGTGCCAGAAATTTATCACCAAATAGGAGGCCAAGAAAAGATACAAAATATGAAATGCAATGCTGGTGTATAAGAGAAAGAGGAAGCTCGTGTTTTTCCCAAAGTGCGTTTTCGTTTGTGGAGAATGGTTCCATTATACAGGCCAGAAAAATCAACACGTTTTAATTACTAAAACGTTTTGATTATGCCCCCATTAAAGTCTCATTTAAAGCATACATTAAGACAGAATTAAACTGTTCTTAATGTTAGAGTTACAAATTTGAATTTAAAATTCAAAAGAAAAATAAGCAAAATGTGGGTTTGTCTATGTAGCACAATTTGGCCCGACATTCGTGTTCGTATGTGCGGGTACATGAGTACGTCGGTCCAAGCCAAATTGGACCTTGATTTGCACCCTCCCCCTGCGGGCGCAGGAGGGATAGTTCTTTCTATACAAGCTTGCCCAAAACAAGGGAGCCTTTGTATATAAACCCTTCAAGCCATTCATATTTTCTCAATGTGGGATAACCCACTTCCAACACTTCCAATGTCATACTTTAAACCTCTATAACTTATTTATCCGATATCCGAATTGGACAAATAAATATTGTATTTTTATGATTTCACGAAGAAGAACATAATTCCACAATTACCATAATCATTACATAAATGACTCACAAATAAATTAGTGCCTCAAAGCCCTAATTTACTTCACTTAAAAACACTAGTTTTCCAACAAATCATTTACATGGAAGAGTACAACCATATAACAAAGTTCAAGAGCAAGCAATTCTAATGGTGGGGGGAATAATACTCTCAAGAACTGAGAGACTATGCGCTATGACAACTTCACCGTTTGCAGGCTAAAACATCCACAACTCCGGTAAATTATTTACCGGTTTAAAACCAATTACACCAAAGATTACCGTCCCCAAATGGGACACCACCGGTACGAAAACTGTATGGACTTACTGGATAATTCAGTGAGCCTTTACAATAGGCAACTGACTGTGACTAATTTAAACTTCAACATAACATACTTAATTTCAATAAAGACTTTGCTTAAAATTCTTGAGTCGATGCTAAAATATGGTGAGAATCTCACTTGAGAAATTGACATGAGTACTTAGATTCAGAGAGAGTAGAAATACATACGGCAAAATGCTTTGCTTAGTCAAGAACCCTCTTCTTGATTTGATAAGTTATTTCTTCCTTCGAAAGACTCGGTCTCTACTGCTCATAGACTCCAAATCTACAACTAGATATTAAGCACTCCAGTGTGAAGTTGAAGACACAATTAACTTGAAGATGTTTGTTAGTCTCAATAATATACTCAGTACATAAGCTAGAAAGGGGGGGGGGTGAATAGCCTATGTTACCATCATTAAAGAAATTCATCATTCTTTAGAATAAACATTAAGAACAAAGATGAAATGTTTCTCAGGTAAGATCGATTTCCTTGAGTAACAATTATAATGTAACCTATACATCAAATGTGATATAGTAAATTCGAAGATCTACTGGAAATCATAGTTATATTATTTGCTGAAGAGATATGGCAGCAGAAAGACACATAACTGTTATAAATAGTACTGGAAAAATCCGTAATTAAAACAAATTACAGAATTGAAAACAATTGAAAAAGTTACTACTTTGAATTCCAAGTCTGCAGGTAGACTTCAAGTTTGTTGGCGGACTTCAAGTCTGCTGGTAGACTACAAGTCTGCTGGTGGACTTCAAGTCTGTTGGTGGGCTAGCCAAGTCTGCTGGTGAGCCTTTATAAAGTTTGCTGGTAGCTTAGAAGGACTGCAGTGCAGTATGAAGTCTCCGAGACCTATGTCGAATACAGTTTCCTTAAAATAGATTCACCCCTTCCCGTACGTGTTAGGAAGCTTTCTGGACATCTGTCTCCCAGGATACAACAGAGACACCGGAGAGACCTTTAGCACAAAGGTTTCCGGCGAACTGAATTTGTGCCTGACTCTATCACCAAAAGAAAGCAGAATGCCAAAGAAATGCGCTCAACGATTTGAAGAGGAAATGAAGATTGCGTAAAACTGTCTCTTTCAATTGTAGATGTAATCTCCTTATATAGGAGAAAATCGAGATTGATTAAAGACCACATTGATGATGAAATAAATTCATCATCAATAGGTAAATAATATCTCTCATTAAAGTTGGTAATAACAACACATAAAGTCTGTTATAAATGTTGGAGTTACAAAAACAAAAGAATAATTAACAAAACGTGGGTTGGTATGACATTCGTGCGCGGGACGCGCTCGCACATGAGTACGGTACCCCGAAGGCTAAATTGGACCATGATTTGCACCCCCCTGCGTGGGCGTGCGAGAGAGAGAGCCTCTATTTTATACAAGCTTACCCTTACCACATAAGACACTTGTATATAAACCACTCAAGCTTTTGTTAATTTCTCAATGTGTGATAAACTCATTTCCAAAAACCACACTTTAATCAATTATAACGTATTCATCCAAATACCAAATTTGACAAATAAATATATGATTTCGATGTTCTCACGGAGTAGAACATGATTCCACAATTACCCTTGTCATTACGCAAACAACATGTGAAGAAATTCATGCCACAAGATCACACAATTTCATTCTTTAAACACAATTTTTCCAACAATCCCCCACAAGAAAGAAATTGACGGATTTGGTGATAAAGTCTAGCAGTCGAAACCTGCATAGGATAGGTAGGTGTTACCCTTTGAACCTTCCCTTGAAAAAGCATATTTACTTTACTAGCTGATCAGTGGACATGATATTTTTGAACTGTTCTGTTGTTAGTGTAAACGATCATATACTTTAGTACATTAGTTAAATTTGCCTTATACAAACTACGTGGTTAATTGTGTTGCCACCAATTAGTACGTCGACTAAAAAATCAATTTTCCCAGTTTTTAAAAATATTTTTTAACTGAAAAAAGATACTTTTTAGGTGAAAAAAAAACGATTATGCTATGAATGAGCCAGAGGCGCGCTAATGATCACTTACTCAAGACACTGTGATGCATCAATTTGTTAATCATAATGCATTAATTTGAATCGCGATACACAAATTGGATTTGTGATCCATAAATTGGTTTCAATTGGAGTTCTGATGCACAAATTGGATTCCCAATCCTTAAATTGGATTTTATTTTGTGGATTGTGATGCTGTTGATACTTATTGTAATTGGATTTATATCTGCTCATACATTACACTAGTTTTATACATCAGTGGTTAATTGGGCTGCGTATCAATTAGCGTGGCAACTGTGTATAGAACTTTGCCTAGTATAGTTTTTATAGGACTTCACAGGTTCAACGGAAGACCTCTTCAAAGCTTCACCGGAAGACCTGCTTCTACAAACAACGGCAGACCTTGTCTACACTAGGTCAATCATGACGTGTCCAGTCAAGCAATTCTTAATGGATCAATTTAAATTTATCCTTATCAGTTTGAATTTAAATTGAGACATTCCCTGACATCTCAGACCCGCCGAAAGCAGCTTTCTGAAAAGCAGGAAGACTTTTCACACCGAACAAGAAAAGGTGAAAGCATCGTCACCTGCCTCAGTAACAACTCTCCGACAGATCGACATCCATTGCCCAAACTCCGATCTCGCAAAAGATCTCTGTACTCATTCCCTGCTCGATATATGTGAAGACGAAATTCTTGATTGACAGCTCCATGCATTTAATGCATTCAACCTAATAGAGCTGTTAAGTCTTCGTCTTCTCCAACGGATCTCCAGAATGCTCCTACTATAAATGCTGCCATTAAAGACTGATGAAGAGACACACTTGACGAATTGCTCTGAAAATCGACAACAACTCTAAGTCTTAATACTCAGTGCATTCAAGAGATCCTAAACATATCAAGAAGTCCTCATCAACAACAAGAAGCTGTGCATCAACATTTATTTTTGTACTTCTTGTTGTTTTCATTCAAAAGCTATTCTTTTGCACGAATTAAATGTCCTGCTTACACAGATATTTAATTCCTTAACCCCCAAACACAAGTCAATATTTTGTATACGATCCATTGGGAATATTCTTTGTAATAGATCTAGTGGAAAACATAGTGCACTATTTAAATCCAAGGTTGACTGCCTTGGTGGTGGACGTAGCACTTTTTATAGTGTGAACCATCCCAAAATACTTGTGTTAATTCCTTTACTGTTTGTCTACTTATTGAACTGGTTATTACTTTGTTTATCTTTATCCTTAACGGCAAACTTAAGTAACTACAAACGGTAGTCCTTGTCGGCAGACTTGAACCAGCTTCTTTGAAAGACTTCCGCTACTTCTATCTTTTCAATAGATTGTAAGTACTTTTCAAAGAACTTACTTAAAACTTTTTAAGTGTATAATAAGCTATTCAACCCCCCATTCTAGCTTATTATTGTGCCCGTTGGGACCCACAATTGGTATCAGAGCCTTACTCTTTGAAAACTAGTTTTTTTCTAGGATTAAACTCTTGAGAGATTCGATCCATTGGCACAAACACACTACATGCTGCCTACGTCAAATGCGAACCACATCCCAATATTGGACGAAGGCCATTTCGATGTTTGGAAGGATAAAGTAATGCATTTTATGAACTCAATTGACAACAGATTATGGAAGTGCGTTATTGCAGGACAACATGTACCAATGAAGGCCAACCTTCTTGCCTCCATCGCTGGGAATCCTGCAGAAGTTCCCAAAGAAGAATCAGAATGGACAGAAGACGACGGAAAACTAGTAGAGCTAGATAGTAAAGCAATCAATATCATTACTAGCTCTCTAGACACACGCACATACCAGCAAGTGATCCGATGTACAACTGCAAAAGAGATGTGGGAAGCTCTTGTGGAATACTTGGAAGGAGACCAAGACACAAGAGATAACAGAAAATACACATATATCCAGCAGTTTGAGTCCTTCAAAAAGGATCCAAAGGAAACCTTGAGACAAACATATGATCACTTTAGTGAGGTAATTAATAGCTGCTTTTCTCTTGGTAAAACCTATGACAAAAAGGAAATGAACATGAGATTTCTAGGCTCTCTAGGTAGCTTATGGCATGTTAAGACCACTGCTATGAAAGAATCCAAAAACTTAAACGAGATGACTCTCCGTAGTCTCTACGTAAGTTTGAAGGTTTATGAGCTTGAAGTAAATCAAGCTCTAGAGCAGGACAAACAGTTCAGAACTATGTCCTTGCCAGCCATGGTCCAAGAAGAAACCACTGTTGAAAACAAACCTTCCACTTCCTCCAGTGAAAACGATTTTTTCTCAGATGAACAATTTGCTATGTTTGTAAAACGTTTTCAAAAATTTGCAAAATATGGAAGGAAGAACACACACCAATAGCCTTTCGAAAAACTGGTGAAAGCTCATCTAAAGAAGAGCTTGTGTGTTACAACTGTAGAAAACCTAGTCATTTTGCCTCCAAATGTCCAAAGCCAAAATTTGAAGCATACCGAAGACCTACTTATAAAAAATTTCAAAAACAAAAAGGTATGTTGGCTGAAGACATTGAAGACAAACAGGTTGCTACATGGTTTGAGACTGATTCAGAAGAGGAAGATGATGATTGTGAACAAGCTAACATATGCTTAATAGCTCATGATTCAGGTCCCACCTATGACTCTGAAAATGAAGTCGAAATCTCACCTAGTCCCTTGGATAAAAGTGAGATCAACAGTGACAGCTTCAGTAAGGAAGAACTTCTCAAGGATAATCAAGATATGCTTGAAGAGTTCAATTCCTTTAGAGTAGCCTTTGTAAAACTCGCCAAGAACTGTGAGAAACTTACTGTTGAGAAATCTCTGATGGCAGCTGAGATTCAAACTCTCAATAGCTGTCAACAAGAAAGTATCAAGCTCAAAGGAGAAAACAAATTCCTTTGTGACAAAATTGAATGTCTAACTGAGCACATCAAAGGACTTGACCTAGAGAAAATTGCCTTGCAAAAGACAATTGACTCCTGGAACAGCTCCAAGGATACCTACAAAGAAATCCTTTCAAACCAAAAATCATCTAAAGATAAATCTGGCATAGGATATTCGGATGAGCCCAGTATGACATTCCCATCTATCACAGAGAAAGGTGAATCCTCCAAGACTGTTAATGATATCTCTTTCTCTAAACAGAAATTTGGAAACAAGGGGAAACAAGGCCTTGATTATTTAAGTGTTCCTTATGTTTACCCCAAAGCTCAGAAAGGAAAAACCAATATTACTGCTTCAGATGAGAAACCTGAGAAAGTAACGGTAGAGAAACTAAAGTCTGCCGGCAACAACTCTGCTAAGGCAAAGATTGCTGGCGGTAGACCTACTAAATCTCTATCGGTGACTATCAAGTTTGTCTATGAAACATGCAAGACACCTGTACCTGTTGAAAGTAAACTTAAAGGTATTCTACCGAATCCTCCTAATAAGGTAATCAACAGACAAGCCAAAGCTAAGTATGGCGGTAACTTACCTAGGAAGATTCAAAAGAAACCAATTAAGTCTACCATCAACAAACAAGCTGAACCAAGAATGAATGTTAAGAAAGAGGATAATCATAATCACTCTTCAACTAAGACCACTGACAGTTCTCTATGGAACTTCCATTTATGTCATTCTTGCAATTGCCTAGGCCATCTGGCCCCAGAATGCCTGCTAAGGTTCACTCCAAAATCTGAGAGACCTAGTTCTCTCAAGGTTGCTAATCCTTAGGACCCAAAACAAAATAAAGGGGACCTTGTTTCTTTAAATCTTTTTCAGGAATGCTTCATGGCTATAGATTCAGAAAACAAAGACATCGGTACACAGACGGTGGGTCGCTCAAGACACATGACAGGAAACAGAAGTCTACTCACAGATATAGCTGAAGCCAAAGGACCCACTGTTATTTTCGGAGACAATGCAAGAGGAAAGACAATTGGATATGGCTCAATCACTAGAGGAAGTCTCTCCATCAACAAAGTTCTCTAGTGGTGAGGCTTAAAGCATAATCTTCTAAGCATATCCCATTGCGACAAAGGATTAATCTCGCCAATTCAACTCCAACCTGCCTCATCAAAGATCGTGAATCCTCGCTTACAACCGACCGACAATAGACAAGGAAACGCCTATGTCGTGGACTTAAATCTTCTAGGAGATTCTCCATCCTTTGCCTAGTTGCTAACAACGCTCATGACAACAATTGGCTATGGCACAAGCTGCCCGATCACCTCAACTTCAAACACCTCTCCAAGCTCTCCAAAGATGGGCTTGTCAAAGGTCTACCTACGTTGTCTACCGCCATGACGTAGTTGTAAAGCTTGCCAACTAGGAAAACTTTCCAAGTCTTCCTTCAAAAGAAAGTCTGTCTTGTCAACAAACAGACCTCTTCAACTTCTGCATATGGATCTCTTTGGACCAATCACTACGGATTTCCCGGAGACAAGTATACACTTGTAGTAGTTGACGACTACTCTAGGTTCACTCCGATTGAAACAATGAGTTCAAAAGATGAGACATATGATCTAGTCACCGCTTTCAAGACTTCAAACTCAAAAGCTTGAAGACATTAGTGACATAAGATCGACAATGGCACCGAATTCAAGAACAACTGTAGAAAGATACCGTGATGACCACGTGATCGGCCACAACTTCTCTCGCCGCCGAACTCCTCAACAAAATGGTGTAGCCGAACGGAAACAGCACCGATTGAAGCAAAGAAGAACAATGCCTTGGCGTAAGCAAATCTTCCAAAGTACTTCGCGTTGCCGTCAACTCGCATGTTTTACCCGCAAGCATCCCCGGTAAACAAGTTTCATAACAAAACTCCATATGAAATATGGAGAGGAAGAGCCCCAAACATAGGATTTCTTAAAATCTTCGGCTGTAAATGTTTTATTCTTCATAATGGAAAAGAATATAGAGGAAAATTTGATGCAAAATCGAGACGAAGGAATTTTTTGGGTATTCCAAACATTCAAAAGCATTTCGCATTTTCAAGAAAACTCATTTAAAAATTTTAGAATCAGGCATGTTTCTTTTGATGAATATGACTTGTTAGAGCCTAGAATGGCTCCGAATGTTGCTAATGATTCTAATAATGATGAGACAGTACAAATACATCATCTACTTCCACTCCTCTTCTAATCATCCTCGCAACTCTGCACTGCCTTCCAAGCACACTATAACCCTTCACCCAAGCATTTCAACTCGCCGATACCACTTCCAACTCTTCTGTGGACCTGTAACCCATCTCTTCTGCCTTTACCTCAAACACCTCAGCAGAAATCACTCATCCTTCTTGTTCACCGTAAAATGAAGGTTTCAAGATCCTATCTCTTCTCGAACTGATTTTGGTGAATCTCCTTCTCAACCTACCTGCACTTTAAGGGAAGAACCCACCGTAAGTGACCTTCCTCCAACCATTATTGAAACAAGAGATCATCCTATTTCTCAAATCATTGGTGATCTCAACACGACAGAGTTCGTGATTTTGAGGAATAGAGTTCGAGAAGAGACTATGTTTGCATATGCATTCTGTGATTCCAACTCGAGCCAAAGAAGATTGATGAAGCTATTGGAGATCATAATCGATTGAAGCTATGCAAGAAGAGTCGAACCAGCTTGAAAGATGCAAAGTATGGAGTTTAGTTCTGCCGACGATCATCCACTTATCGGCACCAAATGGGTTTACGTAAACAAAAGAGATGGAGATGGAAATGTCACCAAACAAAGCTAGACTGGGCTCGGTTCAAGGCCACGAACAACAGAAGGGATTGACTTCGATGAAACATTTGCTCCTCGTTGCTAGATTAGAGGCAATCGACTCTTTCTAGCCTATGCCTCGCTCATGGACTTCAAAGTGTGTTCGATGGATGTGAAGAGTGCCTTTCTCGAATGGTGATCTTCAAGAAACGGTATATTGAACAACCTCCATGATTTGCCATTCAAGACAAACTGGATCATGTCTACCGACTCAAGAAAGCTCTTTATGGCCTAAAGCAAGCTCCCAGAGCTTGGTATGAAACTCTATCCATGTTTTTAATAGAACAAGGATTCGTGAGAGGAAGGATAGACACACTCACTGCTTCATCCTCAAGCACAAAGGTCATTCTCTTCTCGTACAAATCTATGTGGACGACATCATTGGATCAACTAACCAAAGCATGCTGCAAGAGATTCGAGAAGCCGATGCAAAGCAAGTTCGAGATGAGTATGATGGGAGAACTTACCTACTTTAGATCGCAAATTCAACAAACTTCCGACTTAATCTTCATCACCAAACCAAATATGCAAAGGAACTAATCAAGAAATTTGGTCTTGATTCAGCTAAAGGATTTGAGACTCCAATGTTTACCGATTGCCATCTTGATAAAGATGAAAAGGGAAAGAAAGAGAACATGACCAAATACCGAGGAATCATAGGTTCACTTCTTTACCTTATCGCTAGTAGACCTCGATATTATGTTTGTCGCTTGTGTTTGTACAAGATTTTCAGTAGATCCAAAGGAATCACATTGGCCAAGCTCAAACAAAATAATGATATATTTCAAAACAACAAATCTGGGTATTCAACCAAACAACCGATCTAGTTGGATGGCGTAGGGCAATGAAAAAGCGCGTAAGAAGCACCATGGGACTTGTCAATTTCGAAATAGACTTGTCTCATGGTCATGCAAGAAACAAGGATCAATTGAAACTCCCACAAAGGCGTATCACATCACGCCAATTTCTCTCAACTTTGGATGAAGCAACAACTAGTGGATTACAACATCAAGAATGCAAATTGTCCAATTATGTGTGACAACACATCAAGAATTTCAGCCCAAAAATC
>CM028378.1:96837673-96983917 GCA_013146195.2 Codonopsis lanceolata
AAGTTTTGAGACCTATCCGAAATAGGAAGGTACATTTTTATATATATATACGTAAATTATACTGTTGTTACTATTACCGTTATTATGAGTACATGAATCGGTAGCTCATGTATTCATACATACATAGGTGTATTGTGTATTATTGGTTATTTGTTCGATCGAATAATACCCCAATGTGAGATTGATATATTACATGGTTTGTTTTGTGAATTACCGTAGGTAATCGCATGTGTATGGATTCTTGTTTAGTCTATATATATATAAGACTATGCTATATATATAGTTAGGTTCGTGTGGATATGTAAAAGGCCATAGTATGTATATGTATGTATATATATATATGAATATATATGTGAAGCATGAATTGTAAGTTGATATTTATTGGTTTGGTATAATGTTTGTATATTCGATAAGGATATGTTTTATGTAATGACTAATATGATATTATATTAATGTTAGTGGTTACTATGCGAGTAGGATATACACTTCGAATTGTGAGAAGGTTGAAGAATGATTTAGAAAATAATCATGGTTACACGGAGAGATTGACGCTTCACCGTGAGTATTGGGACGTTAACGTTGTGTTAGGATGCTTAGTGTGTGCATTGGTTGTAGACTTGGTCTAGAGCTCAAGAAAGGATAGTTTTGTGAGTATAGACGTTTCGGCATTAGTAGCCTTGGCAATTCGCTGTGATTACTAAGAAGTCATCTTGGTTGAGTGTACTAGGTACACAGTTTTGTGGTAGATATGATTGTTGTTTGTCAAGGTAATAGACCTTGTTACTTGGTTTGATTTTTATTCGCTACGTGCATTAGTTGTAGGAAACACCTACTTGATGCATTGCATAGTAGTATATTAAATTCTCATCTCATAATATCATGTTCATTCATTTCTTAGCATAGAGACTATTAAAGGATGCTTAGAACCTTTTTAATCATGAACCTCAGCATCCTTGTAACGGAAACTTTTGAGTATCCAATTTAGCCGGTACCCTAAATTGGTGATCAAAAGTGGTTCGTTGTTGACTAGGATTGGTATGAATTATGGTAGAAATTGACTATACCGTTACCAAATGGAATTGACATGAATGGAAAGAATTTTCAAAACATGGCATTGTGTGCTCTTTGTGTTCTTACCGCGATAGGGAAATCGCGAGTATGATTTGCATGGTTTGAAATGCCGATTTGATTATCCTTTGATTTGTTTGTAAATTGCTCCATAGGCAATTATTAATCTTGTAACTTAGAATCTTTTGTGATTGAGTTTCTTGTTGTGCCCGAGACAAATAGTTTCGTAGTTGAATGCTCTTATGTTGAAGTTGGGATTTTACCTACATGATTGGCGTAATGTGTTCATATGGTATTCGCGACTCAAGTATGAGTCATGTTATTTTCAATCGTAAGTGTTGATGTTGTTGTGTCTATGAGAGTTCGTAGAGAGTTTGACCTCGTGTGTATTGTGTTTGAGTGCGGACCTAAAGTCTAGTTTGTATCGTGATTTAGAATTCGGGACACTTTTTAAGGTGGAGAGGGTGTGACGCCCGCTCCTTCGTTATCTCGGTTTGCGTGCTATACTTGCACTTCTTCCTTTGTGATTGTATGTTTGGTTTGAGAGGGTCTAGATATGTTTGAGAGACCATATTAAGACCAAAACATTATTAAGAGACTCCATATAGTTGTTGACTTGCTAAAGTCACAAGTCGTGACTCGACGATAGCCTGAATGCGACGCGATTGAGGGTTTGCTTTATGCTTTTGTGTTCGTGACCTCGGTTTGGGTCCTAGACCTCTTTAAGATGGTTTATTAACATGTTTAGATGCATTAGACTTCAAGTTGGAGGTGTTCCTTAAGTCTATCGATGATTTGGAAGTTTTGGAGATAGCGTCGTCTCTATCGCAGTAGTTCGGGAATCGAGTCGCTGTAATCGCCTCTCCTTTGGGATTCTTATTCCCCTAGTTGTTATTCAACTTCCTAGAAGTATTTAAGCTTCTTCATTAGCCCTTAGACTTGCCTTAAAAGTCTCCTTTCATTGCTCGCTTGATTTCGAAGTTCGCCGTCGTTGTTGACGTTGTTGCACCCCTTCCTTTCGCTCCGAGTTGTTTCGGGAGTTGTTCGGGTGTGTTTTAGACTTGTTTTGAGTTGGGTTAGACCTTAGAATGGTTGCCCATAAGTTTGGGATCATTTAGATCAAGTTTAGACCAAGTTTTGGAGGTTCAGGAGCCGAGGCGCCCGCTCGCATGGCAGTGAGGCGCCCGCCTCAAGTACCGAGAGCACTCTTGTGCGTGAAGACCCAGGCGGCCGCATGGGAGGAGGTGAGGCGCCCGCCTCAAAGGAAGCTGTTACGGATTTTGCCCTGTTTTGAGTTTAGGACGTGAAATGCCTATTCCTACCCTCATTAAACCCCCTCTAAACCCTTCCTAAATACCTCTCACACTTAACCCTAAATCAAGTCCTAACACTAATTAGAGGTTAACCTAGGTTGGATTAGTGTTTGTTAACTTCCTAATCTCTACTAATTGCAAGTGAGAAATACCTCTTGTACCCTTTCTTGATTGGAGGTATAAATACCCAACCTTGACCAAATTTTTAAAAAACCCTTCATTTGTTCATCCTATTTCTACAAGTTATAGAGAGAGAGACTCCATGGGAGACTCTTGAGCCCTAGCTTCTTCTCTCTTCGATCCTTGATGATCCAACCACCCGATTTCCTTCAAACTTCGGATTCTTGAAGCCCTCGACGAGTAGAACGACTTCACCGATCGGATTTGTGTTCTCTTGAGTTTTCACTCAAGCTAGGTAAGTTACTTCCTTTTGATTTTGGTTCATTGGCCCTAAGGAAAACAACTTATATGCTATTTGTGGGCAATGAACACTTGTATGCTATGTTTGCCCAATTTTGGGGATTTTTGGAAGTATGAATATGTTAGGAGCATTTGTAGATGACTTCTATGGTTGTTGATGTGAATGATTATCCTTCATATTGTGTTTCTAGGATTGTGAGCATGCTAGAAATCATGTTTACATTTTATTTGGGTTTATTGTGAATTTATGCCTACGATTGGGGCTTTGGGTGTATGAACTCACATGATATCATGAGTAGGAACATTTAAGTGGGATTATGAGATTTATGAAATGGGTTTTGATTTATGTTGGGATTTTGTTGTAAATTTTAGGGCTCGAGAATTTAAGCCCGAATTATCGGATATATTGTTGTTAAATAAAGTGGGTGTTAGTGTTAACATGGATGAAAGGTTTAGGAATGAAACTTAGTGTTTAGACTCTACGGAGTCGTAATGAGTTCAATATTGTGTTAAAGAACTCGGGTTAAAGTCCTACGTCATTTGGGTTTCGTTGACTATGTCTATGATGAATTCTTGGATTTTAGGCTTGGGAAATAAGCCGGATTAATTTTGGGATAATTTCTATAAACTTGAATGATGTGCTAAGTTTGGGTTGTATGAAATGAGTATTTAATGGAAATGCGATATTAAGACTCAATGGGGTTATTTTAGGTTCAATAAGATGTTAGTGAGCCTTAGGTTGAATTCCTACGATGTTCGGGTTTGGTTGGTTTTGATCGTGAGTACCCGAGCATCCCGAGTTGTGTCCCATTTGTGACTTCTACGACAATAGAAGCTTATTGGGGATTTGATTAGGCGTGCTCGTTAGGGCACGGAGCATTAGAGATCAACCTATGATCTCGTATTACCTTAAGAAATGATTATTTGAATGAGTTCTCTCTTAGGGAATCTGGTCGCGTGCACATGAAAGCACTTGCAAGAATATGACTACGGCTTAATTTTAGTACCCTTGAGATTGGTTTGTGAATGTCGGGTACGTATGACAATTGGGACTATGGTTGAGTCCGGTGTGCCTTTACGCAACGCCAAAATGCTAAGTCTTGATTTATGATTGTTTTTAGACTAAATAATGGTCTTTGGTTTAATCCCGAGTAGATTGTGGGCTATAGTAGACTTGAGGATTATGATTACCTCATTATGTGGTTCTTTGACTAAACTTATAAGTTGGTTGAGTTTGTTAAGTATGTGCAAGTATGTGCATTGTTGAAATTGGTGTGTAGAGCTTTATGTCCTACTTGATTTGGTATGCCCGCTATGGATCGGTCTTGGTTCTTGTTTGAGCATGAGAGTAAATTATCTACTTGTGCATTGCATTGAGTCCAGTGGCATTAATTGGTTTGTTATTCAAGTCGTGGGACGATGCACGCCTTCACGAATTATGGGATTCGTGCTCGCTATGGATCGCCGCAGGGACTCACACACACCTCCACTGTTGGCCGCAGTGGGGAAGTAGCCCCTTTGCCGTATCAGTTAAGTGCCGCATTGGCTTGCTATTGAGATCGAGTAGCACTCGACGACAGTCGATGAATTCACATAACATCGATGGCACGAACCAGTAACATTGTGTATTGCAGGAGCAACACAACGGAGCAATTTGGGTATCTTCTCTATCCCTTATGTGGCTTACTATGAGCACTTACATGAAAGATAACGTGATATGTGATTCATGAAGTTCATGATACTTGATGACTTAATACAGTTTATTTGTTGGTATACGATTAGGATGCCATGATTTTATACATGCTTGTGCATTATGCCATGCCACGACGCCATGCTATGCCATACATTGCATTTAGTAACTTCGGGTCATTATGACTCATTTCGTGTGTTTGTTTTCCTTAGTTTTGCAGTGATCCCGTTAGTACGCGCTTCGATAGTGATTCCTAGAAGGTGGTCTTCCGGGCTTTAAGCTTGGGTTTATTATTATTAAGTCATTTTGTATTTGTGAGACACGATTGTAAAGTTATGTAGACTTTACTTGGGTAGATTATGTTAGTATCTTGTTATTGTATTATTTTGGTAGCCGACTTGTTTGGTCGAGCTGTTGTATCTCTCATGGGTTGTTCCTTTTATTATTCCGAGCATGCTTTAGCTCACTCGTTCTAGTATTGTTGGTATTGTCATCTCCGACGACTTTAGTCGAGAGACGTTGGTTTAGTGGTTAGTATTTTATCTTTTACTCTTTTAGTTGATTTATTCCTCCGGCATGTTATAGCCGTAGAGTTGTCGTTTATCAGGTTGGGTTCTTGATGCTTCGCCGGCCTTAGGTTGCCGATGGTTTGTTGTCCGTGCGCAATGTTGCGTCACGCGAGTCGTAGATTTGTCGAGAGATAGTCGTCTCTCAGCCCTGTATTCCTTAGTTTATGATTATAGGCTTTGGTCCCACTTATGATTCGCTTCCGCAGATATTAGTTTTTGATTATTCGGTTTTGCCGTTATGGCTTTACATTCCTGTTTAGAGTTTGTTGGTTCAACTCTGGACTCGCACCACTACGCTTAGCGGGTGCTTGTCCGTCTTTTAGCTTGTCTTGACGGCACGACCTTGGGATTCCGCATTGGAGTCCGGGTCGGGTCGTCACAGTTGGTATCAGAGCTATAGGTTAGCTTTTTCGCCAGGATAGGTTCCTTGGCCTTGTTTGGGTTGGGTTTATTGTTGAGTTATTAACGCTGAGTGTTCTTTGTAGGCGTATTATGTCAGGAACTTGGCGTGGAGCTAGTTCTAGTAGACCCGGTTCGGATGCGGCCGTGGCGGACGAGAGGGAGAGAATGTAAACGATCCGCTGTGACTCCTCAACGATGTTTGGATCGAAGACGACTCTACTGCCCTTGCGAAATTCTTGAAGTTTAAACCGAAAGTTTCGATGGAGAGCCAGATACTATTGAGGCGAAACATTGGCTAGAAAGCATGGAGAATATCTTTGCAGTTTTGGGTTGTACATCAGAGGAGAAGGTTACCTTAGCGGTGTTTAGGTTGGATGGTGCTGCCGAGCATTGGTGGCTTGAAATACGAGATCATTGGAGACAGCATGGAGTGCCTCGAGTCTGGGAAATCTTTGTCAAGGAGTTTATGGTACGGTTTGGTCCGGTAGTAACTCGAGAAAGAAGAGAGATGGAGTTCCTAATGTTAGAACAAGGAGGTATGACCGTGGCTCAGTATTCAACAAAGTTTATGGAGTTGGCTCGCATCGTAGTCACTTGGTGCCGATGAGGCTAAGAAGACCGAGAGGTTTGTGAAAGGCCCGAAGACGAATTATCGTAGGCGCCTTATTCCGCTACTACTTACGGATTGCCAAGGGTCGTGGATCGCTGCGATGGAGCCGACATCGAGGAGTACGCCGAAGGAAAATATCAAAGACTAATAGGGCCCCGAGGATAAGAGGAGGCCAAAGACCTCGAACAGCTTAGTCAAGGAAAGGTGCATTCGGGTGGCCGGAGTGGTGTTACTACTTCTACTCAGATAAGACGAGGTGACGTGTTGACATGTAACTTTTGTAAGAGGACAGGACACACCGAAGATAGGTGTTGGGGAAAGACTGGGAAGTGTTACTATTGTGGAGACGGAACTCACTTGAAGAAAGATTGCCCGAAGAGGAAAGTTAGTCACTCTGGGAGTACTAGTCAACAATTCAAGGCTCCAAGAGAGATTGACGGTGACACCACCTAGAGTTTGAAGCAAGCAGCGTGGCGGTTGGTCGCATGAGTTTTGAGACCTATCCGAAATAGGAAGGTACATTTTTGTATATATATACGTAAACTATACCGTTGCTACTATTACCGCTATTATGAGTACGCGCTTTAATCGGTAGCTCATGTGCATTCATACATACATTATATGGTGTATTGTGTATTATTGGTTATTTGCTCGATCGGGAATAATACCCCAATGTGAGATTGATATATTACATGGTTTGTTTTGTGAATTACCGGTAGGTAATCGTACGTTGTGTATGGATTCTTGTTTAGTCTATAAATATATAAGACTATGCTATATATAGAGTTGCGGTTTTGTGTGGTTATCTAGAAAGGCCATAGTATGTATATTTATGAAGCGTGAATTGTATAGTGATACTTATCGGTTTGGTATGATGTTTGTATGTTCTATAAAGATATGTTTTATGTAATAAGTAATATTATACTATATTGTGGTTAAGGGTTATTATGCGAGTAAGATATACATTCGACTTGTGAGAAGGTTGAAGGTTGCGATTTAGAGGATAATCATGGTTACACGGGAGAAATAGACGCTTCACCGTGAGTATTGAGACGTTAACGTGGTGTTAGGAAGTCTAGTGTATGCATTGGTTGTAGACTTGGTCTAGAGCTTAAGAAAGGATAGTTTTGCGGAGTATAGACGTTTCGGGCATTAGTAGTCTTGTCGATTCGTTGTGATTATTAAGAAATTATCTTGGTGAGTGTACTGGGTACACGAGTTTTGTGGTAGATATGATTGTTGTTTGTCAAGGTGATAGACCTTGTTACTTGGTTTGATTTTTATTCAGTTATGTGCATTAGTTGTAGGAAACACCTACTTGATGCATTTACATAGTAGTATATTAAATTCTCAGCTCATAAATTCATGTTCATTCATTTCCTTAGCATAGGAGACTATTAAAGGATGCTTAGAACCTTTTTAATCATGAACCTTCGCATCCTTGCAACGAAAAGCTTTTGAAATCCAATTTAGTCGGTACCCTAAATTGGTGATCAAAAGAGGTTCGTTGGTGGACTAGGATTGGTAGTGAGTAGGTTAAACATTGACTATACCCGTTACCAAATGGATGGACATAGATGGAAAGAATTTTCAAAACATGGCATTGTGTGCTCTTGTGTGTTCTTACCCGCGATAGGGAAATCGCGAGTACGATTTGCATGGTTTGAAATGTCAAATTGATTATCTTTGATTTGTTTGTAAATTGCTCCATAGGCAATTATTAATTCTTGTAACTTAGAATCTTTTGTGCTTGAATTTCATGATGTGCCCCGAAACAAATAGTTTCGGTAGTTAAATGTGTTCTTATGTTGAAGTTTGGGATTTTGCCTACTCGGTTGGCATAGTGTCGTTCATATGTGTATTCGCGACTCAAGTATGAGTCATGTTATTTTCAATCGTAAGTCTTTATGTTGTTGTGTCTATTGAGAATTCTTAGACTTTCGAATTTGGATTATTAAGTTTAACCCTCGTGTTATTGTGGTGGTAGAATCGGGGATTCGAGTCTAGGTTGATGGTTTTGGACTCGATGTATTGTGGTTTGTATCATGATTTAGAATTCGGGACGAATTCTTTTTAAGGTGGAGAGGGTGTGACGCCCCGCTCCTTCGTTGTCTCGGTTTGCGTGCTATACTTGCACCTCTTCCCTTGTCGACGGTATGTTTGGTTTGCGAGAGGGTCTAGATATGTTTGAGAGACCATATTAAGACCAAAACATTATTAAGAGACTCCATATAGCTGTTGACTTGCTAAAGTCACAAGTCGTGACCCGACGATAGTCGGAATGCGACGCGATTGAAGGTTTACTTGCGTTTTGAGTTCGTGACCTCGGTTTGGGTCCTAGACCTCTTTAAGATGGTTGGTTAACATGTTTAGATGTATTAGACTTCAAGTTAGAGGTGTTCCTTAAGTCTAGCGATGATTTGGAAGTTTTGGAGATAGTGTTCGTCTCTATCGCGTAGTTCGGGAATCGAGTCGCGTAATCGCCACTCCTTTGGGATTCTTATTTCCCTAGTTGTTATTCAACTTCCTAGAAGTATTTAAGCTTCTTCATTAGCCCTTAGACTTGCCTTAAAAGTCTCCTTTCATTGCTCGTTTGATTTCGAGTTCGTTCGTCGTTTCGGTTGCACGTTGTTGCACCCCTTCCCGGTTTCGCTCCGAGTTGTTTCGGGAGTTGTTCGGGTGTGTTTTAGACTTGTTTTGAGTTGGGTTAGACCTTAGAATGGTTGCCCATAAGTTTGGGATCATTTAGATCAAGTTTAGACCAAATTTTGGAGGTTCAGGAGCCGAGGCGCCCGCCTCGCATAGGTGGCGCCCGCCTCAAGTCGAGAGCACTCTTGTGCGAGAGAAGACTGAGGCGGCGCTAGGTGAGGCGCCCGCCTCTGCTACGGATTTTTCTTCCCTGTTTTTTTGAGTTAGGTCGTGAAATGCCTATCCTACCCCCTTTAAACCCCCTCTAAACCCTTCCTAAATACCCACACTTAGTCCTAATCAAGTCCTAACACTAATTAGAGGTTAACCTAGGTTGGATTAGTGTTTGTTAACTTCCTAATCTCTACTAATTGCAAGTGAGAAATACCTCTTGTACCCTTCTCTTGATTGGAGGTATAAATACCCAACCTTGACCAAATTTTCTGAAAACCCTTCATTTGTTCATCCTATTTCTACAAGTTATAGAGAGAGAGACTCCATGGGAGACTCTTGAGCCCTAGCTTCTTCTCTCTTCGATCCAAGGCGATCCGACCACCCGATTTCCTTCAAACTTCGGATTCTTGAAGCCCTCGACGAGTAGAACGACTTCACCGATCGGATTTGTGTTCTCTTGAGTTTACACTCAAGCTAGGTAAGTTACTTTCTTTTGATTTTGGTTCATTGGCCCTAAGGAAAACAACTTATATGCTATTTGTGGGCAATGAACACTTGTATGCTATGTTTGCCCAATTTTGGGGATTTTTGGAAGTATGAATATGTTAGGAGCATTTGTAGATGACTTCTATGGTTGTTGATGTGAATGATTATCCTTCATATTGTGTTTCTAGGATTGTGAGCATGCTAGAAATCATGTTTACATTTTATTTGGGTTTATTGTGAATTTATGCCTACGATTGGGGCTTTGGGTGTATGAACTCACATGATATCATGAGTAGGAACATTTAAGTGGGATTATGAGATTTATGAAATGGGTTTTGATTTATGTTGGGATTTTGTTGTAAATTTTAGGGCTCGAGAATTTAAGCCCGAATTATCGGATATATTGTTGTTAAATAAAGTGGGTGTTAGTGTTAACATGGATGAAAGGTTTAGGAATGAAACTTAGTGTTTAGACTCTACGGAGTCGTAATGAGTTCAATATTGTGTTAAAGAACTCGGGTTAAAGTCCTACGTCATTTGGGTTTCGTTGACTATGTCTATGATGAATTCTTGGATTTTAGGCTTGGGAAATAAGCCGGATTAATTTTGGGATAGTTTCTATAAACTTGAATGATGTGCTAAGTTTGGGTTGTATGAAATGAGTATTTAATGGAATGCGATATTAAGACTCAATGGGGTTATTTTAGGTTCAATAAGATGTTAGTGAGCCTTAGGTTGAATTCCTACGATGTTCGGGTTTGGTTGGTTTTGATCGTGAGTACCCGAGCATCCCGAGTTGTGTCCCATTTGTGACTTCTACGACAATAGAAGCTTATTGGGGATTTGATTAGGCGTGCTCGTTAGGGCACGGAGCATTAGAGATCAACCTATGATCTCGTATTACCTTAAGAAATGATTATTTGAATGAGTTCTCTCTTAGGGAATCTGGTCGCGTGCACATGAAAGCACTTGCAAGAATATGACTACGGCTTAATTTTAGTACCCTTGAGATTGGTTTGTGAATGTCGGGTACGTATGACAATTGGGACTATGGTTGAGTCCGGTGTGCCTTTACGCAACGCCAAAATGCTAAGTCTTGATTTATGATTGTTTTTAGACTAAATAATGGTCTTTGGTTTAATCCCGAGTAGAGGGCTATAGTAGACCTCATTATGTGGTTCTTTGACTAAACTTATAAGTTGGTTGAGTTTGTTAAGTATGTGCAAGTATGTGCATTGTTGAAATTGGTGTGTAGAGCTTTATGTCCTACTTGATTTGGTATGCCCGCTATGGTCGGTCTTGGTTCTTGTTTGAGCATGAGAGTAATTATCTACTTGTGCATTGCATTGAGTCCAGCTGGCATTAATTGGTTTGTTATTCAAGTCAGGGTGGGACGATGCATCGCCTTCACGAATTATGGGATTCGTGCTCGCTATGGATCGCCGCACTGACTCACACACACCTCCACCGTTGGCCGCAGTGGGGAAGTAGCCCTTGCCGTATCGGCTAAGTGCCGCATTGGCTTGCTATTGAGATCGAGTAGCACTCGGCGGATGAGTCGATGAATTCACATAACATCGATGGCACGAACCAGTAACATTGTGTATTGCAGGAGCAACACAACGGAGCAATTTGGGCATCTTCTCTATCCCTTATGTGGCTTACTATGAGCACTTACATGAAAGATAACGTGATATGTGATTCATGAAGTTCATGATACTTGATGACTTAATACAGTTTATTTGTTGGTATACGATTAGGATGCCATGATTTTATACATGCTTGTGCATTATGCCATGCCACGACATGTTATGCCATACATTGCATTTAGTAACTTACTGGGTCATTATGACTCATTTCGTGTGTTTGTTTTCCTTAGTTTTTGCGGTGATCCAAGTTAGCGGCGCTTCGTGGATAGTGATTCCTAGAAGGTGGTCTTCCGGCTTTAAGCTTGGGTTTATTATTATTAAGTCATTTTGTATTTGTGAGACACGATTGTAAAGTTATGTAGACTTTACTTGGGTAGATTATGTTAGTATCTTGTTATTGTATTATTTTGGTAGCCGACTTGTTTGGTCGAGCTGTTGTATCTTGGGTTGTTCCTTTATTATTAGAGAGCATGCTTTAGCTCACTGCTCTAGTATTGTTGGTATTGTCATCTCCGAACGACTTTTAGTCGAGAGACGTTGGTTTAGTGGTTAGTATTTTATCTTTTTACTCTTTTAGTTGATTTATTCCTCCTGCATGTTATAGCCGTAGAGTTGTCGTTTATCGTTGGGTTCTTGATGCTTCGCCGGCCTTAGGGTTGCCGATGGTTTGTTGTCCAGTGCGCAATGTTGCGTCACGCGAGTCGTAGATTTGTCGAGAGATAGTCGTCTCTCAGCCCTGTATTCCTTAGTTTATGATTATAGGCTTTGGTCCCACTTATGATTCGCTTCCGCAGATATTAGTTTTTGATTATTCGGTTTTGCCGTTATGGCTTTACATTCCTGTTTAGAGTTTGTTGGTTCAACTCTGGACTCGCACCACTACGCTTAGCGGGTGCTTGTCCGTCTTTTAGCTTGTCTTGACGGCACGACCTTGGGATTCCGCATTGGAGTCCGGGTCGGGTCGTCACATCAAATTTCTCATCCCCATTGTATATTGAACTCCAAATTTTTCACATCATGCTTGTTTTTGTTCAAAACTTTCTTGATAGCAGGGAGTAATCATCAAAATATTTCGTCATCCATTCCCTTCTTTTCTGTAGCCTACCCATCATATACAACCTAATCTCTTCTAACATGTAAATTAAAGGCTTAACCCTAAAGTCAACAGTTGTTCCATTAAAAGCCTCAGCCATGTTATTCTCTGCATTGTCCACTTTCATTGCAGTATTGAAGTAAGCCCTACAAAATTGCTCAAAGTTCCTCCAATTCATAAACCCATAATATGCAACCTCATCAATTTCTTTCAACTTTTGTAATTGTTTTTTTTTCATTTCACTTTCAATACTTGCATAGACCACTGCCCAGAAAGTTTTTCTTAGTTCACCTCCCTTTAAATATTTCTGCCAATTGCTATAAATATGCCTTACACAGTTTCTGTGCTCAACAAAAGGCCTCATGTACTGCCTCTATTAGTCCCTTTTGTTAATCGATAATTAAAACCCATCCATCACCACTCCCTAAATCCAAGTCATTAATTAACATTGGAATGAACCATATCATTTGTTCTCAACGTGAACAACATCCCATGCCACATGAAACATTTGATTGTTGGCATTCCTCCCTATTGCAACAAGTAATTCACCTTTAAAATTAGAAAACACCCATCAAGCCCATTGGTTGGATGAACCCATTTCTCTATCTCCATTGTATTCCTCTCATTTGTTTTTTTTAATTCCTTCATATAATCCCACAACTTGGCATAGCGGTCATCCAGTGATCCCAACTCTTCACCAAGAACCCTAGCCCTAGCCCTTATACACATGCTCCTACTAACATCCAATTGAAATCTTTCCATCACCTTTTTCTTAAATTATTTTAACTTCCATTTTGGGTTATTCAAAATTTTATCATGATAATGTTTTGCAAGCCATCCAACGGTACAACATCTACTCTTATAATTTATTCCACATTGTTGGATAGTACACAGTTTTAATTTGAAAAGTTGTTTCATCCTTAATACAGCTTGCCCATATTTCCCATGTACAGACATTTGAATTCACACATTTAAAATGTACCATCTTATTATCATTGGTTAAAAATTTGATGTCATAAGCATTCTGACAACCATACTCCCTTATGGCATCTCTAAACTCCTACACATTAGTGAATGTTTCATGTAAACTGAATTCTATGTTCTTCATATCACATTTTTTTATTGTACCTAAAGAACTTAGGTCTAACATTTCTCAACATGTTATCATCATCATTACTATCACTATTATCATCATTCCCACTATCAGAATGAGGAGGAAATTCAGCTTCCCTCTCATCAAACATCATCTCACTATCATCCTCATTGAGTAAAGCTAGAAGCCTTCTTTGAGTATGTCATCCCATTGTAGTTCCATGATCAGAAAAATTATATGAATATCCTCTCCTCTTCAAACCATCATATTTAGATTTCACATGACCCTTGCCCTTGCTTTTAGATGCAACCAATTTTTTCCTAGCAGTCACTAACTCTTCATCATTAAGGGTTTTCTAAATCTTCATCTTCCAAACTATATTCTGACCCATCCCCACTCGATGAGGAATATATGTAGTCAACATCAAACTCCAAGTCTTGCTCCTCAACGTCATGTTCAATATAGATTTCTATTTGTCCCCAAACCTCATCTAACTTTATCAGATCCTGAAAATGTTCATGGTTAGATATGGCCTAAGCCATGTGTCTTCCAGAGTCTCAACTCCTACACGATAACACATACAACTGAAATTAGGGCACCCTAACTCATTTCTTATCCTCTCCTTCAACCCAGCCAATGATAATTCCTATAAATTTAAGTCTTTCCAATAATGAATCTTCCCCGTATACCTAATTGGCTTGTCATTAAAAAATTACCCCCATAATTGCACTTCACAGCAACTATCATCATTTACTGCAAATATAATAGGAAAGGTGGGGTGGAGGATCATCATTACCAGACAAAGTAGTACTCCCTCAGTTTTCAAATTATCGTTTTTTTTTCCTTTTTCGTCTGTTCTAAAATAATTGTCCTCTTTCAAAACATCTTTTTTTAGGAAAACACTTTTACTACTTTACCTTTATTTTTTCTACCTACTTTAATTATGGTCACAATACTCGAGGGCATTAAAGAAAACCACACATTTTACCAATATTTATAATACAATTAATTACTTTTTCTTAAACGGTGTGCCGGGTCAAAGAAGACAATAATTTAAAAACAGATTGAGTATATTATAAGGCTTAAAAATAAAATATCGGTGGGAGCATGTTTATAATGAGACAAAACACTTAAAAAAAATAAACCTAAAGTGTTGGGGAAGGGGGGAGGACAGCCAACATTACAATTTACAATATAAAATTACAATAAAGACTAAAGTAGGGAAGGGGGTCAAGCAACACAGACCAGTAGGGGACCATATATCACATAAAAATTGGAGCTTTATAAACAAAACCCTACCAACATATTATATTACAACAAATAACCAATGTAATCTCAGTGCATGTATGCATACACACACGTTAAACACAAAAGCCCTAATTTCAACTAGTGTGACAACTTAAAACTCAAATTATACAAAACAAAAATCTTACAAGAAAAACCCCTATTTGAACTTACATGAAAGTATAATTGAACAATACAACTTAATTTAAGCTTTCAAAGTCGTAATATGTAACTATAGAATCACAAATTAGGGTTTTATATTTCAAGAGATGAGTTTAGCAATACTAGGGTAATAAGCTTACCTTTATTCGAGTTCGTTCACTTTCAACCGTTCATCTAGTCCTTCTTTGATCTTCAATCTTCAATCAACAATGACCAACATCAACCCTTCAATTTGATCTGATTTCTCTCTCTCTCTCTCTCTCTCTCTCTCTCGCAAATGAAAATGACATAGAATCGGGTTCTTAGAATTTGTTTAGGAGGCCTCAAGGTTCACGCACACGACATATGTCACAATTAAGGGCATTTGTGTCTTTTCATATCGTCCCATTAACGACATCCACTTTATGAACCATATTGATACCTTTTGTAAAGTAAAGTTATCAAACTGTGAAAAATATGGTAGGGTGAGTTTAACGGACTTTTTGCAATAGTAGAATGACCAAATTGAAAATTAAACCTAATTTTTTTTAATTAATATTATGCTCTATAAATAAATAAATAAATAAATTTAACTTGTACATGTTTAATTTTCATACATTATACAATAGTCATTAATAGATTAATTTTTTTATTAATACATTTGGTGCATCGTCTAATAAGTGTGAAAGAAATTTGATGTCACTTAAGATTCACACCCTTCTTGAAAGAAAAAAATCTCTCTAATGTAAATGTGGATATGACGTGACAACCAAGTTGTTTACATTGTAGATAACAATGTGAAGTTTTTCACATTCTACTTGAGGGTGTAGATGCATCCTAGTTATTATTTTTTTTAAAAAAAACTCTTTCTATTGGTCGTTATATTTTCTTTTAATTTTTATTTTTTTGTCAAATATTATTTTAGTGGTGGGATGTATGCCACATAAGATTACATACACATCTATATATATAATAACAAGGGTAGATTTCTCCCTCCAAAATTTCACTTTTGAATTATTAACTTTTCAGTTCCCATTTCACTATTTCTCTGGTTATATTTCTCTTTCTCTCTCCCGTTGTTGATACTCATTGTATTTAGATTTATATATGCTCATACATTACATTAGTTTTATACATTAGTGGCCAATTGGGCTGCGTATCAATTAGCGCGACAACTGTGTATAGAACTTTGCCTAGAATAGTTTGTTTTATAGGACTTCACAGGTTCAGCGGAAGACTTCTTTTAGAACTTCACCGGAAGACATGCTACAGCATACAACGGCAGACCTTGTCTGCACTTGGTCAACCATGACGTGTCCAGTCAAACAAATCTTAGTAGATCAATTAAATTTATTCTTATCAATTTGAATTTAAATTGAGACATTCCTGACATCTCAGACACGCTGAAAGCAGCTTTCCGGAAAGAAGGAAGACTTTCGCAGACTGAACAGTAAAAAGCAGGAGAACAAATTATCACCTACTGTCTGTAACAACTCTCACAGATCTGACATCCAGATTGTCCTATTTCCAGTCTCTGCAAAAGATCTCTGCACCCATTCCCTGCTCGATATCTGTGAAGACGAAATCTTCAAAACGGCTCCATGCATTTAATGCATTCAACCTAATAGAGCTGTTATACTTCGTCTTCTCCAACGGATCTCAAGAATGCTCCAGCTATAAATGTCACCATTAAAGACTGAAGAGACACACTTGATGAAATGCTCTGAAAATCTACAACAACTCTAAGTTTTTATACTCAGTGCATTCAAGAGATCCTAAACAGATCAAGAAGTCCTCTACAACAGCAAGAAGACCTGCTTTAACTCTTATCATTTACTTCTTGTTGTTTTTCATTTAAAGTTATTCTTCTGCACGAATTAAATATCTTGTTTACACATATATTTAATTCTTAAACCCCAAGCACAAGTCAATATTTTTGTACACGATCAATTGAGAATATTCTTTGTAATAGATCTAGTAGAAAACATAGTGCACTTTTAAATCCAAGGTTGACTGCCTTGGTGGTGGACGTAGCACTCTTTATAGTGTGAACCATCTCAAAATACTTGTGTATCTTCTTTACTGTTTGTCTACTTATCAAACTGTTTATTATTTTCTTCATCTATTTCCTTAACAGCAAACTTAAGTAACCAGTAAAAGTCTACCGGTAGCCCTTATCGGCAGACTTGAACCAGTTTCTTTGCAAGACTTCCGCTACTTCAATCTTCCTAATAGATTGTAAGTGTTTGTTAAAAGAATTTACTTAAAAAGTTTTAAAGTGTATAATAAGTTATTCAACCCCCCCCCTTCTAGCTTATTATTGTGCCCTTTGGAACTCACACCCGTCTTCTCCTTATTTTCTCTCTCATCACCACCATCTCCTCTCTTTTAATTATGTTTAAACATTTTTCTCTCTTTAAACATAAAAAATCGTAATTAAAACAAAAATAATAGTTCCGAAGTTAAGAAAACAAAAATATAAGAGGTAAGTAAAATAAAAATAATCTATGGAACAAGTCATTATAAAAATAAAAGTTACAGAATCAACAAAACAAAAATAATTTAATGCGAAGGTTAGTAAAATAAAATAATTTACAGAACAAAAGTTTAAAACAAATTTTTAAAAATATATATGTAAAACAAAAATACATTAGTAAAATAAAAATATTTGATGGAACAAAAATAATAGTTACATAGTCAATAAAAATAAAAACAATTTAAACTGAGGTTACTAAAATAATAAAAATAATTTACAGAACAAAATTTTAAAACAAATTCTTAAAAATAGCTATGTAAAACAAAAATACATTAGTTAAATAAAAATATTTGATGGAACAAAAATAATAGTTACGAAGTCAATAAAACACAAATAATTTAAACCAAGGTTAGTAAAATTATAAAAATAATTTACTGAACAAAAGTTCAAAACAAATTCTTAAAAATAGTTATGTAAAACAAAAATATGTTAGTAAAATAACAATATTTGATGGAACAAAAAATAGTAGTTACAGAGTCAATAAAACAAAACAATTTAAACTGAGGTTGGCAAAATAATAATAAAAAATTACGAAACAAAATTTTTCCGTAAAACCAATTCTTAAAAATAAAACAAAATAATAGTTACGAAGTCAATAAAACAAAAAATATATAATGGAAGTTATTAAAATCAAAATAATTTACAAAACAAAAATAATAGTTAACGGTAAAAATAATTTCGTTATTTTGATTTTAGTTTATTTCTTTCTCATAAATTTCTTTATTCATAAAATACAAATATAATTTAATAAAATTAATCATTCAAAAGGAAAACTTATTTGAGTTCATATTCTATTTGAAGGGCGAAAAAAAATTCAAATTTGTTCGAAAACATTTATTATACAGAGTTTTTAAATAGTATAAAGTGTTCGGGGTTGTCAGACCATGAATTGACACTTAAAATTAGTGTTCCAGTAATGCTGTTGAGAAACATTGACCATGCTGCAGGGTTGTCCAATGGAACAAAACTAATAATCATAAATCTTGGGGATCATATTGTTGAAACAAAAATTTTGAAAGGAAACAATATTGGAGAAAATGTTTTTTTCCCAAGATTGTCATTAACTCTATCCGATGTAAGACTGTGTTTCAAATTCCAGAGAAGACAATTTACATTGTTGGTATCATATGTAATGATAATTAACAAGTGTCAAAGTCAATAATTGCACGTATATCTCTATTTGAAAAAAAAAATAGTATTTAGCCATAAACAGTTATATGTCGTAGTTTCTAGAGTAACAAATTATTTTGGTTACAAGATATTGATAAGCGGTGAAGATGAAAAACCAACTAATAAGACAACAAATGTTGTGTATAAAGAATTTTTTTAGAATCTATAATAATTAGTGATATACTTACGTATAATTGTTAATAAACTGATCCTCCTTATTTTATTTATGTATGATTTAGTTAACGTGCGCTTAATACACAAGTTAACAAAACTATTTTACACACGGATTAAAAAAACTAGTTTACACACGTTAGAAAAACTAGTTTACGTTAGATTGATCGATTTTAATTGAATTTGAATTTGCATCGGAGAGATTGATTTTAATTAAATTTGAATGAGGAGAAAATAAATGATTGCGTGTGTTAATTACCTGCACGTTGGATCAAATCTTACGTTGCATTTGTGATGCTCTGACGATAACTAAACCCTTGCTCGTCGTTCACGCAAAATCTCACCGCCGGCGACCCACTGCAATAACAGAACATCTTCCTTCCTCCCTCCTTGCCTCTTTCTCGCTCTATCAACCATTAGCTAAGCTTCAGTACTTGTTAAAGTGCTGGTTTTATGCCGCAAAAACCCTCAAATGCTGCAAAAATTATCTTTCTTGTCAAGCAATCACACAGTGAAATACTAAATGGGCCTCCCTTCTCAACAAAACTCAAAACCCAAATGTTTGTTCCTTGCACTCCTTCATCGTCATCATCAAAGGTACTACTACCCTTCCTTCTCAAGCACATTGTCTCCCCCTTTCGTTTATTCAATTTCACCCCTGCACATTCTTACTCCACACTCTCGAAAACCTTAGTTCACAAAATCACAACAGCATTTCACCGAGGTAATTTCAACCAATTAGACCGCTCGTCTCTCTCGGAATTACAATCCCACCATGTCGAACCAATTCTTTTTAGCTTTCGCACAAAACCCAGTTTAGCAATTAGGTTCTTTGACTGGTCTGAACAGTTGTTAGGGTTTAATCACACGGTTGATTCCTTTTGTGGACTTATACATTTGTTGCTAAGTAAGCGAATGTTTGGTCCTGCTAAACGGGTTTTCGAGAAAATGGTTGGGGAGTTTGGGGAATTTGATTGTTTTGGTGCATTTTATGGTGGGTTTGCGAGTTATGGGTCAAATCCTAGCACTGTTTATAGCTTCTTGATTGATAATTATTGTCGAATTGGGATGATTGAGAGGTCGGTTGAGATGTTTTTTCGGATGTCTGCAGTGGGAATTTCGCTTACGCCATATGCTTCGTGTAGAATATTGAGTTGTTTGGTTGATTTGAAGAGGATTGACATTATTTTGAATGTGTTTGGAGAAATAGGTAAAGGGTTGAGAGTTGATGAGAATCTGCGGTTTAATCCGTATGGTTTTGTAATGGGTGGGTTTTTCAAGAAGGGTGAGGCTGTGTTGGGGTTAGAATTTCACAAGGGTATGATTGAGAGAGGGTGTGTGCCTGATGTTGTTACTTGTAATAAGATTATGAAAGGCCTTTGCAATGGTAATAGTTTAGGAGTTGCTTACGATTATTTTTCTTTAATAGTAGCGGTAGGTCCAGACCCAACACTGGTGACGTTTAGCACGTTAGTCAATGCATATTGCAAGGAGCTGAAGTTGGAAGAGGCATTTGAGCTTTTTGATCTTATGCTAGCAAGGGGTATTGCGCCTGACCTGATTGTATATAGTACTTTGATTGATGGACTTTTTAGGGTTGGGAAATTGGAGAATGGTCATAAGGTACTGTCTCACGCATTAGAAAAAGGCATCCAATTGGATGTAGTAGTTATCAGTTCCATAATGGATTCTTATCTAAGAAAGGGAGATTTGGAGAAGGGGTTTGAAGTATACAACAAAATGCAAAGAGGTGGGATGATGCCTAGCATCGTTACTTACAGCATTCTTGTAAATGGATTATGTAAGAATGATAGAATTCTTGAGGCTGTTGGCATCTTTGGTCAAATTGTGAAACGCGGTATTGAGCCATCTGTTTCAACTTATACTAGTCTTATTGATGGCATCTGTAGTTGCGGAAATCTGAGAGATGGGATTGGTTTTTTTGACGCAATGGTAAAGAAGGGTCATATTCCTGATGCGACTGTATGTGGTGTACTTATAAATGGTCTTAGCAAACAAGGTCAGATGCACGATGCTCTTAGATTCTTCTATCAGGCTCTAGGCAGGGGTTTAAGCCCTAATGTTTTTACTTATAACACCTTAATTGATGGCTGGTGTAGATTGAAGCGGATAAAAGTTTCCGTGAACTTGTACATTCAAATGGGTAAATGTGGTATAAAGCCTGATGTAATTACAAACACTGTGCTTATGAAAGGAATTATTGATAAAGGGAGGCTCCGTGAGGCATTAGCTTTTTTCTTCCAACTGCTGAAGACAGGTTTCTCTGCTGACCTTGTAACCTATTGCACCCTCATTGACGGCTTCTGTAAACAGAATAATATAACAGTTGGATTATGGATTTTCAAGTTAATGTGTGAGAATGGCGTAGTTCCTGATATTGGCATCTACAATGTTTTGATTAGCATGCTTTTTATGGAAGGTCGTCTCAGCAATGCGATGGAGCTCATCAGGAATGTTTTTGAGTGTGGGCCAGAACCTGATATTGTGACCTTCAACACAATTATTAGTGGCTATAGCTCTTCGAAAATGATCAACGAAGCTGTTCAATTCTATGAAGAGCTGAAATCCCGACAGATGGAGCCCAATGCCATTACTTATTCTATTATGATCGATGCATTCTGTAAAGAAGGCAGAACCAAAAATGCTATATCATTGTTCACAGGGATGGTAGAGAAAGGTTTTGAACCTAACGTGGTTACATATAGCAGTCTAATTGATGGGCATTTTAAATCCTCTAACTTGGCTAATGCTTGTGAGCTTCATAACGAGATGCTTAGAAACAATATCTCTCCTAATATTGTGAGCTACAGCATCCTGATTGATGGTCTTTGCAAAAGGGGCTTGATGGAGGAAGCAACACTTGTCTTCCAGAGTGCCTTAGACAGGCATTTATTGCCAGATGTAATAACATATGCGATTCTTATCCATGGTTATTGCAAGGCTGGAAAATTAGCTGATGCTAAAATGTTTTATAACCGTATGTTGGGGGATGGCATCATACCAGATCGTTTTCTTCAAGGAATCCTTGCAGAGTATCATCTTGACGGTCAGGCTGCTGACTCAAATACACGGCCGAATGATATGGATAGGTCTTATTTGTTGTAGTTGGTTTAAAGCTGAAGAAGTCCGTGGTGTACAATTTTCTACCGTGCATTTCTAGTAGGCTACCTACAATCTAGGGAAAGCAGCAAAAGACTGGATTTTGTTCGATAGAAATGGGAATGTCAATGACAGGACAAAGTTGTGGTCATCATAAACCTGACTTGCTTGAGGAGAATCTCCTAGCAGATATGTCTTCTGCAATTTTTGGAGGATCTATCTGCTGAGGTTGAAACAAGAGGGAGATTTATATCTTCTGCAATATTTGGAGGATCTATCTGCTGAGGATCATCATAAACCCCACTTGTTTTTGTTGTACATAGAGTATACACACATTCTTTATGTAAAAACTACCTGTACTACTAAAATTGTGTATAAAATTAACTCTTAATTCATTAAGGTAAATAGAAAAGATGCAAATCTTTGAACATTTGAAGGTGAAATTGTTTAATGGCTTCTATTGGTTCTGGAGCACACTACACCAACCCGATGATGTAGTGCTGTATGACCCCCTGAATAATTTCTTGTCCCAGGTAGGTATCTCAACATTCTTTGGGAGCTTATTTGTCTTTGCAATGGCTTTGAAAACTCACACTCTTGAGTATGTAACATTGTTATACTCTTGTTAAACCTCTGGTATTGCTGATTTGTTGTTTGTGCTGTTAAAATATTGCTCAGTTCATCTGTTTTTGGCCTTGAGAGTGATCATTATAAGAAGGATCTCATGTAAGGTGTGAGTTCTTTTCTTTGAAAATGGATTCTCTAGATGGAAATGGCTAGGAGCTCCTGAACAAGACTTCCTAACTTCTTTATGAAACGATAAGCATTATCTGGGTTGAATCTGCATCTTTGAGGACGCTCGTTTGTTTGACTTTTCCTAATTATCTTTGAACAAAGTGATTTTTTTATTATTATTTATTTTATTTTTGGTATCCTTTTGCTTTTCTTGTTTCCTGAAAAACGAAAAAAGAAAGAAAAGGAAATGGCTTTGAAATCCAAATGGATGGCAACAGTTGATATCAATGTACTGATTTAGTGTTCTTAGGATTATCTGAAACAACCAACGAATGAAACCTTGGAGGAGTTGTCATAACTGCTCTTATGAATGCTTAATACTCGTTTGGTATACAACAATTGTTATTTGTTATTCCATTCCATCTCGTTTTAGTTAATTCCAATCATAGTTCTAATTGCACGGTAAGGAATCACGATTAGTATGTACCAAACAAGCACTTGTACACTATGGTTGGGAAAAATTATAACGAGGTCTTGAGATGGTTTTTAAAACCTTCTGTGTTTGTGCCTTCAAATGGCGTCTCTTACTTGTTTCTATTGGCGAAAACACATTAATAGAGGTTGAAATATTGTCATAGCTATTTTGTTACGCTATAAGTTGTCCCCTGCAGCAGTGTACTATGGAAACTGTCGTTTTCTCTTTCCTGTTGTTCCGTCCAGTTGGTTCTGGGCACTACTACTGCTACTACAGTCGAGCAATGCAATAGCACAGAGCCAGAGCCAGAGGTATCTCAGAACCTTAATGCTGTGTCTTCTACTATTATTTGTTACATGGTCAGTGATCCAGCGTTCTCCGGTTCACTCCTTTCATGCCTTTGAGCTTGTCATACTCGTTTGCTCGATGCGTTCTACTCTTGCTAGTTCGAGAGTTGAATCTTCTGATGTCGATTTCTGATATTATACGTACTTGCTACACATGAAATGTTGAACCTAGAAACATACACATTATTATCACTCAGAGGCCAAAACTGCTAATCGATTTCCACTTTTCAACCAAGACACTATGCGTATTGTTTTTGTCTTTTCACTTATTAGGCACAGAAGATAGTTTTGTTTGACCTGACAAACAGATTAAAAAAATGTAGTTGACTCAATCATAAATATAAGGATATTGCATATTTTTCAAAAATACTCATATGAGAGTGGATTCATCAATCAAAGTGCGAATCAAATCAAGTGTAAAATGATAAATGTGGCATACTTTTAAAAAAGCCAAAATATTTATAAAAAAAAAAAAACCCCTTGAAGTATCCACTCAATCAACCTAAGAAGTGTGACTAATGTGGTACCTAAAGTTGCCATTTGTCTCATGATGACCCCTCCCGTCATTGGTCGTTAATGAGGAAGGGTTAAATGGCACGTGAGCCAAAACGTGCGTGACATTTTTGACATTTTCGCATACCCTTAATTTAAGCAATTTGTGTTCACTATTTTGTGAGATCAAAATCAAAATTTATTGTTCGTCTTTCTCCAGTCTCTCTCTCTCTCTCTCTCTCTCTCTCTCTCTCTGTGCCCCTGCCTCCTCATCGTCGCCGCCGCCATTAAATCCCTCTTCAAACATCCCACCACCTCCACCAACCCAACCACCACGTCACAGCCACCATCGAGTCTTCTCAACAGTCAGATCTGGGTTTTAAAACTCAGATCGGCATTCTTGTTCGAATGTGAAAAAGAGAATGATTGAACACAAAATCTTAAAATCCTCCATCAGATCTGGCTAGATTTATGACTTTGAGGCAATGGAGGAAGGTAACGGAGGCAGGAAAGTTGTCGAAAAAGAGAGATTTGAGGTTGGCGAGTCCAGAAAGATTTGGTCACCAAGTTTGCTGTTGGTTTTCTTTTCGATCCACCACTAGAATTGAAATCAGTTTTACCTTTCCCTCTAGTTAAACCTGTTGGATTTAATTTTGTTGTGTGTTTTATTCTCTCTCTCTCCCTCTCTCTCTCTCCACACTCACAGTTGATAATTGACTGTAATTTGATGGTCGTGGTGTGTCGGTGGTAGACTGGGTGATGGGTGGTGATTATGGAGTTTGGAAAGGGGAAGTGGTCTGGAAAAGGATTATAAGATTGAAATTGATTTAGTTTGTAAGTTATTGATTGACTGTAATTTGATGGGGGTAGTGTGTCGGTGGTAGACTCGAAGACTAGGTGATGGGGTGGTGCTTATGGAGTTCAGAAGGAGGAAGTAGTCTGGAAAAGGATTATATTGAATCTCACTTATAATTTCTTTTAATTTTGAAAATAAAAATCATTTTTTTGAAAATTTTGTTTTAATTTTCATAAAACAATTTTTAATTAAAAAATATCTAAAATATTAAATATTTAACTAAATAATGAAATTACACGCAAATCTCATTTTGCACCCGGAATTAAATGACAAAAATGCCCCCGCATGTGATGCTCACATGCCACTTAACGTGAATTTCATAACGGCCACTAACAGGAGGGGTCGTTATGGGACAAATGGCAACATTAGGTACCACATAGACACACTTCGTAGGTTGGAGGACTATGTGATTGGGTAGAGATTAGAAAGTTGCAGCCTAAAATGGAAAGATGATTTTTTTTTCTTTAATGAGGGGGGGGGAGAGAAATTTGGGCAAGTCCCTTAAAAAAAACTGTTTCTCTCTCATATTTTTTTTAACTGGAAAAAATCACTTTAAGAATTGCGATGCAAGAAGTGACTTTTTCCGTTTACAAAACAAAAAAAGGGAGCAGAGCGGTTAATTTTTTTAAGAAGCGACCGACCCGCAATTGTTCCTTTTTGGAGAAATTGCGGGCTGGTCCCCATCCCCAAATATTTAACCCCTCCAATTCAGTGTTTTTTTATCAACCGCTAAAGTCTATTTTCAAAAAATTGTTCATAAAATATTCGGACCATCTTCTTCCACAACTCCGGTGAGTTCGAAAATCACAATTATGCACAATCAAACTGTAATGGATCTATGCTTGATTGAGATTTTTCAGTAGACACGAAGGCGAAGGAGGAGGAAGAAGAAAAATAAGGCTTACGACGGACGAGATGAAAGAAGAAGGTGGGGGATATGGTCTGGTTCATTATAATTTTGTATCGCGGTGCATATATGGATTAGATGAAATTTATGTATCGCGGTGCAAAAATAAATTCATTGCGGTGCAAAATTGGATTAAGTAATTAAAACTTATGTATCACAGTGCAAAATTGGATTATTTAATTAAAATGTTGAATCGATGTGCGAAAATTGATGCAATTAATTTTTTTATCGCGCTGCAAAATTTAATGTAGCGCGAAGCACTGAGTTAGCGACATCCGTAGCGCGTCTTCGGTTCATTAAAGGTATCGTAGTCATTTTCCCCCCAAAAGTGACTTTTTCCGATTGAAAAAAAAAATAAACACTGGACTAGAGCGATTGAAAACTTTGAAAAGTGGACCGGCCCAAATTTCACTCTTCCTTTTTTAGAGGAAGTTACAGACTGGTCGTTTTTCCCAAATTTTCAACCGTATAGATACCCTGTTTTTTTTAACTGGAAAAGTCCACTTTCATTAAATTATTCCAAGAACATAAACATTGTAAATTTCTTATTATTCTCCCTTGTCATCAAGTTTGTCCGTCCAAGACGAAAAAAAAAGTATGATGGTTATGGATAAAGAGGAAGGAGAGTGAAAAGTTGGGTGGTGAAAAAGAATGGTATGTCTTCACCACCCTAACTTCCTTTATCTCTTTCTTCTTCATATCTCGTTGTTATTGTTGGTGTTCTTCTTTTTCATTGTGTTTGTGTATGATTTAAAATATATTTACTTTTGTATTTATGTTGCTATGTATGTAAATTGTTCAATGAAATGCCCGAATAAGAATTTGTTCATTGTTGGACACTTTTTTTGAATTTAGATGCATCAATTTTGTTCATCATGATTTGCAACACGATGCATCAATTGATGCATAATGCTGACTTGGTGCATCTTAATTCATAAATTGAATTAATGTATTTAAATGAATGTCTCACGATGCATAAATTGATGTATCGTGATGTATAAATTGATGAAACTCGATGCAATGAGTAAGTGATCGAGTGCATCACAATTCATAAATTGGATTATGTATGATTTAAAGTGATGCATCGTGATGCATAAATTGATGCAACGCAATGCACTGAGTAAGTGATCCGTAGCGTGTTTTCGATTTATTAAGGATATCGTAATCTTTTTACATAAAAAACTGAATTTTTCTAGTCTAAAAAAATATAAGATACTGTAGCAGCGATAGAAAATTTTACAAAGTGGACCGGCCTCAATTTATCTTCTTTTTTTATGAAGGGTGAAGGGAGGGAAGTACCAAATAATCAAACTCTATAATAGATCAACGATAATTAAATATGAATAATATAGAATTAGAGATGTCACTCATGATGGCATTGTCACTCTAGTTTATGTCATTGGCATTGTCTGAATAATGTACCCACTCCCCCACCCAACTTGGGAAGGTAAAACGCTGCCGGCTTTCTGACCATTGTCCATAGAGTGAACATATGTGAATGTGTGTAGCCGGTTTGTTTTAATAATTAAATTAAACATTATTATTTGACCCTGAAATAGATTCATAGCCGTTAATTATAGTTCTAATGCTCCAAAAGGTGTATTTTGGATTTGTATTGTTGACTCGAATAAGAAAGTTGACATGTTAAATACTCTATGTTCCACCTAAACAATCCCCATTTGAAAAATTTAATAATTAGGAGATATATTAATGTGATTAGAATTGATTATAATTACAAAAATACATAATAACAATCAATATACTTACAACACAAGTGGAGGGTAAAGATGAAAATTTATGAAAATTGTAAACATATTTTTTTAAAGTGAACTATTTTGTGAAATATCTCAAAATAGTAAGATGGGTACTCTTTATCTGGAAGGATGGAGTAATAAATACCAATATAGGTTATGATTTCAGTTTCATTGCTGTCATATTTTGACTCTCGCTCTTGGACTCTTTGATTGAAACAATTTTGATAGAAAGTTATTCGAATCAAAATGTTCTTTTCAAGGGAAAAAATATATGCTAAATCGATCATGATATCTAGAATTGAAAATTCAAGAGTGAATCACATTTCATCGAGTTGATCCATGTCGAACCCTACTAGCAATTAGTGAATGACTATATCTTCTATAAAAAGTTTTATGGATCTCAAGTCGTAAGATAAGGCATGACTCTCTCACAGTTCAACCCACCAATACACACTGAATCGAATAAGAAAGATCCGTCTTATAAAAAGTATTTATAAAACCATCTTGCCCAAATTCTTACCTTAGTAAATAGCCGAATACTCACACTAAGCTAGTAAGGAAAAAAGGTAGATTGTTTCTTGTAGGATTCAAAATCTGTTCTGACCAATGAACAATATGAATTATATGAGTTTGAAGCTTTTTTGGTTAAGGTTTAATTATACTTTCTCGTTCCGGGGTAAAAAGTATATTATAGTACTATTTTACGATGTTTTAATTTAAAAGTTTACTTTAAAAAAATTATATTTATCATCTTCATAATATTTCAATTTTACTTTCCATATTTGATATTAACATATTACTTATGTTCAAAAAAATTTAATTATGATCAATTATAATGTTAGTTATATATCTATTAATAATTAAATTATTCAAACATGAACTATTTGACTAGAACGGAGGGGGTCTAAAGACGCATTGATTTTTTCGATAAATTTCTAATGGCACAACTTACCTCCATCGTGACACAAGTTTTGAAATAATAACAGGTGGGAGATATATTGTATTTCCTCTATTCTCAAATTATTGTTTTGTTTAATTTTTTTGAGTTAAACTAATTATTTTTTAAAAAAAATTGGCCTATATTTTTTCTTCTTTTAAAAATCATAAAACACACAATTTGCAACACCAAAAAAGTATAACGAATTACGTGTTTTATAATTTTAAAAAAACATATAATTGAAAACGAGATAGTATGACTCAAATATTATACAGAACAATAATTTAGGAACGACCGGAAACTAGAGCAATTAAAATGGCTATCAATAATTGGACAATGATTGCTTAAAAAAGAACATATTTGATCTAATGACGTAGAGATCTAAGTAAATTTGATATAACAATACTGACATTAAAACTTGTAATAATACCACTAACTTTAATTCGTAATATCATAACACCAAACTTGGTTTAAACTTTAAACCCTATCCTTGTTGACAAATCTTTAGTCAAAGAAGCAAAATTAGTTTAATTATCAAATAATCTTAAAGAACAATACTCCAAATGATTAGGTAATTGTTTATGAATGTCACTGTCGTAGTTAAATGTCTTTCAGAAGCATCAGAAATTAAACAATCATTTATATATATATATATATATATATATATATATATATATATATATATATATAACTTGAGGCAAGCCGGATTTGTTTCACACTTATTTTATACTTACTGATATAAAATAAACATGATTTGATGGTTCATGTCGGGGGTGTTCTTCTTGTTGGTTTAGTCATATTTTCTGAAATTTTATTATGTTTTAATTTGTTTATTCAACAGCTTAAATTTCTGTAGCTTTATTAACAATCCTTTTGAAATATCAGTGCATAAAGTACTGAATTCCTATATATTTGTTTTTATAATTATATAATTACATTTTAATAACAAAAATCATAATTAGTTTTCATCATTTAACTACGATACTCTATCAATACCTTATTTTGCTTGTATCAACCACTTTATATAGTCTCTAGTGTCGAGTGTCATAGTTATAATAATGGAGGATGCTAATAACAATTTCTTTAATTACTTGCACATCAAGCATATCAAACTTTAGTTGATCGATTAGTGATGTACTCCATCCATCTCAATTAATGAGTCACAATTCTATTTTGATGTGTTTCACTTCAAGAGTTTATACTTTCAAAAATAATATTTATGATTTTCATACATTGTCTCCACTTTACCGTCCATATTTGATGGAAACATCTTGGGTATATGAAAGAATTTTATATTGTCTGAGTTAATTCATTGAATAAAATACATGAAATCCTCTTTATAAATACTAAGGGAATTCGAATAAAAGAAGGAGAAGGAAACATAAACCGTAACTAGGCTAACTGCAAATTTACACACAACACCCCTGCACAATCTAAAACTACATACAGATGTTATAGCTTTCCAAAGTAGTAGCTTCCTTGAATCTTCTCCACTTTGAATTGGTTTCTCCATATTTTGCTTTGGTTTGTACATCACTGCTATGTCTGAATCTTAGAGAGTTTAACCTCTTCTTTCTTTCATCATTATAGTTAATACCCTCCCCACAAGTTGAGGGTGTAAGTATACTAACAATCCTCAACTTGGATAGAAACTTTCAATGGAGTCCTTTTCCTAGGAACTTTGTGAATATGTATGTCAGCTGATTTTTGGTGGATATATGATGAGGTGATATCAGACCATTCTTAATCTTCTCACGTATGAAGTGGCAATCAATCTCTATGTGTTTTGTTCTGCCATGATACATAGGATTGTTGGCAACTGCAATGGCATATGAACTATCACAGTAGATGGGAATATGACTGGACAAGTTAACTTGTAAATCTTTTAGGAGGCTGTGAATCCAAGTTATCTCACAACTAGTGGTGGTCAAAGCCATGTGCTCAGATTCAGTAGATGATCTTGAAACAACATATTGCTTTTTAGATTGCCAAGAGATTAAAGATTTACCTAACATCAAACAGAAACCGGTTATAGATTTTCTGTCATTGGGATTACCAGCCCAATCACTATCACAAAAGGCTTATAGATTGAGTTGGCTGGTGGATGGTAAATAGTTCCCTTGTTTAGGTGAAGCTTTAACATATCTCAGTATCCTATGTAGTGTCTTTCATATGAGTATCCCTAGGTTCTTGAACAAACTAGCTTAGGCATTGGGCTGCAAAGGCCAAATCTGGTCTAGTGATAGTTAAGTATATCAGTTTTCCTACCAGTTGTCTGTAATCAGAAGGGTTGTCTAGCAGAGTTCCTTCCTTGATCAAAAGCTTTCCATTGGGATCATAAGGTATTGTCGAGGTTTAGTGTCCATGAGTCCTGCAACTTCTACCAATTCCATGGCATATTTCCTTTGGTTTAGATGAAGACCATCCACAAATCTCATAATACCTAGATAGTATTTGATGGGCCCTAGGTCCTTAATGCTGAACTTATCATGTAGTAATTGTTTTAGAGCACTAATGTAGCTCATGTCATTTTCAGTAACCAATATATCATCCACATATACTAAAACTGCAATGAACTTTGTACCTTCTTTTAAGGTGAAAAGGAATAGTCTGCCATTGATTGCCTATATCCAAGATTGAGTAAGACTTCTGTGAGCTTGGAAAACCATTGCCTTGAAGCCTGTTTTAGGCCATATAAGGACTTTTTCAATTTGCAAACTTTGTTCAAACTGTTCTGCAGCTTATAGTCTAGTGGTAGATTCATACGGACTTCTTCCTCTAAATCTCCATGTAGGAAAGCATTGTTAACATCCAACTGATGAACATTCCATTTTTGAATACTGGCAACAGCAAGGATGGTTCTAACAATGACCATTTTTGCTACAGGTGCAAAGGTCTCTGAGTAGACTACTCCCTCAGTCTGGCTATAACCTTTTGTAACAAGCCTGGCTTTGAGCCTTTCTAAATTGCCATCTGAATTATATTTGGTTTTGTAGATTCATTTGCAGCCAATTAATGGGCCTTTTCCCTTAGGGTAAATCAACAATGTCCCAAGTGTTATTGACTTCAAGAGCTATAATTTCTTTGTCCATTGCTTCAATCCACCCACTGTTCTGAATTATTTGGCTATAAGAAGTAAGATTGAGGTTCTTGTATGTGGATCATGGAATTGACACAAGGTATGGTAAAGACTGAAGATACCACATAGTCTTTGAACTTGGAAAGAGGTTGTTTGGTCTTGGTAGATACTCTAGGGATTTGGACAGTAGTAGGGTTATCAATAGGTTCAGCAACATCATTTTATCCTTGGTTACTGGGGTTATGAAGTGTGGTTTTAGGTTCTATGTCATCATGAGATAGGTTTATATCAATAGTAGGGTTACCAATAGGTTCAACAACATCATTTTGTCCTTGGTTACTGGGGTTATCAAATGTGGTTTTAGGTTCCATGTCATCATGTGATAGGTTTATTTCAATAATAGGTGTCATAGGGGTAAGTTGTTCAGGTTTGGTGAAAGGGAAGATAGTTATCTTCTTAGTTTTCAGGTTATACAGAATAAAGGGTAGCCAAGGAGAATACTTCTAATGGCTTTGGGAGCAAATTTGTCTGAGGGAGAATAGAAGCAAAACAAATACATCCAATGATTCTTAAATGTTCATATAAAGGTGTGGATTTGAAGAGAAGTTTATGGGGTGTCTTAAAATTAGTAGCTGCGGTGGGAAGTCTGTTGATGATGTGAGTAGCAGCAAGAAGGCAATAGCCTCATAATTGAATTGGGAGACCAGATTGAAACCTTATGGCTCTAGCCATGTCAATGAGGTATTGATGTTTTCTTTCAACAACTCCATTTTGTTGAGGGGTATCAAAACAAGAATTTTGGTGTTTTATCCCTAGGTTGTTAAGAAAGGGTATGACTTCAGAATTATGTTACATGATCAGTACTAGAGAACTTGATGGTTGTTTGAAAATAGTTTGTGACATAAGCATTGAATTGTCTTAGGAGGTTGAAAACATAAGTTTTGGTAGGCATAATAAAAGTCCAAACACCTCTAGAATAATCATCAACAATGGTTAAGAAGTATTTGCATTCATTCATAGTGGTTTTTCTATAGTCCCCATAGGTCACAATGAATAAGATCAAAGCAAGCGTTAGTCTTGATGCTGCTAGTATTGAAAGGTAATTTGTGCTGTTTAGCTAAAGGACAAATGTCACACATGGTAATATTCTTAGCAAAATCATTGTCATCATTACAAGAAGGAAATAAATGGACAATTCTTTTAAGTGTGCCAAGAGAACTGTGGCTTAATCTTTTGTACCAGAAGTTGATGTCTCTTTCTTTTGAAGAACTGGAGCAAAAATGAGAATGACTATGGGAAGGATCTACCCTGAGGATGTAAAGGCCCTCACAGAGATTACCAATGGCTATAGTCTTGGTCTTCTGAGAGTCCTGGAAAACACATTAAGAGCCAACTATATGAGTGTGACAATTGATTTGGGCATAAAGTTTAGGTATGGAAAGAAGGTTATATTTAAACTTGGGTATGTAGAAAACATTATCAAGTGTAAATTGGGTATTAATGAACACCTTTCCAACACGATTAACAATGACACTGGTACCATTAGGAAGGGATAGGGTAATAAGGTGATTAAGATTCTTAATATCATGCATGATGGATAGGGATATGCATATATGGTCTGTAGCACCTGAGTCAATAATCCAACTATGTAAGGAAGGTATGGTTTTGTGGTTTTCTGTGATAGATGTACTTGCCATATATGTCATGCCAACAAATCTCTGTCCAATTTGGTTGTTGTTATGTTCTTTTGGACTGTCTTTGGCTTTGAGTAAGCTTAAGACATGGTTGAGTTGATTCTATAAGTTTTTGAAAGTGGGCTGTCCCATAGTAGAGTTCTTGTTATCATCTCCATTGGTCTGAGTAGTTTGCACCTGCATGGCTTTTGGGTTTCATAATGGGGTTGATTTCTATATTTGTTTTGATTCTAGCCATCATTCCCTTGTTGATCTTTTTCTTGGTGGCCTGGTTTTGTGAGCAAGATGATTGGGATTACCAGGATGATTTATGGGAAAGCCTTTGAGTTTGTAGAATTCATCCTTGATGTGTCACTCTCTGTTGCAGTAACTATAGAAGACATCTTTCTTTAAAGAAGTCATGTTGTTGTTAGGCTTGGCTTGAGAGGGGCCAGAGAAGGGCCTGGCAGAATTGGTCTGTGAAGGTTGTGTCATATTACTTGCAATAAAGCCTGTTTCTGGAATATAATCTTGTCTTTGAGTTTCTTCTTATCTGATCATATAGTAGGCCTCCCAAATAGAAGGTAGAGGCTTCATCCTAAGTATTTTCCCCCTTATATTCATGAAGCTTTCGTGAAGTCCCATAAGAAACTGCATCAACTGTCTTTTTTGTTCTATTGATTCTTGATTATTGACTTAACCACAATTGCAGGAACATCTACAAGCTGTTGTGGGATCTCAGGCTGCACTTTCATCCCAGACCCCTTTCATCTTCTGATAGTAAAACTCAACAGAATTAGTACCTTGTTCAAGCATGTGAAGATCTTTCTCTAATTGGAAGATTTTGTGGCCATCTATGTTGGCAAATCTTTCTGCCAATTCCTTCCAAACTGAATTGGCATTGATTGCATACCTTAAACTGTTGCTAATGTCTTCTATAACAACATTAAAAGTCCAAGATATCTCCATGTCATTGGCCCTGGCCCATAGGGGGTATAATGAGTCTTATTTCTCAGGGATGGGGAAAGAACCATCAATGATTGAAAGCTTGTTCTTGGTTGATAGAGCAATTTCAAATGATCTCTTCCAAGAATTGAAATTCTTATTTCCAGTTAACTAGGCGGCAATCAAGATAAGGCCTGGGTGATCATTATTGTGGAGATACAATGGGTGCATATTGGAATCTATGTCGATCACCATTGTTGGTCGTTTGTTCTTTGAATTGGTAGGATCAATAACATGTTTTTGGTTTTCTTCTGTCATGACTGATGAGTCACGGATATGATGAAGAAGAATAGGATAAATTGTTGGTAGGGTTCAGAGGCCTAGTAATTCTTAGCTCTGATACCATGTAAACAATGGGTTTGAAAGAAATCTATATTGCCTGAGTTAATTCATTGAAATAAAATACATGAAATCCTCCTTATAAATACTAAGGGAATTCGAATAAAAGAAGGAGAAGGAAACAGAAACTATAAACAACTAGGCTAACTACAAATTTACACACGACACCCCTGTATAATCTAAAACTACATCCAGATGCTATAGCTTTCCAAAGTAGCAGCTTCCTTGAATCTTCTCCGCTTTGAATTGGTTTCTCCATATTTTGGTTTGGTTTGTACATCACTGTTATGTCTGAATCTAAGAGAGATTAACCTCTTCTTTGTTTCATCATTATAGTTAATAGTATATGTTTAGCATTTTGTAATTAGGGCTCTTTAAGCATGCTAATATGTTCTTTTAATTATTAGATTTTTCTAAGATAGACTTTTTATTCTGAACAAATAGAGTACATGACAAGTTGATTACCAATCATCTACATTTTGCTCCCTCTATTTTCCTTGGCGACCTTACTCACTTTCTCCCAAATAACCTAGGTTAGTTGTTGCACTTAAAGTAGATCGCCTAATAGTGGCCTAAGTAAAGTCATTCATGACGGATGTAAGTGCTAGTGGTAATTTGTTGCCCCTTATCTTAGGCATAAAGTTATTTCCTTGAATCTAAGTAGAGTCAGGCTAGCTTGATCCCCAAGGTTAGGCAAGAGTTTTCCTCTAAACATTTAGTAAACAAAGGTCGGGCTCTAATGTCAACTTGATCTCTTATGGCCAAGCAAGAGTTTTCCTCAAAATACTTAGTGATTGGAGGTTAGGGGCTCTAGCGCTAGCTCGATCTCTTAGGGTCAAGCTAGAGGTCGTATGTCCTTGTTAAGTATTTCAATCTTTGGGCCAACTTGCTCTTGGAAACTCTTGATAGAGCCATAATGGTACAACCACGAAGACCTGGGTGTTATTACCCATGGGATAACATACTTTCTCTCAATGTGTTATTCGATTACTCGAGGATCCTAGTATATTCTCGTACGATAGATCTTAGTTCGGAGAAAATTGGGTGATTACGTAGGAATCATTTAAAGCGATGTGGCATAACCCCCTACTACATTTATACCCTTGTGTAAGAAGTGCTATGAACTAGGAGTCCGTACGCATAAGAATAAAAATTGAATATGTATGCCTAAGAGACCCTTTTTGTTAAGCATAAGGTGTACTTGTCGTGACACATTGATTTTTGAATAACAAAAAGGGTCACTTACCTCACTTAAGGTCAAAATGATTGTGATCTCCACTTATGGGACACTTGTACTATGATCATTAAAGGATCAATAGGTTGAGGACACCAAACATGGAGTCTTTAAATATTCGATGGGTCATCCCATACTCATTATAAATAGAGATCATAACCTCATTTTACAAGTTAATCGTTAATCAGGCATAAGTTCCTAGGTTGAGACCGGGACTAGTAAGCACTCTTTGTCATTAGCTTTTTCCCTCTTTCTCTTTATACTAGTAAGGTTCACGTGCGTTGCACGTGGTTAACACACGTGGTGTTAATGGTTTTTTAAAGTGATTTGCCAGTTTCTTAACTTTTTTGTTTACTTTTAATTATTGGATTCTTTTTGTATTTTAATCTTTATAGTTTTGAGACTTATAAATTGTGTTATTGTGTGTTTAGGTTTTTCGATATTTTGTTTTTCGGTAATTTATAATGTAAGCTTTTAGTCATTATATTGCAACTTATCCTACACATTTGTCTTTTTTATTGGTTATTTTAAATCTTTTTTTTAATACCAAACATGAATTCATTCACTTTTATCGTTGTTGGAATTGAAAACAATTCAAGCTTACTTTCTTAGATAAGCACATTGTTGTTGGAGACTTAGCTTATGTCGTTTGTGAAATTTATGACTCTCTTTGAAAAATAATAAATTGTTTTATAGAAATCAAACTGACAATCCCAAAGTATATACTTACACTCTAAAATACAAAATTCACCCAGAGTATCTATAAAGTCTCATTTTACCACCTAACCTAACTTTTGTGTTATTTTCATATGTTCTTTCGTCAACCCCATCATTTATAGACTCACCACCAACACCTTAAATTTTACCATTAGTCCAAAATTTAATTTTTTGATTTGATTTGATTTCCTTTTCTAATTTCTTACTCTTTCCTTCGAAGTAACCAATTTGGAAAACCCATCAATGATAGACACACCACCACCACAACCTTAAATTTCACTTTTACAAACTCAAATTAGATTTTTTTGAATTTTTAAACTTTCAAATTGAATCTGAAACCCATATGGATATTTGAAAATTTAATGATTAGGAAATCTCACAACGATGTATTTCATCTAATCCACTACTGTCATCCCTAAAATTACTATCACCACAACCTCTAACACCATCATCCATGCGGTCGTAAGCACCGCCATCACCATCACCAAGAAACGCATTCACCTTGTCTTATTAAAATAGAAACATGGAATCTCTTTAGATTCTGATTAGTCGGACTTCTTTCTCGAACGTCTCTCATTTCTTACCTCCTATACACTTTCGGTGTCAAATTACTAAGTAAGGAGATAATCTAATTTAGGATGGAGCTACTTGAAAGGATGTTGATTGGTGACAATTTCTTTCAATTAAAGGAGAGTTGTGGTAGAAGAAAAGAAAGTTGATAGCCAGGGGAGGGGAATAGAGAGATTCTCACACGTAACTACTCCTGGTTCTATGAAGAGGAGCAAACAAGTTAAGACCAAAAGAGGTTAGAGGTTTGGAACCCTGTTATGGGAAGGAGTAAAATATTTTAAACCTAGTTATTTGTGCTTACTAACAGTGGTTTGTTTGTAATATTTATAAGTTAGAAGCAGTATGATAGTTTTTAAGGTTGCTTGTAGTAGTCTGAAAATTCAAATAAGTAAACTGTAGATTTTGGCTTTCTTTTGTAACAAAACGCACGAATTCATCAATTGGTTCTTCATTTTCTTCATCTTATTGACATTATGACACATTTTCTTAACCCACTTCTCTTAGCTTATTCATGGATAATAGCTAAAGACGCTACATATTTTTGCTTAATATCTTGATACTCACTAACAAATATATTATTATAGTAACATTTTTTCATTTACTTCTATAATGTCTTTACTGAGTAAAACCATATTATTTAAGAATGTAATATCATATTATTTTTTAGTTTCAAATAAATTTTTAGTCTCTCGGCCGAGTAAGGGTATTTTTGTTATTTTAGAAAATATTGGACGACATTTGTAACGATAATGGTAGGAGGGGGAAACTGATAAGGAAGTAAAAATACAAGACGAAATAAATAGAATTCAAAACTGTAGGACCTAACTTTAAAACATGAACAAGTCAAGGGATGAAATTATTATTTGATTATTAATGGAATTAATTAGTCCCTGATAAATTTACTTGTTTGACCTTAATTAATGGTAGATGATTCATTATATTTGAGGCTATTTTTGTCCAAACATTATTTGTTATCATGGTAAATTTACTTGTTTTGTCCTTAATTAAATGGTGGGTGGTTTATTTGGTGAAGGGTTATTTTTGTCCATCTATTAAATTGTAAGAAACAAGCTTCCCTTTTATAGTAAGAGAGATAACTTGTCTTGGTCTCTGTCCCAATTTTTAGTCATTGAGGTCCTTTGAAATCAATGTGTCACGACAAGTACACCTTATCTAAATCTCCTTAAGTGAGGTAAGTGACCCTTTTTGTTAAGCATTTTGACCTTCGGGCCAACTTGTGTGTGGAGACTCTCGATGGAGTTGTTATATGACCATAGAGACTTGAGATACCATTAAGCCAATGCAATTGATCTCAACCCCTCCTTGGCTGCTCGCGCGACCTAGACATCACCTGAAGTAACATGACACAACCCCTACTACAATACCAATATGAGCTTTAAAAATTGTCTTATAAGTCAACAAAGCATCATTCAATCATTGAAATCAATCCTTGTACAAGAAGGATTTACCATCTTCTTAGAATTATTTTCACTTCTCAATCTAAGACCTTTACTAGCCCACTTAACTGAGGGTGATAAACTATAGCAACCTTGTGTTTGACATTATACTTAATAAGAAGCTTATCAAAAAGGAGGTTACCAAAGTGAGACCCACAATCGCTAATAGTAACTCAAGCATTACCAAAATGAGTAAAGATGTTCTTTTAGAAGAACTTGGTCAACATGTTAGCATCATTAGTTAAAAGAGTCACAAGTTTAACCCACATAGAAACATAGTCTAACACCACAAAAATATCAACCTGAATCATACTACGCAAGAGTATCTCATGTCTACGAGACATATATATTTGGACGATTGACAACGATCACAACGAATCACTTACTCATGAAGTGTGGAGTTGTATTGCTATGATGTAAACACTAATGTTATTCACAAGGGCGGATCTAAAGGTAGTATGAGTAACGTTCCAGCCCAACTCAAACTCTGCCCAAAAATAAAATAAAATTATAAATCCCAAAATCACATGTCACTCAATTACCCAAACTTACACACCACTTAATTCTCCAATCTCACGCAACAATTGACTCCATACTCTCTCTCTCTCTCTCTCTCCCCCCCCCATCAATTACTCTCCTCCTCTCTCGGCAGTGAGCACAATTTGCTAGTATTTGTTAATCAAATTGGTGCAATTGTCTAGCTTGTGATGGAGTTTTACGTCAGTGAAATTGATCCAAGCCATTTACTCCACTCATTTCTACACATTTCTTGGAGTAGCATATGTTTTATTTCTTGTCGTTGAACTCTTAAAAAACTTAAATTTCTAAATGTGATATATTTACATGCTAAGTTTGTAGTAAGTATTTTTAGATGTTTATATTTTATACACATTTTGTTCTCAAATTGTAGACATTGATCTGTTTAATCGTTATCTTTATAATATTTCAAAATGTGGATTTTTTTTTTTGTGTTTGATGCAAATTGTATAAATTTGTTTTTCCTTTTGATTTAGTTTACTTTCTTCTAAAATTATTTGAATATTAGCTCTCTAAAAAATGATGATTTTTATGTTGTTTAAAAAATTATTTTTCCCGATTATTGTTGTTTACAATATTTTTTAAATATCAAGTCCATCTGCTTTCAAAATCCTGATCCGCCATATTTGCTAATAAAATTGTTTATAGTCAACTAATTTAAGTTCCAAGAACACAAGAAAGAAATATATTTAGAGTCACTCTTAGAGTTGGAGCACCACAATGAATTCCGCAATCAACATTAGTCCAAAAAATGATAGATTTAGAGATTCAACCTTTAAAATTTACTCCAAAGAAATCTACCTGATAAGCAGTATTGCAGTTCCATTCCATCAATTGTGCAGCATCACGTGACTGACAAGTACAGCTAAATATTTTCTCGGAAATGGGAGTTGGAGGGAAAAGGGAAGGGAAAGGCTTAAACATGAAAAGACCTTCCCAACGACTACAATATTTAAATCACGACAAAAGCGAATGGCAATTGGACCAGTCGTTTTCATGGCTTTCATCACCCCATCTCTTCTTCTCCGGCAAGACCCAAAAAACTCTCTATTTTATTCCAAAATTTCATACTATTTCTTTATACCCAAACGTCCACATTACGCCAATCTAACATTAAATTAACTTCATTATACATTTATATTTGATGTTTTACATTATATTTTATTCAACTTTTCATTGAATTTTCACGGATTTTCAATTGTTGATGGAACTGTTAGATGCAGGGTAAATTTCTCCTGCACTAGGAGACAAGATATAAATGTAAACTAAATCGAATCTTAATCGAATTTCTCAGTCATAGATACCTAAAAGTTGATTTTTTTAAATTGCCCACCAATTATTTGATGATTTTTCAACATGAGAAGTATACGCGTATCTTGCTGTATACGTTTGAGTACATGTATTACTAAGTCTACTAGCATTAGGTTTGACTTTTCGAGGTTTTGAATGTTTTTATGCATTTGGCCTGCGCTGATCTAGTGAGTGTTTTTGGCCTGTGTGTATAGCATTAGTGTCATAAGTTGATTCATTAGAAGAGGGAAAGATAACTGGTTGTGTGTATTAATAGGTGAAAAACTTGTTATCTTCAGAGTGTAGATTGTGCCGTACTAATTGAATGATTTCATGCATTTGGCTTGTGCGTTGATTGCAAAGTTTGTAACTTGATATTAACTATTGTTGGGAATTTCAGTATTGCTGTTATTCCTTTAGGAAACTAATTTGGTTGGGCATTCGTGTTCAATACTTTTTTGTTTGACCGGGGACCAGACCTGTTGTGGGTTTGTCTGCTTCATTTGTGAAGATTTTGGTTTGTTTTTATAGAGCTTCTTCTCTTTGTTGTTTCTGTTGCTTTTATGGTCTATGACGGGAACAAAGGAAGCTTTGCTGATAGCTCATTTATAAAACCTGGAACTAGAGAGCAGAATTTGGGTATTGCTCATCCTCAGGGAGTTCAGAGGGGTGATACTGGAAAGAATTTCATGGAGATGGAGGGAAGAGGCTACTCGGACTTCTATAGAAATTCGAGTGAAGAATTGTTCATTAAAACATTGATGGAGGGTTCAGTTGGAATGCCAGCACCAACCATGGAGATGTTGGGTTTTAAGAATCTTCATCATAATTTTCGTACAGATAGTGAGGAACTCTTCAAAAGCTGGCTCACAAATGGAGAGGCAAGCACTTTCCTATTTTCTTATTTGAACTTGCTTTTGACTGACTATGAATGTTATTGAGGTGTTAAACAGCGAAAGTAATACAAATTGGAAACTTTGTTAGTCCACTCTGAGTCGAGCATCCTTATCTGACCATCTATATTAGGTTCATTGATCAATAAGCTGTATGGTCTTATGCATGAATTTGACCCCAAATGGACCTTATTCATGAGTTTACAAGTGAATATGGTCTTATTACTACTAGATCAACTCCATGCAATGGCAAGCTCCTTGCTTGCTTTACTATCTCATCTTCTTTCTGTCACTAAATATGCCATCCCTTGCTTCCTGCTCTTCTTCTATCATACAATCTGTTTGTGCTTTTCACGTTTTAGAAATCAAAATACTGAAAGATGGGTTAGATTCACATAATCAAGTTTCACCGTAGGTGTTATCCAGTTTACATGCAGCAAGTACTTTGAGTAGTTGACTAAAATGAAGAATCTTAACTTCTTTATTCTCTTCAATAGCTGCATATGTGTAGTTTCTACCACCTGGAGAAGTAATCAGAAACCAGATTATGAATGTGGAACGTAAGCTATGGTTATAGCATTTAAACTGTGCCTTGTGGATTGCTCTAGCATAGGGGGTTAGGGGCATGAATTTAGTGCATTCATTTGCTTGCTTTGTTCTGCATTTTCATAGTTTGATGCCACCCTAAATTTTTGTCTCTCTATCGATAATTTTTTTTCACTAGTTTCTCCATAGTTTGATCGGGACAAAAGCTAAGTTGAGTTTTCTCCATGAGAACTAGGGATCAAGTAAAAGGTTTAGATTCCTGACGGTTTTTCTTATGCTTAGACTCAGGATTCAGAAGGCAAGAACTACAGAAATAAGTTGGTAAGCGTAAAACTAAAGATTCAATTCAAGGAATAGGGCCATAATCTAATTTCAGTGCCCGAGGTTTGCGTATAAGCAGAAATTAACCAACTATGGTATATTTGTTATGATGTAAACTTGGAAACTTTTTGATGATTAAATATGCAACTGAGGATTCTGGCTACCTAAGCTGTCAAATTTCAATATTTTTGAGATATGCATAAAAGGGCCGAAATGCATGCCTCTGTTTCTTTTGATAAAGTTTCTTCCTTAATCCTTTCTTGTTTTATGAAGTTCTAAATAGCACAATATCTCTCTTTCTGTTGGGATGTTTTATTATGTTACTTTTTTCTTTCCTCCTTGGGTTGTTTTCTCAATTTATATGTTTACTTCTCAGACTCCAGGCTACAATGCTGGGGGCATAGTTCATCATCGTCCTCGACAAGCATCACGAAGGTTAGATAGTTTTGCATTGTAAATCTGTATCTTTGAACGGTTACTTCTTTTCATTTGTATGACCTTTCATTCGAATATGACTCCTAACTTCGGTGGATGTATATCCAGGATGTCCACTGATATGGCCAATATGTCTAGTCATCAGAATGGGGTAGCACTTCAGAGAAAGAGAAGCAATGAGAATTTGTTACCACAAAACCCTTTACCAGTTGATGAATCCTCAAGCGATGTCAATCAACATTCCATCAGGTGAACTTTTGTCAACACGTAATAGAATTTAGTGTTTTTTTTTTTTTTTTTGTGTAGTCCTCTTTGTTTTCTCGAGTTCCTAAGCCATCAAAATTTGATAAATCTCTGGTTACTATTACATAAACTGGCACCTCATCTAGCTTCAGTCTAGTCCTCTTATTTACTTTTTTATATCTACCGGTCTTCGACACACTCAAGCGATTTCCTCAAGTTTTTTTTTTTGGTTGGGGGGGAGGGGTTCCTCATTGTTCCCAGGGAACTATAGTACTTGTGGACGTCTTTATTTCCATTATGGCGCTTTTATTTCAAGTTTGAATGATAGACCTGTTGAAGAGTTAGTTTTGCATTTTACTTCTACCAGGAATACGGCTGAAAGGGGGTTGCAGGCTAGTAACTTATACTTGGCCAAGGTTTGTTTATATTGAGATTATGAACAAACATTTGTGAATATTTTTTTTGGTGGATCTCATGTCTCATGTTGGATGCAGGCATGGTTCCATAGTTCTCAACCAATGACTAGAAGTCGATCGTCTGAATTAAGGTATCCTTGCTTTGTGGAACATTTAAACATACTATCCAATTTTTTCATGCACTTTCAGAACTTCAGTAAGCATCATTTTATTTTGTTCATTGACCCTTAGAAATACTTGTTCTACTTTAAATAATAGATAGATGCAATAATTGCAAATAACAAACTTGGAATAGAGATAATGCAGGCAAAATCTATCTTCTCTATTTATGTTGCTTATTTTTTGTAGCACTTAATTTATGCTAACAGAAGGTAGAGTAACTTCAAACTTATGTGTTTCCAGGAGGAGGTATGTTGCAATGCAAAACTCTCAGACAGCAATAGGTATGGAAGCCATGCATAATGCATCTGGGAATGGTGTCAACTTGAAACAAGAGTTTGGGAGTCCAGGAGGATTTAATGATGGTTCAGTATGTGATATTCCCAACCAGTTTGATACATTCATGTCTCCATCCAATTCGTCTTCATCTACTTTTAATGCCACACAAGTGGGTACAGTAGATAAAGTTTCTTCTGTCGTGAGCATGCTAAAAGGCACATTAGAGCGCAAGAAGCTTAGCAACCAGAATGAAAAAGAAGCTGTTGAAGATAGTTCTTTAGGATACTATGGTGTTCAACAAATCTTAGGTTACTCTAGTTTGAATCAAGGACAAGGAAATCATATTGATGAGATGCAAGGAACTTTGCAAAATATATCAACTCTCCAAGTTCAAGATCCTAGGTTACTGCAAACAGTTGAAGGGCCTATAGATGTTGACTTGGAAAGTTTTATGGCTCCAACAAATCTGATACAGATGAGCACTATATCTCGAGAACCTTCTCAAAGTGAATCTTCTGCACCTGTAGTCTCTACTGGTTTTGATGCATGTGATGGTCCAAGCCACTCAGGTCAAACTTTAAGCATTTGCGAGAGCTCTAGGAAGCAAGTTGGAAAGGGGAAAAGTTCAGAAAATGGCTCTGGAGCCAAAGGTACACGTAACACAAATAAACTGAATTAGGAAGTCAATTCACTCGTTTAACTTAGGTTAATATAAGTTGGATTAAGCAACTCAAACTTTTTACTGAATCCAAACTACCTAACTTGAGTAATTGTCTGGCTGTCAATATCACTTAATAACTACTCCCTCCGTCCCAAAATGAGTGCCCTTTCTAGTTTTCACTGAAATTTAGGAAGTTGACTTTTAGGCAATTTTAGTAGTGGATATACATGAATGCCCATTGTTAAGCTTGATATACATTCTTGAGCCCCTTTCTGAACAGCTTAAGCTTTTAGATGAGTTGGTTATTTAACATGGTATGAGAACTCTGGTTTGGCAAGGTCGTGGGTTCGAATCATCCCACTTGCATTTGTTACACGGAATATTGTGAGTGCATGTTGTCACTATATTTGGTTTGTGATGCCCTTAGTGAGACATGTTTGTGATCTCTCGACGTGTGGACGGGTCACACGTGAGGGGGAGTGTTAAGCTTGATATACATTGTTGAGCCTCTATCTAACAGCTTAAGCTTTTAGATGAGTTGGTTACTTAACACCCTTATTGCCTACACTATAGTATAAGTGCGCATTGGGACATTGTAATTATCAAAGATGATTTAGTAAGTTCATAAGAAAAGGAACACTCAGTTTGGGACCAAAACAAATTAAAAAAGGGACACTCATTATGTGACTGAGGGAGTACAACTGTTTTTCTTCACCCGCTTTATCTAATTGCTACCTCAGACATTCATATTAAGGATAAATTTTCAAGTTCAAACATGTGATGTGGCCAATATTTTCGTACATATTGAAAGATGAGGAAGTTTTAGTGCAACAATTGATCAATAATCTTGCTCCTGTCAAACATTAATAGTTCTTATATAAATGACACTATTAGAATATCTTCTCATCCAGAAATTGGATAATGAATACCCAAAACTAAGTGGCTGTACATGATAATCTTTATTTCTAAGGTGAACGTTTATACTTATGAGGAAAACAGAAAGTTAGAGAATAAATAGATAACTCATGCTAATTGAATCAGTCTTTGATTTTTGTTGCAATTGAACCCGTCCTCTAGGATAATGTCTATTATATGAAGATTTATAGAGGACTTCCTTCAGAGAAATCCTGAGGCAACAATGAGCTCGTCAAATTTTGGCGGGCCGTTAATCAACCAATTACTTATTTCTATCTTATCTTCTTCTTTTCTTTAAGAAATTGATTTTTAGCTTGCTTCACTTGTCCTGTAGATGTCAGAGAACGAATGTATGATAATCTAAAAGAAGACCGTAAGGTATGCCTTGGCCAATTCATATCTGATAATAAATATGTCTTTTCCAGAAATGTATGGGATGCCTTAATTCTCTAACATCATTCAAATTTTACCATTGGTTGTTTGTGTACCAGCAGCAAAAGGGAAGTTTAGTACGATATGGATCTGTGACATCAGCTGGTTCAGGTAATTAAATTTCAATAAAAGCTCACCTCCGTAAACTTCCAGTTGATATCTGCATTGAGTTATATGTATCTCAAATTAGGGTTCAAAAAAGAAAGATTTGTATGGATTAAAAGCATATCTTCGATGTGAGTTTAAGTTTCTCTTAAATCCAAAGGGGACTTCGTGTTTTTTCCACCATCATGAAGGAAAATTGATATAAATTTGTGGAATTAAACCAAGTCGGACCAGGTAGGTATTTGGGTAACAACTGCGTAACAGTTTCATGACTTGGGATTCTGGAAAAGAGTTTTATTGGCTGATGATCCCAAGCCAGTTGGGACCTCCGACCTTCTACACATTAAATAACTGGAAATAGTGGTAAAAATGTGAGGGATGCTGTATACATATGTAGGGTTAGTGTAGAAATAATAGTTATTGATCTTTATTTTCACTTAGAAGGTTCATGAATAATTATCATACTCCCTCCATTTTCAAATTATCGTTCACCTTTCCTTTTTCGTCCGTTCTTAAATAATTGTCCTCTTCCAAAACTTTCCCTTTTAGGAAAAACACTTCTACCATTTTACCCTTACTTTTTCTACCTACTTTAATTATGGCCACATACTCAAGGGCATTAAAAGAAACCACACATTTCACCAATATTTATAATATAGTCAATTACTTTTTCTTAAACAGTGTGCCGAGTCAAAGCAGACAATATTTTGAAAACGGAGGGAGTACATATTATCAAGGGATTCAAAAAACAATTTTTGGAGTATATACGAGCGGAGGAGGAGAAGCAAACTTATAATATCATTATAGCAGCCAAACAGAGGTATTTTGGAGCTATTGCCAATTGAGAAACATGTGGGGTGCGTCATGCCCCTACTGGCCCCTGAATTACATCCTCCTCCTTACCCTTCACAGGAATCCAAATGTCGAGATATCTTGATTTTGCAACAAATTTTTTGTGTTCGTTGCATAAGGTTATCAAATGGATTCATACATATCCAACCAGATAGCCCAGGGATGTAAGAGAAATTTAGGGAGCAGCCCCATGTCCATAGGACTGATTAAGAGCAAAATTGCTACCGTAGCTGACCATTTAGAACTTCAGTAAATGTGAAAGATAACCAATAAAATGGGAGGACATGGCTATGATGACTGGCTTATTGTCACCTTTGAGTTGGTCCCATCAAGGATTCTGCAACATTCACACTTTTTGAACACGTCTTCTTGAGGACTGAAAAAGAAAAAGTAGTAAATATCCTATATCAAACAAGATAATCCTTCTTGGCTTTCCATTAATTTCAGGTACATGTTAATCCTTTGCACTGAAAATGTGCTACCTCCAATACTGCAATATGGACTAACCCATATTTAGATTTACATGTCACTGTATGCGTGCAACCTACTAGACTCTTTTCCAGAAGTTTACATGATTTACTTCTGCTTACATTTAAACCTTGTCTTAGCTGTGTCTAGGCCCATTTTATCACTCTCATTCCTCAGAGAACGTGGCAAAAGAAGTATTCGGTGTCTTGTGCAAGGAAGAAGTTTAATAGACGTTGTTGGCATAATTATCATTGTTCAGCAGCAAAATATAATTGAGTTGTTTACCGTCATCTTTAATGTTTCCTCTTTCTTTTTCTTAAGATTTCCATTGCATACATTTCTCCTCTATGTGAACTATTGTAAATGTTTGCAACCTTATTTTGTTTACCTCAACTATATAAAATTATGCAGTGGACAAAGGAGACCCCACAAAGAAGCGTAGGGTGGAACGTTCGAGGAAGTACGTAATACTATCTCCACAATTTCAGAAGAGTTACTTGTTTTATAAATACATTATTTTTGAAATGTCAGCAGTTGTGTGCACACTCACTACCTTCATTTACGAAACTTGTTAGTCAATCATGTAATATATCTGTCCTTTTTAGGCTCTGGCCTGGTGCATAAGTTACTTATTACTAGAGTTCAATTAGGAAACTAAATATAAAGATAACTTGCTGGAAATTCTAGGTCCAAACTTTATGTCAACCAATGATGAAGTTGTTTTATTGGATGAAAGTTCACAGTATTAAAGCTTATATATGAACAACTTTATATGTTCATTACGGTAGCAATTGTTACATCATAGAAGTTTTGAAACTAAACCAACTTAACTCTATATGTTCTTTTTTTTTTTTTTTTTGATAAGTATATATGTTCATTACAACCGTGAATGTATATATTAGAAGCTTTGACACTTAAGTTTCCCTCCTTTCCTAGACCACAACTACCATTTTGTATGTGGAAAGTAGATTAGGAGCAGTATAAAACTGTCCAAGAGAACACATTAGCTCATGGATTTTTCAATAGAACAGTTTCTTCTCATACAATGTATTTGTTTCCATTACAAAATATGACCATTTCAGTTTTTGGAGTAAAAGTGGAAATCAATAAATACTATTCCCTTTGTCCCAAAATATTAGTCCCCTATTGCATTTTTAGATGTCTCAAAAAGAGAGTCCTCTTCCTTTTTTAGATTTTTTTTTTGAACTAATTGTCTACTCGTACCTTTTTAGTTGTGAGATAGAAAATGAAAGAGGTCCATTGATTTGACTTCACTTGACGATATCTTGATTTATACTGTTTTATAAAGCTGAGCATGCAAGATGCCAACATTTACACATATAATTAACTTAAGTGTATGGATAACAGATACTTTTGCTTGATTTATCTATACTTTCTTAGTGGAAAGCTATGCTTATATGTAAGAGGATGCTTATTTTTTTATTGTTCTTTCTGATGCAGAATGGCTGAAGCCAAGGAAAGAACTTTAACACCAGTAGTTCCTTCAGATATGCAATCTATTCTGAAACGGTGTGAAAATCTTGAGAAGGAAGTGAGATCACTCAAACTTAACTTGGCTTTCATGAATAGGTAATCATAGAGTCGATCTAGTTGCTATATCTACACTATAAATCAATGCAATAACTTAATTTTATCAAGCTACTAATTCTTGTTTTTGTCATATTAGAAATTCTTGTTTGCTGTTAAAATTATGCGGGGTTAACAAATATAGAAAGCACCACTCCTTTGAATATAACTCTGATATACTCCTTCTCGAGATTATATCCCACACGAGGAAATTGCAAAACCTTGCATCTAAAATATGTGATCCTACACCCAATCATTCATAAGCCATTTGTTTTTGAGTTGGATCCCTAGATTAATATGGTATCAACGAGCCTCCTTTTTATTTTGGGTATCCTAGTTACGATATTTCCAGGTGCAAGCCTCAAGCCCAGCTATACTCTAGGAAAAATGTCAAGACTATGATCCTCGCATCTCTAAACTACAAGGGTTGCATCTAAAACATTAAATTCTGAGGCCATTATGCTTACAAGTTACAAGCCAAATGGTTTTAGTTGGTGCCCAGATTTGATGGTTCTGAGTTCCTGGAACAAGCTCCACGCCTTGCTGGCTCGTCAAAATAAACCAGACTCATCTCTGAAATTCTTAGGGTACCTTTGATGTCATGAATAGTTTTGACTTTGGCTCTATAGCAGCTGATAAAATAACCCATTCTGTGTGTGTGCATATCAGCTATGTGGAAACAGTTGAATTGTCTGAATGTGTCTGAATCGGAAATTCATTAGTCTGTTTTCCCATAATTTGGCTCTAGCATCAATCAACTTCAATAAAAAATTCTGCATCTCAATCAACTTGAATAAAAAATTCTGCATCTGATTGACCATTGAGATGTTCTGGGGGGTACCTTTATTGAGAAATATATATGCTGTTGTTCAGTTCTGTGGATGGACTGTTCAATTATTTGTCATCCATGTATATGAATGTGTTGAAACTACGGCTGGGCCAACTGCCAAACCAGCTATCCACAAATCTTTCCTTCTATATTTTCGGAAAGCTGGAATGGATTGACCACGAAAAGAAGAAAAGCTGGTTAGTCTTCGGATGTAAGCATTATGTTTAATACTTTGGGATGCTAATTATCATTCTTAAGAATTTGACAATCCTTGCATTGTTTGTTACGCTACATAATCTTCTGGTTTAGATATTCAAGAGCAACATAAACATACTATGATCATGAGACTGTTAACCAGATGACCTCAGAACTGATAATATATGGGGAGTACTTCCATTATGTTTAACAGTTTTGGATATGATGCGCTGCCTCGAGTTATGGACCTCATCTTGTAAATTCCCTGGTTTGATTAGCTGATTGCATCACTTAAAACTGCATCTGCATATTCCTTTACCAGGATGGGTTAAATGATTAAGGTCCCATGTTCAAGCCGTATCCATGAAAATCAGGGAGACACTCTATCAGTGTGACCCATGACAGTGACACAGTTTCCTTTTTTATCAGGACAAAGGTAAGACATCAACTGAAACTTAAGATTATGGAGCCAGACGAGCAGTTATTTCTGCATTATACAGGAAACCATATTGTTGACCTTTAGATTCTTATAAATACAGGCGCCACTATATATTATACTCCTTCTGTCCCAAATTGAGTGTTACTATTTCAAATAATTTTGTCCCAATAGGTGTCCCTTTTCTCTTGAAGCTACTAAATTCACCTCTGCAAACTATCATATCCCAGCGTCCATTTGCAATGCTAAGGTGAACCCTACGGGTATTAATGCATATGTGCTACTAAAAATGCTAAAAAATCAACTTTCTTTCCACCAAAACCAAAATGGGACACTCATTTTGAAACACAGGGAGTTCCTTTTTTAGCACTAGTAACTATGGAAATATGTATATGTTGAAGCATATTCTTGTTACTGCAACTCAAATCCAGTTGTTGACTATCTTGCACTACTTTGCGTTTTTATGGAGATCATATCTGATACGAGACTAGCTACACAGAAGTGCACTAGCGTTATGTTCTTTCCCCCTTGTGAAATGGGGGGGGGGGTTGGAAGTACCATGTAGAAAATGAAAAAATAGATGAGAAAATCCTTGAAGCTTCATGAACTGAGGCTGACAATGGAGAAGTTAAACCATGGAGTTATTCCCTACCTAGATGGAACACAATAGGCTTGTACAGGAGTTAAACTCTAGGGTTGTTTCCGAGTGTCCCATGAAGCTGATCTATATAATTGTTAGTTTCTCCATAAAACAAGTTTGAGCTTGAAATTAAAAAGGCCCAATGAATATCTGAGAATTTGGACTGAGAATAGCCTACAAGCGTCCAGTTGTAAGACCAGCGACGATCTCCCCGTTGGATTGACAGATTCTACAATCACCCTGGTATGATGCTAATCAACTGGAAACTACAGTCTCTTCTAGGCCAAGGTTCTGCCTCAGTGTTTGAGTGGCCCTAGTTTAAACTGAAACCTTTCATCTACCATCTACTAGAGACAGGACTGAGTCCGAATGCACCCATCTGATGCTATATGACCCATGTACCATGCTGGAGTATATTGCAACAAATTTGCTGCATGATTATATCCTTGTCTCTATACTACAATGATTTCAGACATGGAAATTTATTAAACACTTTAGCTTTGACTAACAAGCTATTGTGCTATTTTTTGCAGAAAGGATTCCGAACAGACTAAGCAGATAGAAGAGCTCCAGAAGCAGAACGAGGAGATGGGAGAGGAAAAGGAGCGCCTTTTAGAAGAGATCGAAAGAATCATCTCAGAAACAGGAAAGATGTGACTTGGCTCTGCTTTCCTGTTTTTTCCCTCCCATTCACTTCAAGAAGGAAATCAAGGGTCAGTGTTGCCTTGAACAACTATAGGCAGACATGCATTGGCTACATCCTAAAATTTGTTCGAAGATCCAGTTCAGATTCCAACGAACTCCACCCAAGGCTTGAACGTTAGAACATCATTAAAGCAAACTTTAATTTACCTTCACAATGGACCTATCCGTCCATTAGAACAAGTTTTCTCTTGTTCCAGGTAATGCAGTAACAATGTCATGTCCACCATGTCTGTCATATATGCTAACTGTAAGTGATCCTCATTTTTTGTAGCCGAGGGAGTTTGGATTAGGAAAAATCCAGCCCCATTTGTCCTGCAGAGGGATAATATCTTTGAACACAAGCTTGTTGTGGAAACATTAAAATTATTTTGTGATACTCAAGTGCAAAGACACTTGAATGCTTTTTTTTTTTTGCTTTAAGTTTGCTTGTGTACCAGTAGGCAATTACTGATGGGACTCAAAAGTCAAAACCAATGTAACCGGGTTCCCACTGAACAGAGCGATGTTGTATGTGTTTATATACATTTTTTCATTGTGCCTCAGACGAGTATATTTGGAAGCGATGTTTTATGTGTTTGTATAATTTTTCTGTCGTGCCTTGTATTCGCTCTATATGAACTCCTAATTCCCAGTCGTCAGTAGCGTTCTTTCTGTGCTTGGGTTAAATATGACATGAGATAGACAATAGAGGAAAAAACTCCTCTAGTGATAGTTTGATAGGAGAAACAAAATACTTGTGATTGGGGTATGTGGTTGGATTCTTGGGAATTAAGCATCCAATGTTGTATATTTGGTTCAATCGAAACGCCATTTGACGAGTAAATATTGTTGGCTGTTTCATATATTTCAGCGCAGGAAGACCAGGAAGGAGAAGATAGAGGTGTACTTAATAAGAAAAACTAATGAAAAAGATTGTGGAAGTTGCAAGCCAGTATTTTGAGTACTGCAATGAACTTGTATTCTCTATATACATCAGCAAAGCCAATAAAGATAGCGGTAACTACTTGTCCACATGAATTGCCAGCCGCAGCTGTTCATTGCATTAGCGGTAACTATACATCTGATAACATACATGAAACGATCTACTACAAACTGTTTCTACAAGTGGAGGAATGTTACATTTATTTTACACTGCAATTCCAGAAATTATGGAACGCAGATTTCAAGAGGAATTAGCACTTCTACAAAAATGAGTGCTATCTTCTATCAACGTGCATAGAAAATTTCTGGGATACCAAGCCTTTTCCCATACTGTATAGCCAGCCAGCTCACAAAAGAAAAGTATGCTACAAGGAAACAGCCTCGCTTTAAACGGGCTGCGGTATGAACAGCCAAGGGGGGGATCCTCCCTGACCATAACTTCTGAATGCGTGACTTAGCATGAATTAGAAGTCCACCCAAGCTGATTGTGATCAAGGAAGTTGAAAAACCAGTGAGAACTCCAGCTATTACTTCCCATCTCCAGAATCTGCTTCTTCCCTTGTTAGTAAGCCATGCCATTAACATCCTTGTGGACCTATCAGAAATTAACGATATTGGTAAAAACCGGAGATTGGACAGACACATATAGCAATAAGCAGGTAAAAATCACAGCAAACATTTCGGAGATGATGCTCTAAATCAACCCCAGGGTAGAAACTACAGGGGAAAAATCATGCCTAATGCATGGTCTTCAAAATATAATCCCTACTGATCTGAGTAATACAAACAGTGTGATGTTCCTTCAAACTATGTATTATAGATAGTTTGTCTTTATCCTATAATGACAGATTGTGCAGAGCAGCTAGGTGCTTAGGAAAAATGAAAGTAAAATATCGTCCCCCCCCCCTCGACTATGTAGGATGTAAGTACTATCAAGAAGAAGAGTAAACTTATATGTCCAGTAAGAAAACCCTATTAGCATTTTCAACTTTCAAAGGAAAAATGGCCATATAGAGAACAAACTAAAGAAGAAATCAAACCGAAAATCTGTAATTTACTCACAGGATTGAATATCGTCTGACCATCTCAACTGTAGATGGATTGTTCGCTTGGCAATTGAAAAACTCATCATGGTATATCTTCAACTTAGAAATGCCCAATGTATACCAGCAATTATAAGTTTCATTCACCTAAGAGAAATCGGGTAAGAATATGGTGAGAATAGCACAATGCCCAGGGCAAACGAATACAGAAATCAGCTGACCAAGTTCAAAACTTGAGAAAATTATGTGGGAGTACAAAATCAGGAATACCTTGAACTTATCTTTAGTTAACCATGCGGAACCAAAAGTGGGCCTACAATCACGTGGAAGAGCCTCGTTAGGAGCCTCTGCTAACGCAACTTGAGCCTGGCCTGAATGATCTATATATTCAACCTGAGATTTGCGGGGGTGCAACCAACACAAGCTGAAGTGAGTTTTTGACTCCCTTTTATGAGAAGATAACTATCAAGAACATTTGAGGATTGGAAGCAGCAAACCACACAAACTAACTATGAAATATTAATGCTTGAGAAATCCAAGACTGAACTACATCATGCATTTATGAAAATGATGTTCGGAAGAAAAACGAAATGAAGTGTCTACAACTCACTTTTATCTATTTACCAAGTAATTTGTGCACACAATGAACGATCATTATTCATATCAGTAGCAAAATAAAACTTTGACAACCTAAGCATTCGACAGAGTGCGCACATCTGCAATGAGTGTCACGTAAAAAGCTGGCCTTTGGAACTTTGAGATTTTGACCGAGTACATCTTCATCTTCAATTTATTTCATCGAAAACCTTGATTCTGCCCAAGGAATGGCAGCTTCTGCTACTGCTGAAACCGAAATTCTTGAGATATAACTCAGTGAATCAAGCATTCAACTGAATTCCTCCCATCCTTAGTACTTGCATCTTAATAATCACTTGGAATGCTTATTCCCATACTAGGGTAACAGCCAGTGAAAAATATCTAGGATGACGCCCTTTCTGCCAAGAAGAGACTGTGAAGGATTAATGGCCTAAAGAAGAGACCCGTAACTCAATCAAATTATTTATCTCACTGGTCGAGATGCAATGAGATGCAAACATCTTCGCTATTAAAAGCAGTTTCTTCAGACATTGCCTCTGGTGTTGTATATCTCTCTACAGCGTAGGAAATTTTGGATGATTTAAGTACTACATTCAATCTCAACAATGCCCCTAAATTCTTTATCAAAAAAAGAAATTGCTTCCCCTTCTGAAAGAAACCTAACTATTTCAAGCTATTCCAGTGAATTGAATCTAAATCATGTGCCTAAATGTGTTTGTAACTGCACTTGTGAAGCATCTAGACACAGGGCGAACATGGGCATATACAGCTTCTTTTGGGGTCAGTCAGAGGCTTGAGAGGCCAAATAATGAAGATGAGTCCCTTCCCTAATATAAATCAATATCTTACTCTAACAAGAAGAAAATTAAAGAGAGCGCATCAATTCTAGCAATACTTCTATGAATCTTCCTGAAGTATCCATGGCTTTCTATGGTAAAGGAAACAGGTATTCAATTGGAGTTCGAGAATAAAAAATATAGCCAGAAAAGTCATCTAAGATCATCTCTTTTGTGATCATTGTCATGGTAAAAAATTAAAAATGTCACAAAAATGACACGTTTCTTCCTTCACGGTTTTCCTGATTGGCACATACTACATGGATCTAAAATATCCCTCTATGCTGCCTAAACAATTGAGGAACAAGTCTCCATAGAACTATTCATTGACTGCTTTTTAAGTAGTGGCTAATTAGTAATGTTATTGAACCTGCACCAAACATTGCTCCAGCAAATTTGTCAACTAGCCAATTCAAGCGAATAGTTTCTATTCTTAATAGCTCCAATGAGCCTTTAATTCTCATCTTGAAGAAAAGTCTTTGGTATTAACAATTTTGTACATCCAGTGTAATTGATTCATTGTAGATCATATTACGAATGGATTATTGACTAATCTATTGATCATTTGACCTATCCGTTTCAACTTATGATCAACCCTGTCAGTATGCATTCTGCCATACACCTGACCTGACCCGTTGTCAGTCTTCTCCAGTCACTAGGGTTAAGTTGAATAACTCAAGATACTACTTTCTAAAATGTATGGTATTTCCCAGATTTTTGTGCAACTCTTGTTCATCTACCTCTATAGCAAAGTATGTCAACACTTCATCTGTCAGTCTTATCTTGGGACGTCATAGAATGATCCTGCTGTAGTCTCTAAAAAAAAATGACTTTGTCAGATACAATAAATCTTGCTCAATGAGCATGAAATATGATTTTCCTTATTGTGATTTTTGGGTCCATACAACCATCTCTACATATCTCTTGCATAACAAAACACAAGCGTGTTCTTGCCTTGAAAACTTTAATCAACCGATTAAATAACATCATCGTCAACACTGTCAAGCCAAATTGCCTATCAAATTTTGGGGGGCTATATTCTTATTGCTATATACTTGCATACTTGACCTGTAGATTTCTGTTCTCAATCACAAAACCATGTCTCTTCTTATTCGCATCATAATTCGTCCTTTTCAGATAGTTCTGGGATTCTGAAAGCTTTCCGCTAGAAATAGTCTTGTTGTTACTTTGGGCATCCTAATGAATGCGTGATTGGTTATCCTTTAAAGATAATAATTTGAAAAGTGCCCATCTAGGAGTAGCACAGGGATTGAAGTGCTTTATTTCCTTCTTAGAATTTTGTTTTCTAGCTTTAGGCCTTCGTATTTCGGTTTTGCTTTTTGATGGATGTCTTGTCCATCCCTTTTGTATTCTCTCCTATCTATCTGACAAAAGATGACCATCTTTGCAGAGTTATGGCTTAGTAACAGGTCAGAATACTGCAAGAGAAAGCCACAATCACGATCAATCATATAAAATGCATATCATACTCAGCATTGACTTTCATCGTCATATAGATGCATAAGAAGACCAAATTATTGTTATTATTGTTAGCATAGGATAGATAACTTCTTTCCTACATCTCACAAGTATTTCCATCCACTAGAACCTATATCGTGCGTCTGGTTTTAGCAGATAATTGTTGTATTTGAAAACAAAATGCAAGTGGAACCCCATATTTCTGTCATGACATACTCTCTTTGTCCCACCTGGGGTTTCTTAAATCCTTTCTTTGATGACCCATTTAGAGAGTCCTTTTTCTAAACTTAAGCTAATAACTTACACAGCGGTGGAGCTTTAAACTTCACCTAGCAAAAGAATAAGTTAGGGTATTGGAAGGATATGCCAAATTTTGACTTTTAGTAAATGGACTCTTCGAATGGGATGCAAAAAAGCAGATTTAGCAGCATCACTTAAAGAAGCTTTGAAATGTTAATAGATGGCAATATGGCAGGATATGAAAGTAATACATAATTCAAGAATTTGCAAGATCACCGTAAATACTGAAGCCCAGTAGTAATCATAGCGACATCGAAATTTCTTTTTTTCAGAAGGGTAAAACACATGCTTGGCTTTATAATTTAGCAGTCCAAGTTCGCACACCTTAGATGACCTAAGATCAACACCTGCAAAAATATTTAAGATAAACTTAATTATGCATGACAGTCCATGATTAGATTACAAAGAGGATATGTAATCAATCGCTTTAGTTATTCAGACTCCTCAAATAGAGTGCTTGCTCCCTTTTTACCATCGATATTCCATTACATTTAGCAGTCCTTATTTCAAAAGTCAATATAATATATCTCCAATTTATATCTGGGAGGTTAAAATTACATGGAAGTTGTTAGCTCATATGGAAAAATACGACATCCAACTATGGGAAAGGGGACTTTCAAATGGTACAGAGATAATACTAATCAAAGGATAAGTAATGAACTATGAAATGATCACAGGACAGTGGGAGACACATCAGATTGTGTTAGGGTGTTGGTATAGTGCTTATATGCCAAATTATAGTGCTTACTCAGTATAGTACTGAGTCTACTGACTTTGGTATAAGCAACCTCATAATTGATAATTTATCCTGAATAATTTTTTACTAGGCTCTTCAGTCAGTAACAATACATGGCATCAGCCAAGCTACAACAAGTCAAGGTTCCCTATAGCCAATTATTCTTAACTTTCTTTTCTTTCCTGACATCTATTTTAGTAAGAGGAGCTCAAATACATACTAAACTTCGTTCTACTTCATTGCACAAAAAAGAATATCAAACAGAATATGGAGATGGGAATAAAAGAGAAAAAGATGACAATAGAAAGTGTAGAGTAAGTTTCTGGGGTCGGATAGATAGTAAAAGAAATCCTGTCAATTAGAACCTATATTTGGTATGGGTGTAGGGGCAAAAGCAACCTGCACATGCACAGCAAGTAATAAACGAATGACATGAAGGAGAGGAAAAAGGTATACAGAAGCAGACAGAGAAGCATATACAGATGATGTTTCTATCCCATAGAAGTGGAAGTGTGCGATATGCCAATATAAGATAGGCTTGATAGTTAAAACCATGTTGATGACACCCTTTGTAGCAGAGTTACAATATCAGTGTTGGTTATCAGGATGCTAACTCCAAGATGCAACTGTAATTACTTAAATATGCAAACAGTATTTTTTTTAAAAAATTTACCTAAATATTTCTTTTTCTTTTTCTTTTTCTTTTTTGAGATCAACATTTCATTCAGTTGGAAGCACTGATTTGTGCAGCAACAAACTCATCCAAAATCAATTCATAAGGACGGTATAAGTTCCATATAGTAGGGATATTCAGTTGGTACGGAAGTATAAGAGTTTATTCCTGACCTGAGTGAAGTATTAGTATAACCAAGACTTCAATAGAGAAACCACTCAACATAGTTAACAATGATCAAACTTTCCTAAAGGGATACTATTAACGCAATAACAATCCACACACCAAATACAAGTGCTTGCACTGTTACGATACTCTAGTAAACCAATAGCAAGGTGCAGAAGTATAACCATCACTCAAATTTACACTTCTAAGTCATACAAACTGTATAATCATAGGCATAAATTTTCCCCAACCTAAAAAAATAAAGATTCCACAGTCACGCACACACATAAACCAAATGACAGTTATAACTTAACAAAGAACTCAATTCCATATATTTAATTGCAATTTGCAAAGTACCATTGTAGCTCCCCATATATTTGGTAAATTATACTATTAACTATTAAGCAATCAGATTTACTTTATATCGTCAAGTTTCCCTAAGTGGAAATAATCCCCTCCCAATTTCGTTGCATTGCCTTTTATTTTTTCGGAGACCAACCAGAACAGACCCTAAACTCAATTCAAGAAAATGGATGGAAAGGAATTAGAGGAACGAACTTACTAGTGGAGACAATCTTGCACTGGCAGGGAACAGAGATTGGATTCCCAATCGGCAATTTCCCAATCACAACAGCTGAGAGCAATAGGGTAATTGATACTGAAACGACGAAGAAAATAGACAGAAGGAGAGAAAAAGAGAAACGCATCAATGAGTAACGAAACCCCTTTTTATCAACGGCTGGCGCGGGGGAATCCTCCGGTGGATCCATGGTGCAATTTGAAGGTGTTTCCGATCACCAGAAACGTTTCCGGTGATCGGGGGTTTTGTAGTTCGAAATTTTATATGGGATTTATTGAAGATATTTTTGAGAGGGAAAGATAGGTAGCTGAGGCTGTGTGTATTAGATTTGTCCCCCCGTGCGCCCGCCAGTGACACCACTGTATATTGTTTCCTTTGGTGCTTCTTTTTGTTTTTATTATTTTTTATTTAAACTATTAAATGAATAGATAACCATAAAACGAACCGTCTACCTCTAATCGAGTCAAAGATGGTGTTTCAAGTTTTTGACGAAATGTAGAACAATTTCTTTCTCAAAATTTCAATTGCTCCAATTCATTATGTTTTTGCCATTTTAAAGTTTTTTCGGGTTCATCTGTTAAATGTCCCTTGTCCTATATTTTTAGTTTATGTTAAGAGGTGACAATTTTGTGCATTAAGTCTAACTTTAGATAGGTACTGAGGGTTACAGGACATTATTTATTCATAGTCGTTAGCTTCTTAGAAAGTATCATGATTCCGAAACAACAAAAAACAGGAGAATCCATAAATGCATCTTAGTAAAAAGTCCTAAAAATTTTGTTAATAAGCAATAATCTTGTTAATGACCGGTATGGATAAGCAATAGTTCCATCAACAAGGATCCTTGTCTCTTTAGTTTCATGGTATGATTACTTATTGTTATTAAAACAATATTGCTTCATTATGTCTGTAAATTGTGGTTGTTTTTATCATATTACGAGCACTTGATGGAATATTGGTTATTTGGAATACTAAGACCATAGTTAGGTGATGTGTTACTATTGAAATGGCACTTGCATGAAACTGATTGGTGTTAGTATTTTATTTATTAATTGGTTGTGCATCTACTAGTTAATCAAATTGTTCTACTCTTTCTTATTTAGGCAGTGTCCCTTAAAAAATTTCAAGGGCTCCAGTATGTCTCTTCAAAGCTAACTTGATAATTAAAAGTCATAAGGGTTAATGACACCATTGATCCCTCAATTATGGGTCGTTCTTAGTAATAGTCTCTTAAATTTTTTTTGTCAAAATTGGGTCCTGAAAGTTTCAAAATTTCACGTTGTCAATCCTTTTGGTGGATATCGTCGAAAAAATCATGTCAAATAGCACAACATTTGTGTAAGGGATTAATTAAAAATTTCACACCAAAACTTTTTTTCAATTTACAATTGAGTCCCTACAGTCTGAAAAAAAGACCAAATGACCTTCTTCCCCAAATTCCCACCAACCTTCCAGAATGCATTTGGAATAAATTGATTAATGTTATGTACATGTTCATGGGTCTGGTAGCTTTCAAGTTTCAACATATCGATTGATGGTAGGTCCCCCCATGTTAATCAGTATGGTCGCATTCAAGAGTATGTGGGAATAAATTGATTCAACCATTCTTGGCATGAAATTTGATACTTAAGAATTGAAATCTGAGCAAAATTAAGTACAGTAATGCAGGAGAGAAAAGGGGATTAAATTATTCCCACGAATTCATCCGTTGAGGAATTGCTTCTTTTTTTTGGGGAGAGAGCAGAAGCACTCTTAGACCTGCCCATTTCCCGCAAGGCTTACAGCTTCAACTACCGATTCAGCACTCACTCGCCCCTTTCCAGTCCCACCATAGCTTGAATTCCCACCATTAATGTTTCCCATTAATTGATTCTCATTTCTCATTAACCCTCCATATGGCATAACACAATTCCCACGAGTCGGATTCCAAGACGTTTCCGACCCACCCCCAATCCCCCTCTTGGCCCGCCTGATCCCAACACAAAGATCCTCATTCTCTACTCATAAGAACACAATTGAATCCCTTGCAACGAGCTTCTTTTGGTTCACAAATGTACTCCATCCCCTTGTCAAGAGATGGTGCCTTTGGTCCCCCTATATATATATATATATATATATATATATGCCTAAACTTCAATGTTTCTCCATGAATATCCTTTGCAAGGATGGTACTGAACTCGCGAATTAGCAAAATAATCCAATCTTGGAAATATTGTTTGCCTCCGCACAATATCGTGGAACCGAATTGAAAATCCCCCACCATTATACCCGCAAAGAAATTTAGGGGTGTGCACGGGCCCTATGCCCGCGGGCATTGGCAATGCCCAATACCATCGCGATTAGATTTAAAAGTCTTATTCGGCATGAATGATGGGCATGCCCATTTGTTTATGTTTTTAAATAATTTTCTTGTTTTCTCATTCAAACTTTGGGTCATTCAAACTTTCACCCATCAATTCATTGTCATGAACTTTTTTTTTTCAAACTATTATACTTGCAAATTTGAAATAAATCACAGTTGAAGTGAAAGAAAAGGAAGATAAGCAACTAAAGTTAAAATATAAATTCAGTATGTAGAAAACGGATTCATATAACTCGACATTACCGATGTCAAATTGTAATCTTGCATGTGATGAGATTGAGAATAGAATATCAATAGATGTATAGATGATTGAGTAATTAACTATTAAAATAATAGGATTTGACTTTTAGGTTTTTATTTTTAGCAATAGCTTTATTAGTTGAAGTGTATTATACTATTACTATATTTATAGATTATAATTTATAACTTATAATATATAAATATGGTAATAGCACAATACACATAAATTAAATATATAGGATTTGGTCAAAGATTTATAATTAAAAAAATTAAAAAAAGTTATCATAGAAGAGGGGGCATAGGATTGAAGGCCCAGAGAGCAGAGACCACGGGCATTTGACTCATCTAACGCCCAGTACTATGTAGTGCCCATGGGCACGGGCTCCATGGGCCGGGCACTGACGGGCTTTAACGGGCTTGATGGGCATTGACGGGCCCTGCTCACCCCTAAAGAAATTCATTATAATTATTTCCAAAAGTTAATATTCATTATAATTCTTTCCAATTCCCGGGTATGGTAAAATTTCGTTTGATTTTGTTTGATTTCAGTCTGGAAATTTGTTTGATTTCTATGAGATATAAATGAATTTGGGGAAGAAGGTCTTGTTCTCTTATCTTAAAACCCTAGGGACTCAATTACAAATTGTGATATAATTTAGGTTTGAGAAAATTTCATTTTAGCTCTTACATGTGCAACTTAACGATATTTTTCCAACGGCATTCATCAAAAGGACTAACGACGTGAAAATTTGAAACTTTTAGGATCCAATTTTAACAAAAAATAATTGTTAAGAGACTAATACTAAAAATGACCCAAAGTTGAGGGACCAATAGTGTCATTAACCCAAGTCATAATGACGTGTACGTCTTGCAAAGACATGAAAATTTTGACTGAAACTGCTAGTGGCCAGTGTTTTCTTGTTTTTACTCTTTTACGTACGCCTTGCAAAGACATTAATGTTTTTTATTTATTTTTCAAGATCAAGGTTTCTAACAGCAGATTCATTTTTTGTTCTTATTCCAATAGATCACTCCAGCAAAGAACGGGAACCCAGACATCATTGAGCTTCAATTTACATATAATGTTGTCAGAGTCCAAAGCATTCGCAAGATCTCTAGAGTCTATTAGTCTACTATTCACGCCCATTTTGGTTTTTGATTTTCTCTCTTCCCTTTAATTTTCTAAATTTCATGTCCACTTAAAAGCTCATGAATCACATTGGTATCCAATGATAATATGTGATCTCTTATAAGAGATAGAAATTCCCCACATCTACATAAATCGAGTCAGAGGTGTTACAATTTGATCGTAAACTCCACAACTTAGCTATGCTCAGCTCGTGAGGTTACAAAAATTCAAGTGAGAATGTAACGCCCCAAACTTGATACCGACACCGCGGTCCCATAATTTGGTCACGTCACCATTACTAAACACTAAACCACAAAATATCCAAATTAAAACATTACAATTTTCCTAACCAAAACACTTTACTGTCTGTAACAAATCCCAAAACGTAATTAACAACACTAATTCCAAACAATAATTGTTCATTTAAAAATAACCGTCAAAACTAATGATTTTATTCCTGCATGAGTCACCCTTCCAAATGGTCCACCCGAGCTCAAGAGGATCTCAAACTTATTTACGACCTGAAGAAAAATAGAAAAGGGTGAGCGAACAATGCCCAACAAGTTCATATACAACCCCTCCGGTTTCTAAGGAGGAGTTGACCACAAAAATTATATTTCGCCAAGGGTCAGATAAATTTAACAAGACAAAAACTGCATTTATCGGATATAGAAATAATAAAATCGAATACAACACTAATTAGGAATTCCAAATGAAAGATAAAGCTCAAAACAAATACGAGATATTCACTTGCCGCCAACCGTCTCATACCAGTTGGAAACAAGGAACACCCGTAGATTCCATGATCACTTAAGTGATCAATTCGACCCGACTAACTGTCTCAACGGGCCTAAACCCGCAACGGGTCTGAAGGTATATACGGATAACCTCACCACATGTCCAATGGTGTCAAATAATTTATTCATTTCACTAATGTTACATATTTTACGTAACAAATTTATTTTACTTAGTGATCACGGGGAGTTCTAAATAAAGTCAAACGTCTAAAACAAATGTAACCCATTTTCCAATGAGTTGATATTCCAAAAAGTCAAACTTGGGTTACAAATATTTCAAAATTCGGAGTATGAACAAAATAGGTTCGACGAAGTTCAAAGCAAATATCGGTGAGCGCCGAACATGGGCTTTACAAAGAAAATGTTAAGTCAATAAAGTTATAACGGAAACCTACCGAAAAATAGGACGATCAAATAACTTTAAAGAAGTATAATCTCTTACCTCTTGATGCAGTACAATCACGCGTTCCAAAAAGAATTGCAGCTAATCGTGTTTGCTCAAATCTAAGATACAAAATAAATAGTTTAATTAAATAAATATCCCCCTGCTTAAACTAAAGGTTGCATTTTACATTAGCCTACTAATTTGTTTTATTATTTAATTATTACCACTACCCCCTTTTTTTCCAAAAGAAAATGACGTTAACTACCTATTTGTACAATACCCAAAACTTCCCACAACCCCCACCTTGTCTACCCCTTTCTCCTGCCACCATCAAATCAAATGCCCCCACATTTCATTGTTTTTTTTTTTTAACTTTCTTTCACTAACAGTAACTAGTGACCACCCATTTCATTTCCCTTTCCCACTACACACCACACGCACAATCCCCTTTCCTTTATAATCTACATCCTATGTACTCTTTTTATTTTTCTCTCTTTGTTTTTCACGGTAGCAACCCACCGGCATCTCCTCTAAAAATTATCCCAAGCTCTAAACAAAGATCCAACATGCTTATTTCCGCCAAAGGATCACACTAACAAGATTATAATCAAGAGAAGAAATCTCTAACCTCAACCAAAGACTCGCGATCTCGCCTTCCGGTGATCTGATGTACCGTTGATTTCCCTTAACTTCAAGGACTTAGAAAATTCTCTCCCTCTCTCTCTCTCTGCTTAGTTTAAGCTTGGTGCCTGAACCCAATAGGATTACCCACTCTTTTATACTCTGCCATGAACCAACCCTTGATCTTCTCCTTCAATGCGGCTTGAAGAAGCGCCCCACCGTTTCTCCTGAACGGCAGCCAACAACCGCCCCCCTATTCCCTAATTAACATGTCATAAATGTAATTACTTATGGTAATAAATTTATTTAATTATTAATGTTTTTATTATTACTATTATTATTATTATTATTATTATTTATTATTATTATTATTAACACCAACAAATAGACCACCAATTGGGCTCAAGCCCAATCTCAAAATAAATAACTCAATTGTGTACCCAAACCTAAGTGGGCTCGTTCTTAAATTAAAATAGACTCAATTATCGATTTTATTCAAATTAGGCCAAAACATAAATACCGGCCCAAGATAACTAAATCAATATAGGCCCAAGTATATTTATTACAATTAAACAAATAATATAATAATACTATCAAAATTAGGGATATTACAGAGAACACCAAAGACTTCTGTAGGTTCCATTCTCTTTGGCAAATTTTAGCGATTCAAATTTTTCGTTTTGATCTTTCTCTCTTTGTAGTCTCACAAGTTTTCTTTTTATCTCTTACTTATTTTTTCTTTAATCATTACATACGCAAAAAAAAAAACATTAGAGCCCTATAAAGTTAAATTGTGATAGCAAACGCACCATTAAATACTTACATTACTTTCGGCCTTTCAATCAGATATAATGTGGTCGAAGTTGTATTTGATCAATAATGAGATATTTAGATATCTATTAGGCTAATCAAGTGGTATAAGCGTTCATATATTATAAATTAATTTAATGAAAATTTTGTTGGTCGGTCCATTTAAGAAGTTTTTAACCTATTTAGTATTCTATGTTTTAACCGCTAAAAGGAATTTTTATAAAATTGTTTAAATAATGCCCTTCCGCCATAAAACTGGTTTCATCTAAATTGATCGAAAATTGCAATTGTTGGGTCAACGAAACGGAGATCGACCTCAGCCCCATCTCGAAGTAGATATTCAAAGGATCTTTGGTTTATATTGTGATTAGAATTATGTATTACATTGTATCTGGAGGATTATGTATTGTTTGAATGATGTATTGCAGTTGTGAATCGTAGTGCATCTGGAGGATTATGTATTGCAGTTGTGAATCACAATGTATCTAGAGGATTAGGTATTGCTTGGATTTTATGTATAACAAAGTTACTTTCTCTTTTTTGGGTTTATATTGTGATTTGAATTTTTAAGACATATATTTCAAATAATGAATAGTTTCTATGCAATGTAAATTATTGATGAAATGTCAGAATAGATATGTGTTCATTCTTAAACACATTTTTGAATCGTGATGCATCAGTATGAAATGGAAATGGTAGTTACGCAATTTGAAATCATACATCGGATGCAATTTTGAATTGTGATACATTGATTTGGAATCGTGATGCTTCGCTATCATGCATCATGATTCAAAATCATGCATTGTGATTGAATTTCGTGCATCGGGATACATGAACTGATACTTTGCACACGCGTGTTCGGTTCATTAAAGGTATCGTCGTCCTTTCACCATAAAAGTGAATTTTTCGGGTTAAAAAAAGTGTTGGATTTAAAGTAGTTAAAAATTGTATAGAGGGAACCGACCGACTTTTCACTCTAATTTTAATTATGGGTTAGGTCATACAATTGATTCTCAAGGGAAATTCGGGTCGTTCCTCTCTGGATAATTTTCAACCGCTTTACACCTTTCGAGTATGGGCTTGCAATTTTTGCTTATTCTATATAAAGAAGGATAGGTCACAATTCTTTGTAGGTCATCATCTACATCATAACTTCCACTGCAAATTTCAACCACTACAATGGATTCCGAGGCATATTTTTCTATGTTTGTTATATTTTTAAAACTGAGTGTTCTATCATTTTTTTATTAGGTTGGAAGGGTATTGACCTTACCCCAACCCTTAATACTAATATTAATGCCTTGAAATGCTACAAAGTATATAAGATAGAGTTATTCAGCTAGAACAATGGTGCCTCTAGTGAGACATGAGCAACAATATCTTTAGTTAGACTTGAACACATGACATTTCCGTTAAAAGAAGTGAGCAATATTAGTTGAGCTATAGCTCTTTGGTTGAGTGTTTTATCATAGTATGTTCTGAAATTGTGTATTTCTTTTTTGAGTAATTTTATAAATATTCAATTAGTAATTAAATTTGTGTACCAAATATATGACGTAACATCTTACGTACATATAGTTGGTAACAATTTTTAGCATTGTGGAGCCCATGATATGATACCGCATTATTTTATGTACAAATTTAAGTGTTTATTAGGTGGCCTTAATTAACATTACTCTTCTTTTTTAGGTTGTTTATAAAAAAAAATTTTAATAATTATTTGGTCCTTCGACTTGCATTAATTTTTTGGTCCTACAATTATAAAACAAACTAGTTTGGTCGTACATGTTGCATTTTGTTGTTAGATTCCCCCTTGAGCCATTAACGTTTCAATTTTCGTCAATTTTTTTTTAAATAGCCAATGTACCTTTACCCAGCTTTCAAATGACGAAAGTGCCCTTACCCTAGCAACAACAAAGCAACCCTAATCAATCAAGATTTTGCCACTACAACAAGAACATCATTCAACCATTTCATCCTTTAATCTAAAAAATAATCAATATCAACACTAAAATCAACCTCAATACAGTAGCTATATAATCTTCTAGTCTCCGTCACAACTACTAGAATATTCTTGTGCCCCGACACTGTCATTGTTGCTAGTTGTAGGCATGCTCCTGAAACAGAGCGTAATCGATTGGGATCTCAGGGCTCAGCCCGTACAAATTATAGGGTTTAAGATGACTAGGTCGTTGACCGGCTCTTGGAACTCGGTAGAGGAAGGTGTGAAGGAGGTGGTCATGATGTTGGCGAAAGAGAAGGTGGTGGAGACGGAGATAGCAGTGATTCGTGCGTGTGGGTAGAAGGGGACTATGGTAACATGATTGGGAATTTGGACGTATGATGGTGAAGAAGAAGGAGAGAAGAATTGGAAGACGAGAGACTGTGACGGCCTAGCCGGTGATACGGTGGTGTAAACATGAATCAACCCAGCCTGATTGGTGGGAGAAGCGATCTCAATCATGGGTAGAGTGAGATTGGAAGAGGAGGTAGAGGGTGGGACGAATTTAGGTGCCTTATCGTTGAGATGGCTGGACGATCCATTACGTAAAGAAATGAAAGATCGGAGGTAGACAGAGAGGTTGCCAGTGTTGACAATTGTCTTGTAGAAACGACGATTCGAGGGTTTCTGGTGGAATACTCGAGAACTTTTTAGTGGATCTAGGGGTTTTCCAGTTCATTGAGGGGATGCGTGTCTTTTTCTTCGTCTGAGTGAGAGGTGAATCATGAATGGAAGAAGAAACACACACACACACACACATAGAAACTGAACGGGGATAATGGGGGAGGATGAAGAGTTGAAGATGACGATTATAATTGATGAAGAAGAAGGCAGAGTGGGGAGACCCACGAAAGGGCTCTTCTTCGCCATAGCAAAGAGGCAATATTCAAGTATAATACCATTTGCCCCCCTCATTTAAGACAAGTAAGGGTGATTTGGACTTTTCCAAGCAAAATTAGACGGCAAATGTATAATGCTAACGGGGAGAGGGGGAATCTAACAACAAAACGCAACATGTAGGACCAAACTAATTTTTTTATATAATTGTAGGACCAAACAAAAAATTATGTTCAAGTTGAAGGACTAAATAATTATTTAAACCTAAAAAAGTTGTATATTATTTATTTTTATATATTTTTTCAAGTTAATTTTCTTTGATAAAAAGCCAAAAGGCTAATGGACTTGACTAACCTTTATGTATAAAAAATAATAAAGTCAAGATTACATGAAAGCTACTTAGGCCTCGTTTGGTGTGCAGCGTTTTGAAAATACAGTTTTTTTAAAATGCGGTATTTTCAAAAGTAGATTTTCTCCTGTAAACACGTTTGGGAAACTATTTCAAAATGTTATTTTCATAAACACTCTAAATTGGAGAGTTTTAAAACGATACACATATTTAAAACGATGCATTAAAACACTTTTAAATAGAAAATGCTGCATTTTTTGCCAACGTTTTGATCAAAACGCTGCATTTTTTACCAATGTTTTGATCAAAACACTCCACCGAAAAAACACTTAATAAGAGCAAATATAAGGAATCTAATATCGCTCAAGCCGAAGAATGCTAGCCATTTCAAATGGTAAGTTTCTCATAACAATGAAGAGGGTTTCCTCTCTGTTACTTCCGTTGAGAGACATAAATTAAAGTACGCCGATGCATTACCCACCTATAGACATTACATATCCAAATCAAAACTTCCACCTCATGCCACCAATGATGATGTAACATCCACGGTTTGCTCATCTTTCCAAGGACAATGTTGGTCAAACTTGATTGTCTGTCTCCACCTCAGCATACATGTTGGTCTGCCAACCAATAAAATCGATTGCGCCATAATAAGCCTACCCTCATTGTCGTATATCCCTATTCCTCCCCCAGCTGAATCGGGGTTCCCTCGAGAAGAACCATCCACATTCATCTTACAAAATAATTGAATTTCAGAAAAGTCCACAAGACCAAATGCCTCCTTACGGAATGGCCAAACAACGGATATGGATGCAAAGCTAGTTCAATAGAATGAATAGTCACCACTCGCCGCAGAAGAGCAATGGATTCCTTTAAAGGAAAAATGATAAATGTGGAATTTAGAAAAGATGAAATAAGAGTTCAAGAAGGAAGAAGTAGTAGAATTAGAGAGATAAACTTTTGAGTAATTTTCCATATGTTTTATTAATGTAGTGTTGGCTATATTTATAATAGCCTTTGCGAACAACAAACAAATGCCGAGAACTAAGAATTCGGGGAAGTGACTCCACTACATGCACTTCACTAACTAACATGCATTTGACTAACCGACCATTGTCTCCACTAACTAACCCATTATCTCCACCAATTAACTTGATGCCTAAGAACTAACTTACATAATACGGCACTAACATATGACACCCATTATGTAACCGTATCATTCCTCCCCCTTAATCATCCTTGTCCACAAGGATAAAATCCAGAGTCGTCTTCGGGAACAGGACCGTCGGTGTTGAAGACGAAGAGAGTAACGCCGACCATTTGGGGAGTGCTAATCATGTTCTTGACGTAGTTAGCTTGTCCGGGGCAATCAACATGGCTGTAGGGTCAACTAGTTGTCTCATACTCCACGGTGGTGATCGTAATAGTAATACCTAGGGCCCGTTCTTTGGGAGCGGCATTTAGTTCAATAGATTTATTGACAATGTGGGAACAAAAGTTTAGAGAAGATACTATAGGTGAGGGAGGATAATGATCAATGGATTGGTTGCGGATATTTATAGTAGTGGTGTGGGTAGAGGTGTCCCTTCGGGAAAAAGGGTTGATGTCACTGGTGTTGGGAGCTTGAGTACGGGAATCTCGCAACGCTCGCAATTCAATAAGCACTGTTTGTAAAGTTGAATTGATTCGGAGAAAGTTAGATTCGTGTCGAGCCAAGGCTTCGTAAACATTGTTACGAAACTCTGTATTGGATTTTTCCCCAATGTCCATGATTGGTACCGGCTCTAATACCACTGATAAGAGTAGAATTTAGAAAAGATGAAATAAGAGTTTAAGAAGGAAGAAGTTGTTGAATTAGAGAGATAAACTTTTGAGTAATTTTTTATTAATGTAGTGTTGGCTATTTATAATAGCCTTTGCGAACAACAAACAAATGCCGAGAACTAAGAATTCGAGGCAGTGACTTCACTACATGCACTTCAATAACTAACATGCATTTGACTAACCGACCATGATCTCGACTAACTAACCCATTATCTCCACTAATTAACTTGATGCCTAAGAACTAATTTACATAATACGCCACTAACATATGACACCCATTATGTAACCGTATCAAAAAATTACAGGTAAACACTTGTACTATAATAAGTGCCAATGATGCATTGAAATGAAATTCATTTGAACAAGAAAAGTAATAAACATTATTTCAATGTTAAAAAGAAAATAAATGATCAATTATTAGCGTTCATCTCCATCCCATTCTCTTCACCGGAATGATCGTCAATCACTCCAACTCTGTCTTCTCCACTCTCGTAAGTCTTTTTCAGATCCCATTTTCTTGCATATTTCAACCACAACTGCACAATAATCTCACCAACGAGCTCTAGCTCAACTGGTACTGCTCACTTCTCCTAACGGAGAGGTTGGGTGTTCGAGTCTCACTAGAGACACCCTGGACTTTACAACTCTCAGTAGAGAGGTCGGGTGTTCAAGCACCCTGGACTTAACTACTCTCAACCGAGAGGTCGGGTGTTCAAAGCCTCCCCAGAAGCACCAATTGTTCGAGCCATACCAAAGGCATCATATATATATAATTGTAGTCTTTCAAGGCATTAAAAATAATTATAAAAAAAAAAACTGCACAATAATCTCCATATCCTTCTTACCTGCCACAATTGAATTCTTAGCTCCCGTATCAATAAACATGTTACTTTTCACTATATCATTTCTTAGCCCAGCCACATTGGTTCCTTGAGCTTCGAGTCCGGGCGAGGGATAACTTTCATGGCCATGCAACGAAGCATACGCTACGAATTTGTTGGAACCATTTGTGAACTCAAGTAATGGACTATCAATCCATACCCCTCCACTATGTTTCGCGAAATAAACAATGTACAACACTCCATCAAAGTTGCTAACTCGGAGCATTACATGCTCTCAATCACCAACGTGCTCCCCGGTCCTGCTCAATGAAATATCGAGGTCATTGAATCGATAGAAAGTCCATATCTAAATGTCAGTAAAAGTCCCTCCTAAGATCGGATGTACGTGAAAGTAGGTCTCTTCACTTTGTAGATTTCCTTTCTTGACTTCCTCACGAGCCTTTTCATTCAAACCATCTTGAAGGAGGTTCGAGCCGTTGGGTTCAACGGGAATGGGATTTGACTCTACCCTATTGGCAAAATTCCAATTTACCGAAGAGGGTAAGTGAGTTTCCCTAGGATGAAAGTAGAGCAAGGGCGAGTAAGCTTGAATTATAGCCTTAGCTTGGGTGAAGTTAGGCATAGCAGATAAGGAAAAGAAGAAGTCTTTATTATTCTTTAAGCAAAAAAGAGAGAGATTTGAATTGTCATCTCCACTATTTAGAGCTATAAATGTACCCACACCAACTTCTTGGCCTCTTACCCCAACATTTCTAGGCTTTAGTTCGTACACATTAAACTCATCCGTATCACTCTCTTTACCTTTCCCCCAAATCCATTTGCTCGATTGTATCTCGCATTCCCCAGTGAAGTCGGCTCGTACACATCGGACCTTGTCAAGGGAAGGCTTCTCCAGTGAGGTCGTGACCACGTGACCTACTGACTTATAGCCCTCTGGGGGTGTCGGTAACCAAATGTAGCCAGGGACGTTTTGGTTCAACTTTTTCGATGAATTGATACTCCAAACTAGTGTGTAATCTATTGGTTTTGATAGGGTTCCGTTAGATGGATTATTGGTAACATCTTTTCTGACAAGAACCCAACCAAAGACTGGGTTGTTGTTGGATTGGCTATAGGAACATGAAGGAAATCAATTCCGTGTCTGTTTGTATTACAAAATGGAAGATATATACAAGTTACGGGTAGATAGTTAGGCTACAAATTAGCTAACAGATTGCCTAACAAATCTGAACAAATATTGATTGGATATATACAAAAATAATAGAAGATATGCTAAATCTATTCTAACACACCCCCGCAGTCGAAGCGGGAGGTTCTCGAATGCTTAGACTGTCCCTGAAATCATTAAATAGAATGCGCGGAAGCCCTTTGGTAAAAATATCAGCAATTTGGTAACGGGACGGCACATGAAGCACACGAACTTCGCCACGAGCCACTTTCTCACGAACGAAATGAATGTCCATCTCAATGTGTTTGGTGCGTTGATGTTGAACAGGATTGCCGGATAGGTATATTGCACTCACATTGTCACAGTAAACCAGAGTTGCCTTTTGAATGGGACAATGCAATTCGAGAAGAAGGTTCCTGAGCCAGCAGGAATCAGAACCAACATTGGCAACACCCCTGTATTCAGCCTCGGCACTACTGCGGGAGAGAGTAGGCTGCCGTTTGGAAGACCAAGAGACCAGATTATCCCCGAGGAAAACACAATAACCAGAGGTAGAACGACGGGTGTCTGGACAACCTCCCCAATCTGCATCTGTATAGGAGATAAGACGATCAATATTGGACTTGTACAAGTGTAGGCCAAAAGAAAGGGTACCCTGAAGATAGCGGATGATACGCTTAAGAGCACTCATATGCTCATTAGTCGGAGCATGCATATGAAGGCAGAATTTGAGCGGCATAAGAGATGTCTGAGTGAATGTAAGATACTGAAGGGCACCTGCAAGACTCCGATACTTAGTTGGATCAGGATAAGGAGTATCTGCGGTGGCATTGAGTTTGGACTTAGTGTCAACGGGAGTAGGACATGAACTGCAGTTTGACATGCCGGCACGTTCAATAATTTTTGCAGCATATTGTGTCTGAGATAAGAAAAGACCATGGGCATGACGAGCGACGGCAATACCTAAGAAGAAACTCAGAGGACCCAGATCCTTCATTGCAAATTCAGAGGCCAAGAGAGTCATAATATACTTACGCAGACGATCAGAAGAAGTTGTAAGTATAATGTCATCCACATATAACAGTAAATAAGCAACATCAGAACCATGCTTGTAGATGAATAAAGAGTGATCTGACTTACTGTGAGAGAACCCAATGGTAGCAACAAAGTCAGCAAATCTTTGGTACCAAGCTCGAGGAGCCTGTTTTAAGCCATACAAAGATTTTTTTAAAAGACAAACATGATCTGGATAACATTTGTCACGGAAACCCATGGGTTGATGCATATAAACTGTTTCATCGAGATGACCATGCAAGAAAGCATTCTTGACATCCATTTGATGAATGGGCCAAGATTTAGAAAGAGCAATGCTAAGAACTGCTCTAATGGTGGCCGGTTTAACCACGGGGCTAAAAGTTTCGTCACAATCAACACCCTGCTGCTGTGTTTTTCCATCACCTACAAGACGAGCTTTATAACGCTCAAAAGATCCGTCAGATTTATGTTTATGACGAAAAATCCACATAGACCGTATGACATTCACATTAGGAGGCCGAGGCACTAATTCCCAAGTCTTATTGTCAATTAAAGCATTAAATTCATCCAACATTGCATTTTTCCAATTTTGATCACGGAGCGCACTAATGGGATTTTTCGGTATAGGAGAAATATCTGTAGTGGTGGAGACATGTAGATTGGAAAAGTATTTTGGATTTGGTTTATAGATACCATTGGCTGCTCGAGTTGTCATGCGGTGCGACACGGGATCAGTGACGGAGGTTGGAGATAAAGAAGGAGAAGTCTGGGTTGAAGAGTGGACTGGGCCAGCTGAGGCAGGAGATGCCAAGGTAGGTGTAGAGGTTGGAATGGGCGGCAGGGAAGATTGGTCCATTGGAGGAGGGAGAGGAGAAGTATCTGAGTAGAGAAGGGCTCTGGATTGGGCCGAAGGAGGCTGGAGGCCAGTCGAGGAATATGAGCAGGCTGAGCATGCCGTGGAGGGTGAAGAAGTGAGTTCAGTAGGGAAGGATTGATTTGATCACTCAAACAATCATAATCCGAAGGAGTTGCTTTGTGAATTTGAGAAAATGGGAATACATTTTCAACAAAACGCACATGGCGACAAATTATGATCTTACCACTAGACATGTCATAGCATTTGGAGCCCCGATGATTTGGAGTCGGACCAAGATAAGCACAAGGAGTAGAACGTTCTTGCAACTTATGAATAGAAGTAGAGGGAAATAGAGGGAAACATAGACATCCAAAAACACGCAAATCCGAATACGAAGGGTCACTTTGATATAGGATTTGGGCGGGGGAAAAGTAATTCAATACTTTTGAGGGGAGAATGTTTAGGAGATATGTGGCCATGGATAGAGCATGATGCCAAAAAGAGAGTGGCATAGATGCATGAGAGAGAATGGTGCGGATGATATTATTTAAAGATTTAATATGCCTTTCGGCCTTTCCGTTTTGAGGAGATGTGTGAGGACAAGAAAGGCGATAAAGCAAGCCATGTTGATTAAAGAACTGTTCAAGAGTGCCATTAACATATTCCGTCCCATTGTCACATTGAAAGGTTTTTATATTACGTTCAAATTGGGTCTTGACGACAGCATGGAAGGACATAAATAATTGTTTAACCTGAGATTTGCTTGCAATTGGAAAAGTCCACAAAAATTTGTTGTAGTTATCAAGAAAGAGAACATAATAACGGTGTCGGAGAATAGCCGGCAAGCTGGGAAGTCCAAAGATCACTATGGATAATATCAAACGGCAAGAAAGTAAATGACAAAGAATTAGAGAAAAGAGTTTTAGCATGTTTCCCAAGAGGACAAGAAGAGCAAAATGTTTTACAAGCCTTATTACAATCTATAAACTTATTACTACGAAGAGTATTGATTATAGCATCGCCAGGATGACCTAAACGATTGTGCCAAAGATCACGAGACATAGTAGTAAAAGCTGAATGATTGAATGAAGTGGCTTGAGAATTTGAGAAGAGTGGATATAAATCCCCAACACTGTCACTCCGCATGAGTCTGATCCCCGTCTGTAAGTCATTAACAGAAAAACCAAAAGGGTCAAAAGAAATAGAAACCATATTATCAGTGGTGAATTTACGAACAGAGATTAGATTTTTAATGAGTTTGGGAGCATGTAAAACATTTTGAAGGACAAAGGGAGGATGAGGTGGTGGTAAATTAGTGGGAAGTGACCAACAACAGGAATTAAATGACCACTACCAACAACAATGTTATGATATTTATTGCTTGAATTGAAATAAGAGGAGAGAATACTGCATCCGAGTCATGTGAGATGTCGCAGTATCCATGTAGTAGTTCCGTCGGGTTGAGAGAATGAAGCGTGCATAAGGCTTCAATGTCGATCGGCGTGTAGCTAGGAATGGAGGGATCAGAAGAAGAAGCCATGACATTGAAAGCTTGAGGTTTGGGCCCAAGCACACCAGGTCCAGCAAAAGGCCTTTGGGTCGAGTATGTAGGTCTTGGCTGCCAAGAATAAGCAGGAAATGGACATGGTGGAATTGTCCATCCTCCCCAAGTGGGCTGCCATTGTGGCGGGCATTCTTTGTGGAGACTTAGAATGTCTACTTGTTCTTTGTTCTTTGGATTGATTAAATTGTCCATTACTAGCCCCACCTTGCTGTCCGTTCCCCTTACCTTTCCCTTTAGTTTTGTTGTTGTTTCGTCCCTTTTGATTGATGTTGAGAAGCCGGGAGGCGTGGAGGAGAATCGAATTGCGAGCTGCCACCATTGCGGCATTGCGGGTCCTTGAGCTACGGTCGCGTCTTTGTATGAGCCTTAATTGTACGCTCCGCCATCTTCAATCTTGAGCGACAACTTTCAAATGACGGTAACGACTCTTGGTTTTGGATAAAATCGACGGTACCGCTAAAAACCTCCGGCAGAGAACCAGTGAGTCGTAAAACTAGCCTACTGTTTGACACCGGGGCATCGACGTCGGCAAGTCTGTCTGCAAGAGATTGAAGATAATTGCAGTAGGTGTCAATGGAATTATGGTCCTCGAAGACGGCATTTGTGAAGTCTTCTTCGAGATGGGTAGCCCGGGAAGCCTTATTGTCTTGAAATAAAGCTTCAAGACGTTTCCATGCCGCTTCGGCTGTGTCATCTTGTTTGAGAATGGTATGAAGAAGGTCAGATGAGATAGTGCCGTAAATCCATTGAAGAACGGCGGCATCAAGGCGTTTCCACAATGCAAGATCAGCGGATTTCGCCTTGGCATAGGCATCCTGGGCTGCCGCTTCTGTTGGTGGAACCAAGTGATCATAGAGATCGTGAACCCTAGCGAGATTGGTGAATAGGGCAGCCCAAGAATGATACAAACTGTGCTCATTATCCAGCGTGATGGGAACAAGAGACTTCACGTTGGTGATGGTGAGAGCAGGATGAAATTTCTGGGATTCAGCCATTGAGATGAAGAAGAAGAAGAGTGGTTAGGATTCGATAAAGATCAGAAGCTGCTCTGATACCATGAAGGAAATCAATTCCGTGTCTGTTTGCATTACAAAATGGAAGATATATACAAGTTACGGGCAGATAGTTAGGCTACAAATTAGCTAACAGATTGCCCAACAAATCTGAACAAATATTGATTGGATATATACAAAAATAATAGAAGATATGATAAATCTATTCTAACAGAACCGAACATAAAAAACCCATATGGGATTGAAGAAGTTTCGAAGAAAGTTGATCCTTGATCATTTGGTCCACCTTTGTAAGTAGACCAAATCTTATTGAAAGTTGAAACTTGAGACACTTGAAGTCCTCCTAGATCAATGGTTCCACTTGTAAAGCCTTCTCCTATAAGAATGAAATCAAAATATGGATTAGACCTAATTGAGAAAATTTTATCTAAAATATAATCGCAAAAGTAGTGAAGAATCAATTAAGAACCTGGTGACCAAGAGGGAATGGGAGAGGGGAGCTTGAAGATGGTGTCAATGGGTAAGGCTTTTTTATTTGTGTTCCCCATATTATCTAAAAATTGTGAAGGAAAGAGTTGAGGAGATGCAGAAGTTGTTTGAATTAAATGTGTAAGTTAAGGAGAATATATATAGTGGATGACAAACTGGAAAGACGATTAATTTGAGGAGAATATAAATATATATAGTGGATGGATGACAAACTGGAAAGGCGATTTCCAACCAACCAATATAAGAGGGAGCATCTAAGAATTGTCAAAAGAAACATGCAGTGATCTGAATACGACTTAAGTCAAGTGAGAAACTTTTGACGAAGTGTGTATATATATCATTCGTTCTACCAAAGATAAAAGAATAAACAAGAAAACACCCATTGTAGCCCACTAGTCCAGTATTACCAAGGGCCAATTATACATCATTCTTATTAGAAATTCAGATCGTTCCCTTTCACAAAGGCTTTAGCTGCTCCGGTTCTTTGTGCATCGCGATGTAAGAAGTGACTTTTTCGGTTACAAAAAAAACAGAAAAGAGGTGCTGAGCGGTTAAAAACTTTGTTGAAGGATACCGGTTTGTAATTTTCTCTTTCTTATTGGAAAGAACGTGAAGAATAAGGTTTTACCTAGGCTAAACCATAAACTCCCTCCAATCCACTTAAAGAGTACACGTTTAAATAGTCTAATTATTAAAAATATATATTAACGTCATTGGAGTTTATCACATATAATTGCAAAAATACTTAAAACACAAGCAATCTACTTATAACACAAACTCGATTCGATACAGATATTAATGTAGAGATAAAATGGTAATATATATGATTGAGATAGTGTAACGCCCCAAACTCGATATCGACATTACGGTCTCACAGTTTGACCACGTCACCAACAATCAATACTTAAAACCATAGTAAATCCCAACACTAATAATTAATCAACATTAATATCCTTCAATTGTAATTAAAATACAACCACCAAATGTCTGAAACGAAATCCAATATAAAGCTAATTAAAATTAATAAAATTTTCAAAGTACGAATGAATTATAAATGCCTAAAAATTCTTTGACCATCTTCATTCATCTACTCGAAACAATTCATCTAGCCAAGCTAAATGTCACCTGGAAGAGAAAGAATAAGAAAAGGTGAGCGAACAATACTCAGCAAGTTCATATACAACCCCTCCAGTTACTAAGGAGGAGTTGACCGAAATAAATCAAGGAATCAGAATCAAAAGTTCAAATATCTATAATACGAAAGTCAGATAGTCAAAGTTCAAATATTCAAATTTCAAATATATTTTCAGGATTCCAAGTGAAGGATAAAGATACAACAAATGACTCGAGTAATCGAATTGTCACCAACCGTCACATACCAGTTGGCGACAATGGACGACTCATAGATAAATATTTAGGATTCCAAATGAAAGATAATAAAGCAAAAGACGACTCGAGTAGTCCAATTGTCACCAACCGTCCCATACCAGCTAGAAACAACGGACGACTCACAGATGCCAAGATCACATAAGCGGTCAAAGACATGTTCGAACAATATTTCGAAAAATTCTAAAGACCCATAAGGGTAAAGGTTTCTAAAGGGTATATCCGGATAACAAACGATGTGTCTAGTGGTTAAAGGGTTTCGAAAGGTCACATTAACCTGTGACTAGGTAAATCTAAAGGTCACATTTACCCGTAACTAGGTTGTTTGACTTAGTGATCAAGGTAGGAACTTTTAAATAATCAAATACATTTTACAAAACCAATATAAATGACAAACACATTTATGTATCAAATAGATATCTCACATAAAACATGATAGGTACGTGAGATTTAACGATGGAGCATAATCATGAGTAATCAAATGAACTAAATCGACGAAGTTCAAAATCAAATACCGATACAAATTCGGCACACGTTTTCAAGGAAAAACATTTATCAAAAAATAGTGGAAGCCTAACAGTATGGAACGAAGAATTTAAAAGACCTAAATGAGGTATAATCTCTTACCTGATTAATGTTCTGAAACTAACTTGCCGATCAAGTACTCTGCTACAAGTGACGGTCCAAATCTAGAATTTAAGACAATTTTTTTTTTAATTTAGTAATTACACTATTCATAACAATTTTAATAGCTAACTTAAAAGTTAATAAATCAATCTGGGTAGTAAACATTACCCATCTCTCACTTGAATTTCCTTCTAGATATACAAACCCAACCAGCACATCTACCCTTTATTCCCACAACAACCCGACTACATATCATCCCCTTCTCATCCTATCTATATTAATAATTTCATTATCCCTCTCACCATCCATCCCGGTATCCGTCGCACCGATTTACAAATCATAGGAAAACCCAATACATCTACTACCAACAGAAACCGAAAATAAAAACTTAATTTAGAAAGAGTTGACGCATTGCTTACCTTGCTTAAGCTTTGTTTCAAAACCCATCTTTACAACCCGTCTTGTTCGACTCTTCTCCCTCTCTTTGTTACCACAGCCGTAGAATTCTTTTCTTTCTTTGTTAATTGGTAAAGGGTTTTCTCCCCCTCTCAATACACTATTTATATAAAACCATGTTAGGTTTACCTAACCCTAAATCGAAATTCTAAAGTTGACCTGACTATTATTCAATTTAATAATATAATTATTTTACTAAACACATTAAAGGTGGGCCAAGCCCAACTCTTTTAAGTACTGTTATGTAAAGGTGTGTTCACTTAACAAATTTCTCATTAAGAGTAGGCCCAAATAATCAAATTAGTCCAAAATAATTATAATATTAATTAATATGATTAATATTTTGAACTAAAATTATCGGGGTATTACACTCTCACCCACTTAAAAGAATTTTAGTCCCTAAACTTACATACCAAGTCAATACAAAGAGCTCAAGATGTTCATCTTTAAATTTAGAATAAACCAAGTCACTTCCAATAGACACAATGACAACGAAGAATAAACTTTAGTAGATACTATGCATTCAATCCTTAATGTAACTAAGGCATCTATTAGTCCAAACGTCATATGTAAAACTCCTAATGCCCATACTTTATCCAACAAGCACAAGGCCAACTCATACGTTAATATCAATGCCTAATTGAACTCAAAAGACAAGATCTAAATACTTAGATAATAGAGATGGATCTCTTGGTAGTCGTGTTATAATTAATCAATGTCTAAGTTCCCATGTGACAATTTGATAGGTCCTGTAAATGCGACAATGTGATCGATTATTAAACACAAGGCTCAATGAAAATTTAAAAGTCTCGAAGATATGGATGCACCATACTTGTTTCCACATCATTCATCTCGGGCAGCCATCACGTAAATTCTTCCCTGCGCATTTGGTTTTGGTTTATCGCCGCTACCCGTTTCTCATGCAAAGTTCTTCTTCAGTGGTTCTGGGCAATCCTTGATCCTATGCCCTATCTTTCCGCAATTAAAGCAGTCTCCGTAGTCCAGTAACAAGTATCAGTCCTATGTTTTCCACCACACTTATTACACTCAGGGTCATTATTCTGATTCTGCCTTCGATTCTGATTCTGCTACTGACCTTGATCTTGACTCCACCACTGATTTGATCCTTTGAATCGATTGTCCTCTGTGGTTTTCTTCTTATTTCCATTGTAACATCCTCCTTGATAGCCCGACTGATCTCAAGAACTACTGCCAAGACTCTGAAAATCTCTCTTTTTCTCCTCCTTCTTCTTCTGGTAATTTGCTGACACTCGTTCAAGTATTCTGGCCCGGTCTACAACTTCAGCATAAGTCTTCAACTATAAGGCTATCAATTGATGACTAATCTTTCCATCGAGGCCTCTTTCAAACATCCTAGCCTTCTGTTTGTCATTCTCAATGAGACCTGGAGCATACTTTGATAGCTCCATGAACTTGACAGCATACTCATCTACCGTCATCTTTCCTTGCTCTAGATTGAGGAATTCAACCAGCTTACTGTTCTGCACACTCTCAGGAAAATATTTATTTCTTATTGAAGACCTCGATAAAAGCCTCCCAAGTGTACTCTTCAACCCCATTTGCTTCCATGATCCTCATCTCAGACTCCCACCACTGATCAGCCTCTCCTTCGAACTTGAATGTGGCGAGGTTGACCTTCTGTTCACTCGTGAGGTCATAGTTCTAAAGATCTTCTTCATACTTTCAATCCATTCTTCTAGTTTGATGGTGTCTGGTGTGCCCGAGAAGGGCTTAGGGCTTCTCTTTTGGAATATGTCAAGTGGATCGATCCTTTTCCACTAGTCGAGGTTGAGGAACTGCAAAATGAGGTTGTGGTGCTTCGGGCTGAGGTTGCGGTGCCTCATGTTAAGGTTGTTGTGCCTCAGGTTGAGGTTGTGGTGCCTCAGGCTGAGGTTGTGATTGAGGTTGAACAATCTGACAAATCCTGTCTACCGCTCGTGTCAAATTCTATAGAAGGTTCATCATAAGCACATGGTCTACTAAGGTAGGATTTGTCGCGTTAGGCTGAGGCGCTTCAGGGGCAGGGTTTTCGTTGTTCATGTTAAGTTGACTTTCAGGTTGCTCCCCTACACTCTCGGAAACAGAGCCCTCTACTGTTCTCCCTCCCATGTTTCCTCGATCGCGACCACGACCTCGGTTAGCGTTATGTCCTCCTCTACGTGCCATTTGGTACTGATACAAAAACGAGGAAGTGTCAATTGATGTCTAAAATTTTATCATACTAAAGTGGTGTTCGCTAACTGGCATGGCGTAAATGGAAACAATTTGCATAATTGTTACATAGCATCAATTTCTTCCAAAGTTTATCTTATAATCTTATGTACTTGAAATACACCAACACGAGATATAGTTCAAAAGGAATATCAAACGAATAATTTTTTTCCTCAAAATTTATTCCATATCAAACTTTATTCCAATGTCTCAAAAATTGGATACACCTCGTGTATTCCAAGTCTAATAAAATAAAATATAACAAATTCCTACGAGTAACCAATATTGTATCAATCCCAATAGAAATAAAGGAAATCATAACTTAAAGCTATAATCGTAAACTTAAAACTACAATCGAAAACTTAAAGCTATTGGGTACGTAACTAATGGTATAAACAAAGTTATAACCTTACACTACAATCAATTCTTAATTTTTATTAATTCCTAAATCCTAAAACCATCCGGATCTGAAACCTAAGCTCTGATACCAATCTGTAACGCCCCAAACTCGATACCAACATTACAGTCTCACAGTTTGGCCATGTCACGAACAATCAATACTTAAAACCATAGTAAATCCCAACACTAATAATTAATCAACATTAATATCCCTCAATTGTAATTAAAATACAACCACCAAATGTCTGAAACGAAATCCAATATAAAGCTAATTAAAATTAATAAAATTTTCAAAGTATGAATGAATTATAAATGTCTAAAACTTCTTTGACCATCTTCATTCATCTACTCGAAACAATTCATCTAGTCAAGCTAAATGTCACCTGGAAGAGAAAGAATAAGAAAGGGTGAGCGAACAATGCTCAGCAAATTCATATACAACCCCTCCGGCTACTAAGGAGGAGTTGACCGAAATAAATCAAGGAATCAGAATCGAAAGTTCAAATATCTATAATGCGAAAGTCAAATAGTCAAAGTTCAAATATTCAAATTTCAAATATATTTTTCAGGATTCCAAGTGAAGGATAAAGATACAACAAATGACTCGAGTAATCTAATTGTCACCAACCGTCCCATACCAGCTGGCCACAATGGATGCCTCATAGATAAATATTTAGGATTCCAAATGAAAGATAATAAAGCAAAAGACGACTCGAGTAGTCCAATTGTCACCAACCGTCCTCATACCAACTGGAAACAACGGACGACTCACAGATGCCAAGATCACATAAGCGGTCAAAAACCTGTTCGAACAATATTCCGAAAAATTTTAAAGACCCATAAGGGTAAAGGTTTCTAAAGGGTATATCCGGATAACAAACCATGTGTCTAGTAGTTAAAGGGTTTTGAAAGGTCACATTAACCCGTGACTAGGTAAATCGAAATGTCACATCAACCCGTGACTAGGTAAATCTAAATGTCACATTTACCCGTGACTAGGTTGTTTGACTTAGTGATCAAGGTAGGAACTTTTAAATAATCAAATACATTTTACAAAACCAGTATAAATGACAAACACATTTATGTATCAAATAGATATCTCACATAAAACATGATAGGTACGTGAGATTTAACGATGGAGCATAATCATGAGTAATCAAATGAACTAAATCGACGGAGTTCAAAATCAAATACCGATACAAATTCGGCACACGTTTTCAAGGAAAGACATTTATCAAAGAAATAGCGGAAGCCTAACAGTATTGAACGAAGAATTTAAAAAACCTAAATGAGGTATAATCTCTTACTTGATTAATGCTCTGAAACTAACTTGTCGATCAAGTACTCCGCTACACGTGACAGTCCAAATCTAGAATTTAAGACTTTTTTTTTAATTTAGTAATTACACTATTCATAACAATTTTAATAGCTAACTTAAAAGTTAATAAATCAATCTGGGTAGTAGACATTACCCATCTCTCACTTGAATTTCCTTCTAGATATACAAACCCAACTAGCACATCTACCCTTTATTCCCACAACAACCCGACTACATATCCTTCCCTTCTCATCCTATCTATATTAATAATTTCATTATCCCTCTCACCATCCATCCCGGTATGCGTCGCACCGATTTACAAATCACAGGAAAACTCAATACATCTACTACCAACAGAAACCAAAAACAAAAACTTAATTTAGAAAGAGTTGAAGCATTGTATACCTTGCTTAAGCTTTGTTTCAAAACACGTCTTTACAACCCATCTTGTTCGACTCTTGTCTCTCTCTTTGTTACCGCATCCATAGAATTCTTTTCTTTCTTTGTTAATTGGTAAAGGGTTTTCTCCCCCTCTCAATACACTATGTATATAAAACCATGTTAGGATTACCTAACCCTAAATCGAAATTCTAAAGTTGACCTGACTATTATTCAATTTAATAATACAATTATTTTACTAAACACATTAAAGGTGGGCCAAGCCCAACTCTTTTAAGTACTGTTATTTAAAGGTGTGTCCACTTAACAAATTTCTCATTAAGAGTAGACTCAAATAATCAGATTAGTCCAAAATAATTATAATATTAATTAATATGAATTAATATTTTGAACTAAAATTATCGGGGTATTACAGATAGTCCATTCAAAAGTTCATAAATGACATTGGTGGCTATTAATAATAGATAGTCACTTAGGTGTCGTTTGGTAGTCAGGATTAAAGTCAGATAGGATTAATAAGTCGAGTTGTCTGATGTTTGGTACGCAATAGGTGGTCGAGACTAATAGCACGAGTTATCCGGATAAAGTCATTATCCCCTCACTATTAATACCAAGGGGGAGGGTGGTATTATTAGCGCCCTCACTAAAAAAAATTGGGATTAACATTTGTAATCTCAAAACTACCCCCGATATACAAGTAAGGATTAATAGCGAAGGCACTAATAATACTGGGATTAATAATACTACTTATCCTTGTCTGACTACCAAACAAGTCCTTAGAGTATCTCTAAGAGTATGAACAGCGGTGTATCAAACAATGAATCAAACCAAATTTTAGCTTACAATGGTATATTTAAATAAAATATAATCTAATTCTTTTTTTTTTATTTGGATCAATATAGGCTACAAATCAAAATCAAATAAAAAAATCAAATCAATCATCTGAATCATAAAACTACCGCGTTTTTGGTTGAAGCGGTATGAAATAGCATCGTTTCATACCGAAAAATTGAAACAAAAAATTAAAGTGGCTGACAACCACTGCACGACATGAAGAAAATTTGCAGCCCCTCTCATTTCCACATGGTAGGTTGCTAGTGGATGGAATACTTTTTCCATCATTGTTTTTCTTGGCCAATTTTTGGCCAAAAAAATTATTATTATTTTATTTTATTTTCTCTAAATTAAAGTATACATTTTTACATATAGATAAAGACTTGATTTGTTTCATTTGATATCAGAAAAATTTTCTATGATTTTTTCAAGTTTTTAGCCATTTTCTGAAGAAGAAAAAATTAAAGTAATAGAGATAAATATGGTATGATATATAAAAGTATTGAATTATGTGTCACTCTTGTGTGAGTTTTTTTAGTTTTAAATCAAATGAGTATCAAATTGATTACTCCCTCCGTCCTTAATTTATTGTCTGGTTGACCCGGCGCACCATTTAAGAAAACCTATTTGACTGGATTATTAATATTGGTTTAATGTATAGTTTCCTTTAAAGCCCATGTGTATGTGGCCCATAATTAAAGTAGGGTGAAAAAGTAAGGGTAAAGTGGTAAAAGTGATGTTCTAAAAGGTAAGTTTCAAAGTGGACAATTATTTTGGGACTGACGAAAAAGGAAAGGAGGACGATAATTTAGGGACGGAGAGAGTATTTTATTGGTTTTTAATGGGTTGTGCTTGATTTGGGTTGTTTGATCCAAAATATTGTTCTTGCTCTAACTCAATTCTTCTTAACACATCTTTTTAGTTGAGTCTCACTGTCACATATGCACTTTATTTTTATATTTCATTTAAGAATATATTTTTTCATTCAAAATTTTTTTCAACACATCTTGGGTCCCACTAAAAAAATATTTCAATTTCCCCCCTCCCCCTCACGGTCACACAAACACAAGAAGATTCCCTTGTTTTCTTCTTATTTAAGAAGAAAACGTTTTCTCTCTCCTAGTTGGCCAAATAAGAAGGTGTGCTCCCATTGCAATGTGTTCTATTCTTATTTAAGAAGAGGGCATTTGAAGAAAAATTGGCAGCAACGGGGATGCTCTAGAGTATGTAGAACAATTGATCTAATAATATTACCCAATTCATTAAAAATGAATATAAAAATTTATTTGATATCCATAAGCTACCCAAAAAAAAAACGTATACAACAGCTTGGCACAAACCTCAATAATATATCATACCTCACTATTTTTATCTCCAATAACTTCAAATTTTGAAAATTTTCATTTGGTGCTCAAATTAGTCGAACCAAATCTCTTTTTATAGATAAAAATGTGTACTTAAAAATATTTTTTATTCTTATTTTTTGAATGGCAAAAAGGCCAAAATCAAAGAAAAAGAAAATATTAAAGGCCCCACACATTTGAAGAGAGAGAGAGAGAGCACATCTGGGAGTGAAGAGGAGTGGGTTGTTGATTCCGGAAAAGCAGGAGTCTCAGCCCTGGAGACGGAAGATGAAAAAATCACAAATGATATCACTTTGATCGGGGGTGTGATACTCCCTTATACAACAAGACATCTCTTTTATTCCCATTTGATCTGTCGTTAAACCCCCTCTTATAAGATACAAAAATTTCCCACATATGCTCAATGTGAGTCGGGGGTATTACAATTTGGTTGTGTATTCCACAATTTCTAACTATTTTGACCATGAAAATTCAAGTGAAGAAACATAAGACTTATGTGGGTTCCATTTTCCTTAGCGATTTAGTGATTTGATTTTTTGGTTTTGAGTTCTTTCTCCTTTTGGCCCGCCGGTTTTCTCTATATCTCTGATTTACTGTTTTTTTAATCAACACATATTAAAAAAAAACAAGTGACATTCATTCCTTCAAAGAGAAAGTTTCAATATATTTTGATCAGCCATGTTGTGATTTTATATCACACTGACCGGAACGAATCCGTACAGAAACGGGGCTTTTGATTTAATCAAAAAACCAAATAAAACAATCTCCTATCTATTATCCTATTAATCCAGATTATCTAAACAATTGGTGTCAAACTTTAGACAAACCCACCACTTATTTCCAAGCTCCTACAAAACGAAGTTAGACAATAATAACCACGATAACAGAACAGCTAGAATAAGTTAGTATACTAGATTAATGGTAACAGAAAGTATAACAACAATGATCGAGAGCACTACGTCGCCGTGTACCAAGACACGACTCGCCATAATCGGTCGAAGACCTCGGCTAGGCTCTCGTCGGCTCAGATTCCTTTCACCGACCAAAGTCCACCAAAGAGTCCACGGTAAACCCAACAACTACCCACCAAGATTAGAGCCATAAATTCGATTGGACAAAACCTTTCCGGCGACACAACGTGGGAGAAACTGAAGAACCACCCGAAGCACAGAGCAATCGGAAGAGGACCTTGCTCACACTAAATCACTGATTGAAGGACGAACCTTTAATCACAGAAATTAGAAGAGGAAGAAGGAGGCGGCTGGAACACAAACTCAAGGTTTACATGCGGCTGCACTCAATTTTTTCATTTCTTGCAATTGTTGTTAAAGTTGCCGAAGGGAGGGAGTATATATATAATAAAGTAGTCAATCAATCAAACTTGATTGATTGACCAAAAATAAGGAAACAAAGGCACAAACCGGCTGCACAAGTAACCTAGGAAGGGAATGGGCCAATCAACAATTTGGGCTCTTGGAATAGATAAAAGGCTGCCACTAATGGGCCTCCAATTTTAACATTCTCCACCTTGGAACAAGTGCTGGTTCACAAACATGGACTCACCAGGACATATATTAAGAAAGGTATCATCATCGCCTATTCCTGCACTTGATCTAACACAAAGTAAGAACAAAGCAGGGAAAAAGATTTCTAACACACACAAAGATGCAGAAATCAAAATACTTAACTAATTCATAAAGCGGAAAGAAGAATTAGTCAAGTCACCATAGCTGTGCACACAGAACAGCCATGGATTTTTTTGGGGGAAATCACTAGAAAATGGGACATCCTTAATTACCGGGATCACCGGTATCTATTATCAAAATTTTCAAGCAGTTTAAAAAAAATTTAACAGGAAGGCACTTGGTGCCCATATCAGCAGGGTTTAAGCTAGTATCAACTTTATCCAAGTAAATAATGCACTTAGCAACAACATCACGAATGAAATGAAAACGAACATCAATATGTTTAGTTCTATCGTGAAAAACTGGATTTTTACACAGTTGAATACTACTTTGACTATCTGAAAATACTACTACTTTTTCTTTCAAAAAACCGATTTCAGAAATTAAGCCTTTTAACCAAAGAGCTTCTTTAATTGATTCGGTTATAGCTATGTATTCAGCCTCGGTTATGGACAAGGCCACAACGGATTGTAATTGAGACTTCCAACTAATGCAAGACCCACAAAGTGTGAACACATAAGACGTAGTAGACTTCCTATGATCTCTATCATTGGCTTAATTCGAGTCAACATACCCAACCAATCTAACACCATTTTCATATTTGAAGAATTTAATACCATGGTTCAAAGAGTGTTTCAAGTATCGCAACAACCACTTAACGGCGTGCCAATGGGGCAAACCCGGGTTCGATATATATCGGCTAAGACAACTAATGACATAAGCTATGTCGGGACGAGTACTAACCATCAAGTACATAATGGAACGTATGACATTAGAATACGTGATTCTACTCATTTGATTCATTTCAAATTGATTTTTAGGACATTGCTCTTTACTAAGCACAAAGTGGGCAGCAAAGGGAACATCTACAGAATCGACATCTAACATAGAAAATTTACTTAAAATCTTTTCAACATATGAAATCTGATTTAAGTAAACAATTGAGGATTTACGATCTCTAATTATGTTCATGCCAAGAATCTTGTTAGCATCACCCAAATATTTCATGTCAAATCTAGCACTCAAGCAATTTTTAACAACTTCAACCGATTTGGGACATGGGCTAATAAGAAGCATATCATCCACATATATGAGCAAGAAAACAGGCACATTCCTATCATTCTTAAAATAGAGACAATGATCATACGCACTCCGGCTAAATTTTAAATCAAGCATGCATTGATCAAATTTTTTATTCCACATGCGAGGAGACTGTTTCAAGCCATATAATGATTTTTTAAGCAAACACACATAATCAGGAAATTGATTATCCACATAACCCTCGGGTTGCCGCATATATATATTTTCTCATCTAAATCACCGTGTAAAAAAATAGTTTTTACGTCCATTTGCTTCAATTCTCAATCAAATTGAGCTACCAAAGCAAGCATAATCCTAACAGTTGTGAACTTAACTACTGGAGCAAAGATTTCAGTGTAGTCTATACCTTCCTTTTGAGTAAAACCCTTAGCCACTAATCTAGCCTTAAATCTTACTTAATCAGATTCATTCTTGACTTTATAGAGCCACTTACAAGCAACAACATAACAGTTTTTCAGCTTAGGCACTAAAGTCCAAGTTTGATTAACATGCAAGGAATTCATTTCATCATTCGTATCATTAATCCACTCATTACAGTTAGCATATTTCAAGACTTGATTATATGTTTTAGGCTCGGTATTATAAATGGATTCAAACACACTAAACACAAATGAAGTAAAATCATCAAAACGAGAGGGTTGCCTAACAATGCGTCTAGGTCTATCACGAGCAAGTTGATAGTCATGCAATTCATCCAATATAGGCACTTCATTTTGTTCATTTTCAACTTCATTAGGTTCAACATTTTCAGGATTAACATTATTATCATGCTCATTTTCAAAATTCACATTTTCATCAAACTCATGCAAATTTTCAGAATTCTCAATTTCAGGTTGCACACTTGAACTAGCATCATTGGGTCCTAAGGGATGCTCCACCATAATGTGAGCCGGGGGAGGGATAGGTTCAACAGGAACATTTAAGCACGGAAATTCGTTTTCATTAAACACAACATCCCTACTTATTATTACTTTAAATCCCGGATCCTCTTTTAACCATAACCGGTATCCTTTCACTCTCGGGTAACCCAAGAAAACACATCTCACAGATCGAGGTTCAAGTTTATTAAATTTCCTATGAGCATAAGCAGCACAATAAAAAATTCTCAAGTTTGAAAAATCAATTTCTCTACCCAAAAACACTTGATCCGGACATCTACCATGCAAAGGGACAGAAGGATACCTATTGATGAGATAGGCGGCAGTCAAGACTGCCTCTCCCAAAACTTTTTAGAGAGACCCGAGGAGACTAACATGCTCCTAACACGTTTCAATAGGGTTCTATTCATTCTTTCAGCAACACCATTTTGTTGCGGATTATAAGGCACAGTCTTGTGCCTCTCAATCCCATTTTCAGCACAAAATTTATCCATTCCAAAGTTGCAGAATTCTAACCCATTATCAGTCGATCTGAAGTTTCTTGATTTTAAGACCAGTTTGGTTTTCAATCAAAGTTTTCCAGTTTTTGAAATTTTCAAACACATCAGATTTGTTTCTCATTAAAAACAACCAAATTTTCCTTGAAAAATCATCAATGATCGACAAGAAGTAACGACTTCCACCATGAGTGGGCACAGTAGCAAGACCCCACACATCAGCATGTATATAATCAAGTGCACGTTTTGAAGAAAATTTTTTGGGGTTAGGGGAAGGTGGAAAACTAACACGTTTTTGTTTGCTCATAACACAAGTTTCACAAAAGGGCAAATCAGAAATTTTATCTTTTCCAAAAAATCCATTTTTGTTTAAAATTTCAAGTCCCTTACTACTCACGTGTCCAAGCCTTTTATGCCACAAACTTGTTTTATCTTCTTTAACAAGATTAGCAAAGTTATCATCAAGAAAAACAGGCATGGCAGAGCAAACATACAAGTTACGGCGTTTTTCAGCTTTAACGACAACTAAAGATCCCTTAAGAATTTTCATCATTCATTTTCCCCACTTACCTCCTAAACCATCATCTTCTAAAGATGCACACGAAATCAGATTATTACATAAATCAGGCACATGTCGAACATTTTTCAAGGTAAAAATGTTTTCATAATTAAATTTTAAACAAATATCACCAATTCCGGCTATAGAACACTTTTCTCATTGGCCAAAGAAACAAAACAATTTTCCAAGCTTTTGTAAGAACAAAAGAAGTTTTTAAATGGTGACATGTGATAAGTACATCCATAGTCAATTAACCATTCATTTTCACAAGCAGGCATGGTATGAATAGAATTAACAACACTTTCACATAAATCAGTTACCATAAAAACATCACCACAATCCTCACTAGCAGAAGCCAAATTGCAATCACTTTGCGGATTCAAATTTTTCTTTTTAGGATTTGTGCAATATTTCCTAAAATGTTCACTTTCACCACAGTTGTAACACTTCCTACCTTTGGTTCTTGATTTTGACCTACTTTTGTTTCTATTCTTATTTCTAGAATTCTGATTATTTCCTTGGTTTTGATTATGATTATGCTTATGACCATTATTTCTCTCAAGCGTCCTACCTCTCACCATGTGAACCACACTGGTGTTAGATTTTCCCTTATTAGCTTTCAAATCCAATTCTTTGCCTTTTAAACTAGATATCACTGTATCAAGTGTGATCTTATCCCTACCATACTTAATAGCATATTTCACGTCAGCATAAGAATCAAGTATAGCATTTAAAAGCACAATTGAAGAGTAATCATCTATGTGTTCATCACCTGTTTGTTTTATGTCTTCTACCAATTTGGTAAAACATCAATGTTATCTTCCATGTCTTTGTTAAGATCTAATTTAAAACTGAAAAAATTTTCTAGGAGATAAATTTTACTTGGTAATGTTTTTCCAAAATAAATTTGTTCCAATTTTTCCCAAAGACTCTTAGCGTGAGCATGTTCACCACATTTCCGAATAACCAATTCAGACAGGTTTAAGATAATCGAGGAGTAGGCAGATTCGTTCATTTCAATCATGGCATCTTCCGAAGTGTCTTTAGCATATTTTAAAGTTATGGCTTTGAAAACCTTTTATTTAATTAAAATATTTTCATCTTCTCTTGCCACATAGAAAAATCACTTTTCCCATTAAAAGGTTTCAAACTATAATTAGATGAAGAACACATTTAGAGAAACAACACAAAACCAACCAATCAAACCAAATCAGAATATATAAGAAATTAAAAAAAAATTAATCACAAAAAAATTCAAGCAGTCAAATTCCAAATTCCAACCAAACGGTAGCAATTTAAATAGAGAAACAATCAAATAAATAAATTACGATATATATATATATATATATATATATATATATATATATATTATTTCGAGATGAAAGAAACTCATCAAATAAACTTTTAGAGTTACCGAATTTTTGGATCGAAGGAGGCTCTTCCGTTTCACGGTACGGAACATGGGCTCTGATACCACTGTTGTGATTTTATATCACACTGCCCGGAACGAACCCGTACAGAAACGGGGCTTTTGATTTAATCAAAAAGCCAAATAAAATAGTCTCCTATCTATTATCCTATTAATCCAGATTATCTAAACAATTGGTGTCAAACTTTAGACAAACCCACCACTTATTCCCAAGCTCCTGCAAAACGAAGTTAGACAATAATAACCACGATAACAGAATAGAATAAGTTAGTATACTAAATTAATGGTAACAGAAAGTATAACAGTAACGATCGAGAGCACTACGTCGCCGTGTACCAAGACACGACTCGCAGTAATCGGTCGAAGACCTCGGCTAGCCTCTCATCGACTCAGATTCCTTTCACCAACCAAAGTTCACCAAAGAGTCCACGATAAACCCAACAACTACCCACCAAGATTAGAGCCACAAATTCGATTGGACAAAACCTTTCCGGCAACACAACGTGGAAGAAACTGAAGAACCACCTGAAGCACAGAGCAATCGGGAAGAGGACCTTGCTCACACTAAATCACTGATTGAAGGACGAACCTTTAATCACAGAAATTAGAAGAGGAAGAAGGAGGCGACTGGAACACAAACTCAAGGTTTACAGGCGACTGCACTCAATTTTTTGGTTTCTTGCAATTGTTGTTAAAGTTGTCGAAGGGAGGGAGTATATATATAATAAAGTAGTCAATCAATCAAGCTTGATTGATTGACCAAAAATAAGGAAACAAAGGCACAAACCGGCTGCACAAGTAACCTAGGAAGGGAATGGGCCAATCAACAATTTGGGTTCTTGGAATAGATAAAAGGCTGTCACTAATGGGCCTCCAATTTTAACAAGCCCAAATTATCAACTCAGCAATCCCAAAAAAAGTGAAGTAGCCAAGCAATGAAAGAAAAAGAAGAGGAAGAAGAGAGTCCTGATCACAATCTTAGCCAATACCAAGAACAGAGGACAGACTTGCAGCAAACTGCTCCTCAACGAGTTTCATTTCCCCTTAGACCAAAATGACCAAGATGAAGTTTCTAAATAATATCATTCTTGTATTGATAGCCGCTAACCTAAAATTTATGTTCTTAATTAGTACCAATAAAGAAAGCTTATGTAATGTATTTTACAGATTTGTTATGTTAATCAATTATCATCATTTGTATATTCAATACTCACCTTATGTATATGCATGTAAGTTGTTCGATGAAATGCCTAAAAAAATTGTTGGTTGTTAGAAACTTTTTTTATCGCAATGCATCAATTTTGAATCACAGTGCATCGAATTTCAATCGCGATGTAATGGAAATGACAGTTACACAATTTAATCGCAATGCATGATTTGTGTGTTGCGATGCACGATTTGTGTATTGTGATGCATGATTTGTGTATCATTAATTAGTTATGCATGATTTTGAATCGTGATGCATGATTTAGTGCATCGTGATACATAATTTTGTGTATTGTGATGCATGAACTAATGATTTACACGTGCATGTATGATTCATTGGGGTATAGTCATTATTTCGTCATAAAAATGCATTTTACTGGTTCAAAACAAATATAAAAGAAGTAAAGCGGTTCAAAATTGTCCAAAATAAACTGGCCCACGTTTCACCCTTTTAATTGGGTCTACGGCTCCCAAATCGCTTTTTCTATCTAACATCTGAGTATTATAAAAAGATACACACTATCATAATATTTATAATAGGGTCGATTATATTTTTTTAATGTTATGTGTTAAATCAAACATGATAATCTTTTTTAAGGAATAGTGGGAATATTATGCCATTGCCCCTTTATATTATTATTGACAAAGAAGAAAAAATTATCATTGCCAATAGAAATTCAAAGAAGGGAAAATTCTAGGTCAACACTTGTACGTACATTCAGACTATCACATTGAACTGAAATTCCTTTTAACAAGAAAAGTAATCAACATTATTTCAATGTAAAAAAAAAAAAAAAAGAAATCAATTATCAGCGTTCATCTCCATCCCATTCTCTTTTCTGCTTAGGTCCGGTAGGTCCGTCCTCCCCGGAAACTTCACGCGGCACGACGTTTGCTAGGCCCTCCAACGCCGTGTTCTCCAATCTCTCGATCCTAACCCCAACATTGTAAGTCTTTTTGGGACCCCATTTCCTGGCATATTTCAACCACGGCGGCTCAACAATCGCCAAATAGTCACCTGCCACAATTGAATACTTAGCCCCCGTATCAATAAACATGTCACTCTTGGCCGTATCATTTCTTATCCCAACGACATTGCTTCCTTGAGCTTCAAGTCCCGGTGATGGATAACTTGCATGGCCATGCAACGACGCATACGCTACGAATTTGTTGGAACCATTTGTGAACTCAAGTAATGGACTATCGATCCATACCCCTCCACTATGTTTTGCGAAATAAGCACTGTACAACACTCCATCAAAGTTGCTAACTCGGAGGGTTACATGCTCCCAATCACCTACGTGCCCGCCGGTCCTGCTCAATGAAATATCAACTAACCCCACCTTAGCGGTTACCGGGCCGTTAAATGGATAAAAAGTCCATATCTGAATGTCGGTAAAAGTCGCTCCCAAGATCGGCTTTATGTGAAGGTAAACCTCTGCACTTTGTAGATTTCCTTTCTTGACTTCCTCACTAGCTTTTTCGTCAACGGGGAGGTCTAGCCAATACGTGCCATCGTTGGAACCATCTTGAGGGAGGTTCGAGCCATTGGGTTCAACCGACACAGGATTTGACTCTTCACCTTGGTGATATAATTGTACCCCATGGGCAAAATACCAATTTACCGAAGCGGGTAAATAAGTTTCCCTAGGATGAAAGTAGAGCACTGGGGAGTAAGCTTGAATTATAGCCTCAACTTGGGCAAATTTAGGCATAGCAGATAAGGAAACGTAGAAATTATTATTCTTTAGGCAAAAAAGAGAGAGATTTGATTTGTCATCTCCCCTATTTAGAGCTATAAATGTACCAACACCAACGCCTTGGCCTCTTACCCAAACATTTCTAGGCCTTAGTGCGTACACATTAAAATCATCCGGATCACTCTCTTTACCTTTCCCCCAAATCCATTTGCTCGTATCGCATTCCTCGGTGAAGTCGGCTCGTACACATCGGACTTTGTCAAGGGAAGGCTTCTCTGGTGAGGTCGTGACCACGTGACCTACTGACTTATAGCCCTCCGGGGGTGTTGGTAACCAAATGTAGCCGGGGATGTTTTGGTTCAAATTTTTTGACGGCTTGCTACTCCAAACTAGTGTGTAATCGATTGGCTTTGATAGGGTTCCGTTGGACGGATCATCGGTAACATCTTTTCCGACAAGAACCCAACCAAAAAGTGGGTTGTTGTTGGATTGGCTATAAGAACCGAGCATAAAAAACCCACCTGGGATCGAAGAAGGTTCGAAGAAAGTTGCTCCTTGATCATCTGGTCCACCTTTGTAAGTAGCCCAAATCTTGTTGAAAGTTGAAACTTGAGACACTTGAAGTCCTCCTAGATCAATGGTTCCACTTGCAAAGCCTTCACCTATAAGAATGAAATCAGAAAATGGATTAGACTCTATTGAGAAAGTTATCTTAAAACCACAAAAGCGAAGAATCAAGAACCTGGTGGCCAAGAAGGAATCGAAGAGGGGAGCTTGAAGCTGGTGTCAATGGGTAAGGCCTTTTGATTTGTATTCCCCATCTTATGCAGAAATTGTGAAGGGAAGAGTTGAGGAGATGCAAAAGCTGTTTGAATTAATGGTAGAGTTAGTTAAGAATTGAAGAAGAATATAAATATATTTATAGTTGATGACAAATTTGGAAAGGCAATTCCCAACCACTACCAGAACAGCTAGCTGAGAAATGTCAAAAAGAAACATGTGGTGATTGTGAATACGTGTTAACTCAAGTAAGAAATTTTAGTATTTTAATAGCTATAATATAATGTGTGTGTATATATAAGAATTAAAAAAAAGTAGCTCACTAGTAATGCCAATGGCCAATTATACATCCTTTCTGATGGAAGGAAAGGGAAATATAAGGCCAAATACGAATTATCGCCAAAGTTTTCACCTAATCTCAAAGTGGTACCCAATCTAAAGTTTGTGTCAAATTCATACCTGACATTATAAATTGTTTCATTTTACACCCTAGCCCTAACGGACGTTATGAAACTAACAGAAAGTTAACATTTACATCTCACATGCAGAGGTAATTTAGTCATTTTCTTCAAAAAAAATTATTTAACTCATCTTCTCCGCTCAAACATGGTCCACCTCCAACGGCTCCCCACTCCAGGAATTTCAAGGCCACAGCCTCGGCATCTTCGACCTCACCTTCTCCTCCGAGACAGTCGCTTCCTCGTCACCACCTCCGACAACAAGACCGTCCGTCGATCTCTTTCAAGTTTTGATCCCACTGACACAGATCTTGATTAGTGAAAACCAGATCTGATCGCGAAAGAGAGAGAGAGAGAAAGAAATATGCTCCACCTCCATAATCAATTCTTAAAACTTTTCCACAAAAAAAAAAGTTAAAAGTAACAAACTGTTCCATCTCCATAATCGGTTTCCCCGTAATCGATGAGAGGAGGAAGACGTGGCCGAAGACGAGAGGATACATATAAGAGTACTCAATTAATTCTCCACCATCTCGATAATCGATGTCCCTGTCAATTCGGCTTGCTCGGCAATCTCCTCCATTGAACCCACTGTCAATATCTTCAACCCGAATGTTCCTCATCTTCTCATCTTCTCTGCTCACTTCCTCTCTCTACCCTTCGCATATCACAAATAAATTAACAACACACCCTTAACCTTGATTTATCCTTGCTCTAAAATTACTAACAAATCTATTATTTTCAATCCCACACTACCGACCCAAGGAAAGCTAAATTTGGAAGATGACTAAATTGCCCCAATATGTGAGATGCACATGCTAACTTTCTGTTAGTTTTTTAACGCCCGTTAGGGCTAGGATGCAAAATGAGACAATTTGAAATGTCAGGTATGAGTTTAGCCCAAGGCTTAGGTTGGGTACCATTTTAGAATTTGATGGAAATCTTGGGGGATAATTCGTGTTTTTAATATAATGTTACACGGGTTTGTTTTTAAAACAGTGTTTTATTTGACATTACACACTATGAAAGTGACATCAATTTATAAGAGAAATGTAAGGGAGATGAAATTATAAAGATAGGAGTAGTTTCAAATTAAAAAGAAAACTTGGAAAGTGTATGTTTTTTTTTAGTAGGTCTTCTGTAAGACCGTCTTATAAATCTTAATTCATAAAATTGTGTCATACTTTCTAAGAACTCAACCTGCCAATATATGAAGGTTGGATAAGGAAGATTCATGTTACAAAAAAAATATTTATAAGACCATTTTACCAAAGTTTTTATCTTTTTTAAAAAGTTTATAAAAAAAGATGGACTCTTTCACAAAAAAAATGAAGGGAGTAAAATTATTTAATAGTGTAATAATTATGTCTTCTTTCCGTCATAATTAAAATAAGAGGTACAAAAAGACTTATCAACAACGTAGGAATATGCTAAAAAAAAATTATTTCAAAGAAATTATACTACTCAAACATGTTTGTCATTAACCGATTATTAACATATGTCTTAAATAAAAAATAAAATTGGAGAAGGTAGAATAGATTAGGTTTTTTTAAGGCCGATATAAGGAGGTGATGAGAATCGGTTAATTAGAGCCAAGTCGAGAGAGAATTAGACACAAATAGTAAGAGATGGATGATTGACACACAATTGATGGTCGAGGGTCTCGAGGTCTTGCGGTGTTATACAAAATAGTGTGACTATTTTAGGGTATAAGAGGTCGGTATATTATGTAAGATAGTGTCAATCCTTGTAAACATTAGTCTAGGTAGGATGAGTACATTGAATACTCTATTATAATTCATCATTATTTATAGTGAAGTTATTTGTTTTAAAATGAATTAAACCACGTAAATATGTTGTTTCCATTTGATTTATTTCGTTATATTTTCTATTTTTCCTGTTATTATTTTTTCAAATATTTGGTACTATTATTTTCGATTGATTCACTTTTACATTAAAAATAAAAATATAAAATTCTTAATTCAAGAATATCATCGTTTTTATTTGATGCTTAAATGGTGTCCTTCAAATGTCATTGATCACAATGTCGAGTCTAACCTCAGTATACACTCCATGAGTTTAAATTATACACCTAAGAATATAATTTTATTTTTTGTTCAATTTAGTTAGATTTTGATAATTAAAAAATCATTAATTCTTTTTTGAAAATTTTCTTTTAATATCACTAAAATTAGTGACATTATACCAATAAATGGTAGAAGAAATACATCTAATGGCATTAGGAAAATAGTGACATTACGTTATTGTGATTCGCTAACATTTAATACTCCCTCCGTTCCGAACAAAGAGTATTCATTTAAAAGTCAATTTTTTTAAGAAAAAATTACAATTTTAGTAGCCCATTAATAATAAAATGACACTTATATGTTTTAATTTTTGAAAGTAGACTTTTTAAGTGAAATATCTTAAAATAGAATAATTAGCTATTTAGCTCTCATGGTAACATATCTCTATTTTAAGTATCATCCGTACATTTAGTATGGTCGTAACGTTACCTAAATAAACTTAAGTAGCAATCTTGTAGTGATTGAATTCATAATCCTAATAATTAAAATTATATTAATTAAGACATGATACATGTATGTTAATTGTTGATATGAACAAAAATCCACAAATAGACTGCTGAGCTTCGAATTTAAGTACGATATCTAAGCTTTTTAAAATAAACTAAGCTTGTAACCTATCAACAAAGAAAGATGGCTTTGATTAGGGTAGGGTTTTTCCTATAAATATCCTATGACGTAGAATTAGTACAACTCACTATTGTGTAAACAAATTAATTGAGTTTTAGCTTAGTATTTGTGTGTGTGTGTGTGTGTGTGTGTGTCTTGTTTCCCATGGAGATGAGGCTTTTATAACCGAATAAAGTACCTTCCAAGTAAGGGGTCTTAACTGACGAGTAATGGTCTTAACTGCCGAACATGTTGAACCATTAACGAGACAACACCTGATACACGTTTGGGACATGAAGGCGGTTTCAACGCTACTGGTTCCCCACACTCCACACGTCCCTGAATCGTTACACCTTCATCCGATCAAGAGGTTTAGCATGCTCGCGATGAGTAATTATCTTTCAGGGTTGAAATCTTTTGGTCGTCGCATACTTGGCTCCCTGTAAGTGGGGTGAAGAATGTGCCCCTGTGTCACGCACGTGTCATGCTCGCTTATCTGCCTAGGCTGAAACCCTTTGATAAACCCTTTGATAACTGCATACTTATGCCCCCTGTAGATGGGGCGAACGATGTGCTCCTGGATCATGCATCTATCACGTGGGAGGGTCATATGTAACACGTGATGTGATGACGAATTTGAGCCTAACAACATAATTGTTAAATAAAGAAATGATAAAATGTATTATAATTTTCTAATCAAAAATATATTTTAATTATTTATAACTTTTTGAGACGGAAAGAATAAGGTGCAGTTAATTACAGTGTATAAGATAAGAGACCGGGTCGAAGGGTAACGACAATAAGTAGATAATTAGGCACATGGATGTCATGTAGTGTGAACTCAGTGTCTCAACTTAGGACACGATTTGGTTAAAATATTGGAATAATGATGCACCTTCCAGGTTGTCAACCTTCGTCCAAATCAAGTACTCCACGAGGTTGTTAAATTAATGCCACGATTCAATTTTTTAAGTTAAATTAAATTAAAAATATAATTCGTAATACTTTTTCAGCTGCAGATAATGTGCTTTATAATTTTATTTAAAATTAAAATATGCGTTAAATTTTTCATTTAACTCGAAAGTCATACTCCTTCCGTTTCAGACAACGGAGTCTACTTGTATTTTAGAATATGTCATTTAAAGAGTCAATTTTAAAAATTAAGGTATAAAAATGTCATTTTCTTACTCATAGACAGGGTCGTTCCTGACATTTCAAAGGTTCGGGGCAAAATAATGAATAAGGACCCCAACGAATCGATAATACACAATTGTGTAGTTGTGAATACCAATAACAAATGAAACTTTCAATTTCCAAATAAACTTCCTAATGCATTAAACAAAATATATTGAGTTTTCATTTTACAAATCTCTATAAAAGTATCGAATTTCAGTTCAAAACTCTCGTTTACTAACAAAGTTTTCGTCAATTGAAATGCGGGAAGAGATACTTTTGAAAGTTGAGCTGAAGATGGAGTGGAAAATTTAGTGGTCATAATATAAGGAAGACTGAAATAAATTACTAAAAGTGTTATTTTATTAAAAAGTTTGACTTTTAAAAATGATTATTTTCTTAAAACGGATAGAGTATAAGATAATAATTTTAAAATGTAAAGAATATATAAATATTTGTAAAGTTAAGATTGATCATATTTTACTCTAAAATTATCTCAACAAAATGATGCTACCCATGATTTTTAACTATATAATTACCTATATGCTAAAAATGTCCCTCTCAAGCGCTTTTTAATTGTGGTAGGCCGGACTTTTATATATATATATATATATATATATATATATATATATATATATATATATATATATATATATATATATACCAACTAATTGGTAAAGAACATGTAAACTCTTATCCAATTAAACAAGTTAAACGTTACTATAAAACTCACTAGATAAGACCTTCGCCAAATGTTGGAGTAGGTTAGAAAATGTAAATTTATACTTTCTTAGTTTGAGTCAAAAAGTTTACTATTTCATTTTATAATGTGATGCGTTCAAGAAATTAAGATACACTATATAAGCCCAATCTGAACACCTGGCTTTCAGCGTGTCCTTTAATCCTCAAAGCTCAACTCTGCAACAAGAATGAACAATCGTAAACTAGGCAGGGGCACTCCCTGCAAAGACCCTCCGACGTAAGAATCAGTACAAGATTCAATAAGTGAATAGCCAATTTGACAGAGGTTTTGCTAGAGAATTAGATTGCGCGTACCTTTTTCTTCATTTCCCTAAGTTTTTATACCTGCCGGAGGAAATAACCGCTAGCCATTGTTAATAACCGCTCATAACGGTTAATAACTACCCATAATGGTTAATAACTACCCATGAACGATCGTGCCTTCAATGATGGGCATATTAATTGGCCAATTAATGATAACGGTTTCAATAGAGAATGTCCCAGACATAACTGTCCAAACCTGAGATTTAATGTTGCTCGGACACAACTGTCCTCAACTGATAACGTCTGAGACCAGCGAGCATAGTAAGTCTCACTCGCTGGTTAAGCCCCCAGCTCGCAGACAACTCGCTTAATAAAGGCCAAGGCTTTGCTCATTTACTCGGATGAAAGCTTTGCTCGCTTGCTCGCACGAAAGCTCTGCTCGCTTGTTCGGATGAAACTCAAATGCTCGGCACGTGACTCATGGTTTGGGCCTATCAGGCCGGGCAGTTCATAATGTTTATTTAATAAGTTTATTTTCAAAATTAAAGCGTAAAAGTGTTTTATTACTAATCTATTAACTATTACTAAAACAAAAGCCGTTGCTGCCACGTGGCGGCTTTCTGTTAAATGCTTCAAATTTTTAAAAATTTCATGCTTCCACGTGTCCCCCTCATATTAATTGTAATTTTTTTCTTTTTTTTTCTGCCAAAACCGATTACCGATAAAAATTACTGATAAAAGTTTATGATAATTTTTACGGTTAGGATAAGTTTTATCACATATACGGTTAGTTTATGATAACTTTTATGATTAGGATAAGTTTTATCACATCAACGGTTAGTTTAGGATGATTATATCTGTAAAATCAAATACAATACTTTTGATTTTAAACGGTTAGTTTATGATAAGGTTTTTTTTTTTTTTGCGGATATATGTTATGTTTTTTTTTTTGGTTTGAGATTTTGTGATATTATAGTTTATCACAAATACTATCTATCTATAGTTTATCACAAATACTATCTATCTATCTATTAATCTATTAACTATTACTAAAACTGTAAAACATAAGCCGTTGTTGCCATGTGGCGGCTTTTCTGTTAAATGCTTTAAAATTTTAAAGAATTTCATGCTTCCATGTGTCACCCTCATATTAATTGTAATTTTTTTCTTTTTTTTTCTGCCAAAACCGATTACCGATAAAAATTACTAATAAAAGTTTATGATAATTTTTACGATTAGGATAAGTTTTATCACATATACGGTTAGTTTATGATAACGTTTACGGTTTGGATAAGTTTTATCACATAGACGGTTAGTTTAGGATGATTATATCTGTAAAATCAAATGGGATACTTTTGGTTTTAAACGATTAGTTTATGATAAGTTTTTTATTTTTTTTGCGGATATATGTTATGCTTTTTTTGGTTTAGGATTTTGTGATATTATAGTTTATCACAAATATTATCTATCTATCTATTAACTATTACTAAAACAGAAGCCGCTACTGCCTCATGGCGGCTTTCTATTAAATGCTTAATTTTTTAAAGGAATTTTATGATTCCACATCTATTAACTATAATTAAAACATCTATCTATATATAACTATTACTAAAACAAAAGTCGTTGTTGCCATGTGACGGCTTTCTGTGAAAAGCTAAAAGTTTTAAAGAAATTTTGTGCTGCCACCTGTCACCTTCGAAATGGTAAAAGTTTTTTCTTTTTTTTCAAAATCGATTAGATTAAGATAAAAATTCTAAATCTAATTATATATGATTAAATTCCTAAAACTAATTTGATAAGATAAAACAAATATAAGATATAGTTTTACGAGCAAATTTATAATAGAGATTTAGGATTTTGGTGTTTTTTTTTCAAATATCATTTAATTAAACTAGATTTTATCCTATAAAATTTATACAAGTTTAATTTTACTAAAACTCTTCTATTTCCATCTCTTTTTATTTTCATAATTTTTAATTGGTTTAAATCTCAATTTGGTCACCCTACTTTCGGTTAAAAGTCACTAAGCTCACTCTACTTTTTTTTTCCTCAATTTAATCACTCTACTTGGACATAAATATCAAGTTCATCACTCCGTCCAAATTTTTTGTTGAAAACTTTAAAAATTTTCTGAAAATCCAAAAATACCCTTAGTAATATTTTTAATATAATTTTCAATATCCAGTTTTTAAATCTATCTCTTCTCTTTAATGAAAAAAAAAGAAGTTAAATAATCTCATATAATCATAAAAACATAGTTTCAAATCATCCAAATGCACAATTAAAGTGAATTAACAATTGAAAACAGAAATCGAATGATCAAACCATTCCCAATATAATTCCAGAAATAAAATCAACCCAGTTTCATATTTCAAAATCAAAAGGAGCAAAAATCAAACCAATTTCAAAATTTCAGACAGTAATTCAAGTAAAATCAAGTTACCAAACTCAATAAATTCTGGAAAATATGGCAACAATGGGAGAGAAATTGATACAAAAAATATCAAATTTCAGGATTTGAATAAAAAACATAATCCTCCTTCCAATAACAAAAGCAAATTTGTTTTATCTTCAACTAATTGCACCAGCTTCGTTGAACTCGGATGCATTCACAACCTCATTACCAACTTAGAACTGAGATTAGTGAGCAATCAAGATTCCCAAGAATGAAAGGAAGACACCTCAGATGTGCATCATAACTCCTTGTGAGCCATTGTTTTCGAAATTGGGTTTGCCCTTTTCAAAGTCTTGCCTACCCCAAACATAATCCCAGGTTTATGAAAAGATGACTATTATTTATGAAATGAAAAAAGGTAGATAGAGACAGTTTATTTCAGATCTGACGAAAATGATAGCAAGACGGACAGTCCAGGTAATAGTGGAATATATAATTTTGAAGGGGTGATTAAACAAATGGAACGAACAAAACTGAAAATTTGTTGCAAACATGGCTGAATCGATTGCTTTCTGTTTTTCATTGTTGGAGATCTATGAAAAGATATCAAATAAACGCCCAGCGCCGCCCTTCACCCACAGCCGACCAAACCTCTCAAACAGCGGCCCCCATCTTCAACAGCGTCGATCTCCCCCTTCCCTTCAAAAACGCCCAGCGCCGCCCTCTGTTTTTCGCGTGCTCTCTCTCTCTCTCGTAAGAACTGAATGGATGGAGAAGAGAGAGAAGGAAGCATTTTCAGATTCTGAATGGCGTGAACCCTGAACTTTTGTTGCCTCAACTCTGTTTTTTGTAAGGTTTAGTTTTTATATTTTTAGTTTGAACCCTGAACTTTTAACATTGAGAGGAAAACCCCTTGAACTTAATAAGGATATTTTAGTCTTTTCAATGATTTCCATCCAACATAACGGGTAAAAATGATTCGAGTGACCTTATTGAATGTCGAAGCCAAGTAGAGTGATTAAATTGAAGAAAAAAAAAGTAGAGTGAGCTTAATGAATTTTGGCCGAAAGTAAGGTGACCAAATTGAGATTTAAACCTTTTTAATTTATACAAATTATCCACGGGATAATTCTATACTATTTGTTCTTCTACTAATATATAATTATTAATTATTAGTTACTAATCGATTAATTATCTATTAACTATTATTAAAACAGAAGTCGTTGCTACCACATGACGAGTTTCTGTTGTACGCTTAAAGTTTATCTCATTTGATTTTAACGTGTTTCACTTGATTAGTACTTCAAATTTTCATGGTAATTTTTTTAAAATTTTTGGATAGATTTTATCATATTTGATTTAGACGTGTTTCAATTGATTAAAACTATTAAAGTCTGATAGATTTTAAAATCGGTGCCTCCTTTAAAACAATGCGTATGGTACTAAATATATCTATATAAATTCTTTTTTTTTTCTGCCAAAAATTAAAGTTTAATAGATTTTAAAACCGGTGCCTCCTTTATACATGGTAAAACATTTTCTTTTCTTTTCTTTTTTTACCAATTTTTGTTGTCAAAATCAATTAATACCAGATAGATTTTATCACATTTGATTTTAATGTGTTTCAATTGATTAGTACTCCAAATTTTCATGGTAAAAGTTTTTTTGTGGTAGATTTTATCACATTTGATTTAAACATGTTTCAATTAATTAAAACTTCTCAATTCTCATGGTAATTTTTTTTATTTACCATTTTTTTCTTACAAAATCGGTTTGTACCGGATAGATTTTGTCACATTTGATTTAAACAAGTCTAATTTGATTAGAACTCCTCAATTCTCATGATAATTTTTTTAAATTTTTATTATTTTACCTATACTTGATCAATTTAAAATAGATTTTATCAAATTTGATTAAACGTGTTCCACCAACACTACAAACAACCACTACGAAATAGCTTACAAATTCTATCTACAAAATTTGCATGAATTTTCGGTTTGATTGTTTGGTATGATCTCATTTTTTTTTAAATTTATTAATTATGTGAGCATTGGTTTATTCAAATAGCTTGCAAATTTTATCTACAAAATTAAGTTTCAGAAACAACACTAAGTCAACCGTGCATCGCACGGGTAATAACCTAGTAAACTACTAAAATTATTATTTTTTGAAAAAATTAACTTTCAAACGGAGACTCTTCACCCCAAACCAAATGAATATTTTTTATCGGTTAATTGGAGCTGGCGCCTGGCGTGGCGGTTCTGGCGGAGGCGCGAGGTGAGCTGTTGTCATTAACTACAGCACATGGGCTACAAGCCTACAATCTTATTCTTGTTGCGTCCGATTAGTTGTCCCAATCTGTGTCTAACCAAAGACACATTTTTTGACCAGATATGAATATATCCAATTGTCGGGAATGAATCTCATTTCCTTTCTTTAGTGAGTGTTTTCCAACAAATCTAAAGCCAATCATCCGATCTAATGGCATATCTAAACAAATTTATTTCAAATCATCGGTTGATTTTTGGTAAAAAGAATCAAGAGACGAACCTCTTTTTCAGGAAATCGGTGCTACAGTGCTTGGCCGGTTGGTTTAGTTTTAGTTTAAGGGCAGTTTGGGTATTTAAAAAAACTTTTTTTTATTTTTTATTTTTAAACAGTACACACTTTTATCTATAAATAGAGATTTGATTTGCCTCATTTGAATATCAAATGAATTTTTTGTAAAATTTGAATTTATTTGTAAGTTGTTGGAGATAAAGATATTAAGATATATTAATATGTTAGATTTTGTGCTACCAATGGGAGAGTTTTTTTGGTTTTACTGCCGAGTTACCTCTAAAATACAACAGCTCAACTTCCACGATGTCGTTAGAGAACCTTAGCTCGATCCAACACCTTTCCTTCCTCGCCTGAATGGATAATGAATTTTTATGCATAAAAATTTGAATAGATAAAAGATGTACATATCATGTAAATTTATACACACTTTATTCATCATAACTATATTAACAAGTACTTTTTTCGTTTTGGATAAAAAGTTCACTATTTTAATTTATAATATTTTAATTAAAAAGTTCATTTTAAAAAATTAAGACATATAAATTTAATAAACTACCAAAAATATTATTTTAAAAAAAATTAATTTTTAAACGAAGATTCCCTACTTGTAACTAATAGAGTATCTTCTATGAATTCTCCATTGTAAGAGATAAAGAGATACAAAATAGCATTCTTATCCACTCATATGAAACTGGCTACTTTAGGCAATGCATATATAGGCCCATTTTATGCATTTTTTGCAATTGTTAATAGGTGTATATATTAAGTCACATAAATAACCACTAACACACTAATCATATATGAATTTACTAGTTTTACACTCATGTATTAAATAGACGGATAAAAAATATTTTTAGTTTAATATTCCCTTAGTTTTCAAATTATTGTCTTATTTTCTTTTTTTGTCTGTTTTTAAATAATTGTCATTTTTTAAAACTTTCCTTTTTAGGAAAATACTTTTACGACTTTAAATTTACTTTTTTTATCTACTTTAAATATAATCACATACTCAAGAGCATTAAAGAAAATCACACATTTTATCAATATTTATAATCTAGTCAATTCATTTTTCTTAAACGGTGTGCTAGGTCAACCCAGATAATATTTTGAAAATGGAGGGAGTAATATTCAAGTAAAACGAAGAAACTTATCAAAATCAAAAGAATAAAATAAGAAAAGTTATGTTGGAGACAACTAATTAAATAAAAATACATCATTTTATTGGTAATATTATAGATTTTGAAAATTTTCGTTACACACAATATTTGTTGTTTTATTTGTTGGTTTTCCATCTTCATCGAATATTAATATCTTCCGACCATAACGGTTTGTTACCCTAGAAACTGCGACATACAATTGGCTATGGCTGAACACCGGCTTCTTTAAGAAGATTCTTACATGCGAAAGTGATTGACTGTGACTTTTGTTAATTGTCATGACATACGATACTACTAATGGAAATTGTCTTATCTGAAATTTGAAAGGCAACATCACATCAAATGGGGGACAATGAGATTCTTGGTATAAACACGTTGTCTCCAACATTGCTTCCATTCAAAAAATTTGCTTTAACAACGTGATTCTCAAGCTTGGTAATGATTAGTCTTGTTCCATTACACAACCCTGTAGCATGGTCAATGTTTCTCAACAACATCACCGGAACACCAATCTTAAGTGTTAATTCAGAGATGTGCAATCCTGAACACTATATACTATTCAAAAATTTCGTAGAATGAATGTCTTCAAACAAACTTGTGTTGTTCTATATCCTGCACATAGAATCTGAACTCAAATATGTTCTTCCTTCTAAGTGATTGTTAGAAATCATGTACTCATTTATGGTGTCAACAACATTAAGCGTCGGGACAAGTATAGTTCTTCCTTGCAAATATGACACGTCATCAAAAGACTCCAAAAATGATGGATATGTACTTTCAACTATTGATTGGATCAAATTATCCGATACATTAACCAAAAGATCATTTAGAACTTCTATTACTGTAACACCATCATTTTCACCACCATATGTACCATCATCAATACTTAAAATCCACTCAGAAAATACCTTCAACTCGAGACTGTTTTCGTTATTGGTAAGAGCTTTTAGTCTCATATTTTTTGTAAGTCTCAAAACTTTGCAATGCGTCCATAAATAAGAAGAGTTAATGGTAACCATGGCAATATCTTGCCTACTCCCTTTCAATATAACCGGTATGATCTGGAAAAAATATCAATTCAAATCAATAGTTTTGCCTCCAAATGGCTGATTAAAGTTATCTATAATTTTGAACCTCATTATGTCCCTCAAGGTTCTGTCAAAAGCTTCAAAACAATACATGTGAACCATAGGTGCCTCATCCCAAATTATTAGTTTTGTTCTCACTATTAGCTCTACAAGTGGACTACCTTGTTTGTTGTTGCATGTTGATTCTTCATTTAAAGTTAAAGGAATGGCATGTTCTGCCGTTGGGTAGCAAAAGAGACGCAATACCACTTGATGATACATTCAATACTATTTCACCCTTAGATCTTAAAGTAGCCGAGAGCGTTTTCCAAACGAATGTTTTTCCATTCCCATTACAACCTTAAAGGAAATAAAAACTTCCATTACCACTTTCAACATCATGCATAATTGTGGTGTAAACATTCTTTTGCTCTTCTGTACACATTTATAACAACTTCTTATGTTCGTCAGCCAACGAACTTCTGTCGTACATCATCTCATTGCTTAGGAGTCGATTATAGAATATTGAGGCATCAACATCATTTGGATACGGCATCTGAGGGAAATCAGGGAAACTCTTACCCCTGTTTCGCAATGTTTTTTCAATCTCCAATAATGTTAAATTTTGAATTTCTTCCTCACTCAATTGTAATCCTAAAAGGTTAAGAATGACAAACAATGATTAGGGATATACGATGAGAAGATGATATAAGCAAAGAATGATGATTTTAAAAAAATCCAAAGAAAAAAAGTATCACCTTTTTATCCTAATATATGTCTGCGCATGTAGATGATGTCATCCAACAAATACTGCAAACATGACTGCCATACGACCTCATGTCATGATCAACAATGTTACAAAAAGACTCATCGGAGAATGGGCGGAACCCTATTGGCTTTATTCAATAATGTCGTCTCTATACTCCTTGTCACCGTCCAGCAAGTCGAGGGCATAGCAAGCATCCTTGAAAGAGTTATACTGAACATTGTTGACACGTTTGATATCTTCAAACGATATTGTTCTGCGTACTACATTTAACAAAGTTCTCAACTAATACATTTCTCCTTGCCCAGGTGGAACATACAAAATTGGTCTATAGAGAAACCCTCTTTTCTTGGTTGCCACTCCCTTTTGGTAGACTTCCAAACAAATTTTTTGGGAAATTCTGCATGCGTCAAATTTATTGCTATCTCATATTTCTTGTTTGCATCCATCCATACTATAAACATATTTTGTCTGACTGTAGGATGATTAAGAACTTCATCAATTTGAACGCTATCTGAATATATTATGATATGTTCATTGGGGAGATGGAAAGACAATCGTTCAACTGATGGTTCCCTGTAGTGGATATCATAACCCAACAATCTCCAGGTAGCTTCACACGGTGAAACATATCTACAATCTAAGTAATTCTTTATTTTATCATCTGGCTCTTTGGTTGCATCATCACCAGAGCTTTGATGAAACCTTGTAGTCACCCTATGACCTTTGTTCACATACTTGAAAAGATACTTAATTGATCAGGATTAATTACACCATTCAATATTCATGTGAGCACCATATTCCATTAGGATAGAACAATTGTGAGGAACAACATATTTGTTGTCAACACTGATGTGTCCTACATATCTGTTGTCAACATTGTCAGAACAATTGTAAACAAGATATCCATTTTCATCAACAACTGTGATCTCACAAAATTTCTTTGGAAAATGTTTTTTGCAACGACCTTCAGACATGCATGGGGAGAAGGGTCTCGCTCTTCCGCAAGGCCCATGTATCATCAAATCCTTAACCGCAGCATAGTAATAAGATTCGGTGGACTCATCTGGAATTTCAGCTGAAATTATTTTGTCAATGTGTTCGGAAGCAGTGTAGTTTCCATCTAATGTCAACCAAAGCAATATATGTGCATGCGGTAGTCCAAGCATTTTGAAACTCAACTATGTACATCGCAGGTAAGAAATAGATAAATAATCTTAGAGTAATATTTGAGATTATACGTATAATTATACAAAATGTACATGATGTTGTTATTAAATATTACATGCTTTTATTGGTCCAAATATTTGTTTATGCCGAATATCTTTCATTAGTTGATCGAGTTTCATTTTAAACACTTTACACATTATATTAGGTCGATCCTCTGGCATAAGTCTTCTATCCTGAAGAAAGCGAACAATCTCATATCTTTCATTAGTTGATCGAGTTTCATTTTAAACACTCTACACATTATATCAAGTCGATCCTCTGGCCTTAGTCTTCTATCCTGAAGAAAGTGAACAATCTCAGTCCACTTTGGGTTACAAGTAACTATATCTAACAAATTAGGATATCCAACCCATATGCATATGGCCATTGCATCTTGATAGTTTTGGATATATCATGCACTTCCAGTATAGCGAGATGGTAGACAAATTATTTTCTCATGCGAAGAAGGATTCGTCTCACCCCCGCAAAAGACCCTTAGGCAAACTTCGATACATTTCGCATCTCAATTGTCTTTGGTGACTTCTTATATAAGTCAAGTGTGAAGTTTCAACCATTGTGAATGTGTCAACCAAAAATTGTTGAAAGAGCCTTTTTGAAAACATGATATTTGTTGATCCTATATCTCTCTCTGTCTTGTATTTGATATGCAAAAAAGTCTCTCATACTCAACTTTGATCTACCACGAGATGAGTCAAAATTTGAATTCCTGAGCAAAATGTCTTCCCTAAAACCATATTGTCCGTACAAAAAAAGTAATGAGTATTACAACCCTAAGTATGAGGGATGTAATTCTGTGATTCACTGCAAAAGACCGATACAGGTCTCAATAACAATATATCTATCACCGGGTAGTTACAACTTGTGAACTTCTTAATATTTCTTCAACTGACTTGACTTCAATAGTTCACTTCTTAAGTTCGTCAGTGGAACTACAGATTGTGCTTGAAGACAATTGGACAATTTTATTGGAAGAGGTGCAATCCTCAAACAACCTAATGAAGAAGATAAATACATAAGTAAAATTGTTCTTAAAAATATAGGGAAGTGATATAAAGTCGTTGAACTTACTTCCTCTTTAGGTCGGCAATCTCCGGTATAATTGAATCTACTAAAATCTTTGTAGCAAATAAGTCATTTGAAAGTGTTATTTGCCAGGTAATGTTTTTCATTCAAAAGTTTGTCAGGTACCCCAACATTAAATATCCTCATTCTGGAAATAAGTAAAATGGTTTGAGTACCTTGAAAAGTCTTTACCTTGCATAATTGCAACAACACAATTAATTGATCGTTGGTTGAGGTTTCAATATGAGTTAGTATTTGTTCCGCATAGGATCCCCGCAAGGTGCATTTTAGTTTCGCTTTTCTGGATACACCCAAATATGTTCAAATGTAATTAAACACGTCCGTATTCTTCTATTTCTTGTTGCAATTTAATAGAATTACAAAACATACTTTATATCCTCTAGCTCGATGTCTATATATTTAGTATTGAACCTAGAACGATATTTTAGTGCACCTTTTCCCACAACTTTCAATGTGACATTTACATATGAAAAGAATATGTTACATAATAAAAAGATAACTATGGCTAAAGTAAGGAATTCAATAAGTGTAATATGGAATTTACGCACTTGGTAAAACAACATCATCAACATTTTGGATTGACAGAATTTCGGGAAAACTTGTAATTTTGAACATTGTTTTTGGAAAGTTCATGTCTCCAATTGTAAACACCTCAGTTGTATGTATAAACTCTAACTTATATTTCTTAGTTGTGATTCGAAATTTTCCAAGGTTATCTACCACGCACACATTTGGTATATAGTATAAATATTGTTCGTGGAATTTTGATTCGAACCATTTGATCAATGTCTTTTTAATTGTTGCATGAATCCTTTCACCCTGCCATTTAGAAACATTAGTTAAATTCTTTTTCCAACATTACTCTCCAATAACAGTAGTAGAGAAATATGATTGTTAGAAAGAATACATAATATAATTAGAAAAATTGAAGTGTGATTAAGGTTTTTTTTTTTTTTACTTACCTATGCATCCACAGGTACCAATTGCATACGTGTTGGTAATTTTAAATGATTTTCTGTTGGGATTAACCATTTCCTTATAAGTCTTACTTTCAGATTTTAGTCGGATCTCTGTTTGTGGATGTCTCGTAGGACGAATGTTATGAAAGCCATAATTTTACAGTAAATATTTTGGGTTCGAAAATATCTTATTTGTGACTAATTTTTTTCTTGCAGAATTTTTTTATGAGCAAACACAAACATCCATAGACTTTATATAGATGATCATGGAAAGTAAAAGGGTCAACTTGAATTTAGTGCAAAGAATCATTCGATGCTAAGAATTTGGTTATAAGAATTTCAACCATTTTGGTGTATAATAATATTGATTAATTGTCAACTGGGTAAATTGACTCTGCTAGCACATTTTAATGCTGGAGGCCCAACTTCATGATCATCAAATGATTTCACCAAGTTCACGTTGTTTGAATTCCAACAATGTATATTGTTTTTCTGTTAAATAAATATAGTGTTAAAAATATGGAAAAAGTAACAAAATAATGTGGATCAATTTCCAAGGATAGCTGAAAATGTTTCATTTGAGTTTATATTTTTGGAATGCATTTTAGGCGGGAAAAAATCAATGTTGTCATTATATATATATATATATATATATATATATATATATATACACACACACACACACACACACTAGTGATGCACTCGTGCGTTGCATGGATTTTACATGAGTATAAAATTGGTAAAACCCTACATTTGGCCACCCAACTTTTGAAAAAAAATTGCAATGCGGTCACCGAAAGTTTAAAACTTACAATGAGGCCACTGAATTAAATTTTTGTTGCACGCGTGCCCATTTTGTTGACGGCCGTTTGTTCAGACGTTAAGGTGGAGTAAAATCCCTCTATTGCCCCCAGGTATTGACAATTCTACCCTTCGTAATTGATATACCATGTATCGGTTAACAATTAAACAACCCATTTCATTTCATCGTCTTCTCCGACTGTCCGACATGAGCTTCCATAACTTGGGAGCTGCTCTTCTTCTTCAACCTGTTTTTCTTCATTTTTCTTTGATTGAACATTGAATCAACAATGTCTGTGAGTGGATACGAGATTTCTAGGTTAGAAGGCTCGTCTTCTTCAGCGGGGTCAAAACCCCTTGCAGTGTATCGACAAGAAAATTGTAGGTGTAACCTGAAGGTTACCTTATTGACATCTGGGACCGAAAATAACCCAGGGCGGCGATTCATTCGATGCCCTAGATATATGGTGAGCACGTAATTTTCATGACTTTTTTTTGTCCACTTCAATAAATACCCTAAATTCTCTATTTCTATCATGAAATTGATTTTCTCAAAGAAAACCCTATTGTTATTGACATTATTTTTCTGTATTTCGATAGAATGCACTTCTTGACTGTGGTTTCTTTGCGTGGGTTGATGAAGAATTCAGTCCGAGGTCAATTGAAGTAATCAATGATTTGATGAAAATGATCAAGCATTTGAGAGCAGGAGAATATGAGTTCAAGGAAGAGCATATGTTCAAGCAAGAGTTTGAGAAGATACAAAAAGATTGTGCCAAGAAAAGGGATATAATTAAGAGGTTGAAATATAGCATTGAACAATCTGGTAGAAGGGAAAAGATGTATGTTATGGTAATAACCATCTTGATGATTTTCATTAGTATCTTAGTGGCATCACACTTCAGAATTGATGTAAATGGAAAAATGTTAATGCCTTAGCTTGAAGTTAATGCCTTAGGTTGATGTTAATTTATGTACATGTTAGTGGCAAAATGTAAAAGGTGTATGTTATGCCAAATTAATGTAACATGTTTGATGGCAAATCCATTCTGCTATTGTTAATGGCAAAATGTAACCTGTTTGATGGCAATTTATGTACATGTTAATGGCTAATCCTTTCTGCAAACTGTTAATGACAAAATGTAACATGTTTGATGTTGAGCAACTTTCAGTTCCATTATTATTAACCTACCATACACAAACATTAACATGCCATAACTTGGCTGAAACAGAGAATACCAAAAATTAACCAAGTTTAACCATTAACATGCCATAACTTGGCTCATATTCCATAACCATTAACATGCCATAACTTGGCTCATATTCCTAACTATACAAAGCCATGACAAATCCATTCTGCTAACACAAAAGACCAAGTTTAACAGACCAAGTTCAAAATAGACCAAAAGTTAATAGAACAGTCAGGCAATCCACCCTTTTTTGTACAATACCCACAGTCAACATAACAGTCAATCCACCCTTGTTTTTTTGTTTTTTCCCTTACTCCTATTTTTGACACTGTACACTTTGGGGGTCTTGGTTCTACAGTTGGAGTTTTTGTTTTGGCTTCTTAGGAACTTCGCCTCTCCTCTTGCAGCCTCCCCTAGCTTGGAGACTTCTTGTTATGCCCTTTTCCTTGCAAAACCTACAAATAGCAAATAAAAGCAATTTAAGTATAATGGTAATGTTAAAGTGAGGTAAAGTACATGAAAGCTATATATTACCTGCAAGTCATCTGTTTACCCTTCTTACTCAAGATGTTAGGATCTTGAGTAGATTTTTTCTTTTTTTCCTCATCAGGGTTTTTGACCCTACACTTTTTAGGTCTGCCAGGCATCTTTTTGTTGGGGGTGGTTGAAGAGGTTGCTCACTTGATTCTGGCCATTGATTCTCACCAGTGATAAGCTCTAGGAGATGAGAGTAAGTACTAGCAAATGTTTCCTTTTTGTACCAGTTGGAGACATAGTCCTCAGGATCACCTCCAATCTTGTATATTGCAGCCATGGCATGAGTACAAGGAATGCCACTAAGGTCCCATTCTCTACAATGACAACTCCTTGTTTTAATGTTAACACCAAATGAATCCTTCACATGCTTTACCTCAAATTGATCACCACCATTAAATACCACAGCCCAATGTTTAACATCCTCCTTATTTTTCTCCATCCTCTTTCTGATCCTTGGGCAAATACTATGTGAGTACTTAGAAATCCACTCCTTTCTTTTTTGAATCCTTACCATCGTAGCCAATCTGATCTCCTCAAGCATATATATCAAAGGTCTTGTCCTTGCAGCTACAATACTACCATTAAATGCCTCTGCCACATTATTCTCCACATTGTCCACCTTTGAACTTGTATCAAAAAATGCCCTGGACCAATGTATAGGATCTATCTTCACAAGATCTATAGCTGCTTGACTATCTAAGATTTTCAACACTTCAAATTATGCCTTGAATTTATCCATTGTGCAAGCCATAGCAATAGACCAGAAGCATCTTCTATATTCCCCTCCCTTGTATTTCTTCCTCCAATTGCTGTATATGTGCCTACCACACATTCTGTGCTCAGCATTAGGCAATAGACTGGCAATAGCAGGTAACAATCCCTACAAGACATAACAAGATACAGGGCCATTAAAATACAACAAAAGTAAATAAATTTAGCACTGTTATATAAATACTAACAAATTAACTTACCTTTTGTTGATTTGTAATTATAGTCCATTCAAATCCAACTCTCATATCAAGGTCTTCAATCAAATTCTTCAAAAACCAACTCCAGTTGTCCTTGTTTTCCACTTGCACCACAGCCCAAGCTACAGGGTACATCTGATTATTTCCATCTTTGGCAATTGCAGACAATATTTCCCCCTTTTGTAATCCTTTCAGGAATGCCCCATCAATCCCCAGCATTGGTCTACAAGTTTCCATAAATGCTGTCCTAACTGCCTCAAAACAAACATACATCCTCCTAAAGAAAAGACCCTTTGATGGGATAGGGCTGACATGTTCTATGATTATAGTACTACCAGGATTCCTTTTCTCCAATTCATCCTTATAACTCCACAACTTTGTATAATGTTCAGTCATTGAGCCATCAAGGTATTGTAATGCTTTCTTTCTTGCTCTGATGCACATGCACTCACTGATTTGTACCTCAAACTCTTTTAACACATCAGCTTGGATATCTGACAACTTGTAAGCAGGATTTCTTCTAAAGGTTTCAAAGTAATGCTGGGCCAAAAAATTTGAACTGAGGTGCCTGTTTCTAAAAGCCATCCCACACTTATGTATTGGATTAAATGAAGTAATTTGCCAAAACTGATTTTGGTTAAATCCAACCCAAACTCTCCAAGGGCATACTACTGAGTTCATGCACACTCCAGACATCCTCAACCTCTCATTCCTAATCCATTTAATGTCATACCTATTATTTAATCCATATTTGATGACTGTTGACTTAAAAATTTCTTTAGTTTCAAACTGAAGCCCAAGTTTTAACACAGGATCTTTCATATCTGTGATGGGATTAAAAATTGGGTATTTAAACCCTTTCTTCTTGCTCAAGGTTTCCATCTCTCCATGGAATATGTTGTCATCCACCTCTTCATCATTAGAATCACCTGAACTATCAGAGCTCATATCATGGATAGGTTCAGCTTCAACTGTAGGTCTATGATCAACTGGGTCAGGTACTTGGGGTGTATCTTGTTGGGGTATCCTGATAGGGTCAATACCTTTGTACTTTGTACTTTTCTTCCTAACATTCAAGTTTGCAACCCTAATTTGCACAAGCTCATCATCACTATCAATGAGATCATCTTCACTTAAACAAGGTTCTATATTGCATCCCTCATCTGCAACCTCATATGGATATACAGTTGCAATATCCACATCCACAGGCTCATCATTAGTCTTTTCAGCCTCTACATTAGTCTTTTCCGCATCTACACTAGTCTTTTCAGCTTCATGAGTACTCTTTTCAGTCTCATATTGAGCCATCACAGCCTCTGCCTCTGCCTCATCCCAATCAAAAAAAGGGTCATCTTCAGCCATCTGATCATCACCCTTACTAATTTCTGGTTCAGTCTCATTGTTATGGGTTTCTTCAGTTTGCCTAATCTCAGGTTCAACTTGACTTATCTCAGGTTCAGGCTCAGGGTGACTCATCTCAATCTCAATCTCATCATGACTCATCTCATTCTCATCATGTATAGGTTCATCTACAGGTTCATCTAGAATAATTGGTGTTTCAATAGTATGCTCAGCATACATATACACAAACCCCACATCCCTACTCTCATTCACCATTCTTAAAACTCCAGCATTGGTATCTATTGCATGCAATTGGTCCATAGTTTTGCTTGGTAACCTATACCATAATTGCTTCATACCTCCATACTTTAAATATTGTTTAACATAATTTTCAATGATGAAATAATTAAGAGTATCCACATCAACTTCAGGGATAAAATTTACAATTCCTCCATCATACTTCAATACGTTATGAACCCTACGAAAGATTCCCCCATGTAACAAAAAAAAATTCAATTTCACTTTCAGCCATTCTGCATGTACATAAACTACTATTATAACCTATTCACAATGCATAAAAATTGAATACATAAAGTACTTGACTTGTATACAACAAAACACATAAAAATGGAACACTGCCTATACTACAAAGGGACCACAATTAACTTGCATACAACTATCTACTGTGCATTAAAAAGTTAAATACTCTTTGGACCACAACAGTACATATAGTTTATGTATAGATTCACACTTTTCAAATATCGAAACCCTACCATTAACATTGTTGTCAGATTGAACCCTACCATTTTCGGACCACAAAACGACATATATTGAAACCCTACCATTAACAACACAAAAATTGACAACCTACAATATAAATTTTCAAACCCATGACAGAAACATGGGTGAAATCAAGAAATAAATAATATAGACATAGTACGAACCAAAGTTAGAGAGTACGAACCTCGTCGCTTCAATTTGTTGCTTTAACCTTCGAACCACAAAAAATCCAGAACGTTTTTCTATTAATTGATTGTTTGTTGTTGATACTTGAATACGAGATCGAAACCCCTGGATTTGGGGTTTCGTTTCTTCCGATTTCACAAACCCTAATATTTGGGGGTTTTTCCTTCTCCAAATCGATAATTTAGGTAAAAGGCGTTTTTCTTAATATCTTGTAGTTATATAGTAGGTAATAAATGTCAATACCTGGGGGCAATAGAGGGATTTTACTCCACCTTAACGTCTGAACAAACGGCCGTCCACAAAATGGGCACGCGTGCAACAAAAATTTAGTTCAGTGGCCTTATTGCAAGTTTTAAACTTTTGGTGGCCGCATTGCAATTTTTTGAAAAGTTGGGTGGCCAAATGTAGGGTTTTGCTTATAAAATTATATACTAAATTAAAGCTGAATAATATGTAATTAATTTTTTTAATATAAACAAAATGAATAAAAAATCATAAACAGTAAAATTAAAGAAATAAAATCATTTAAATTTGAAAAAATATATATAAATTTTGGAATACTTTTTATATACAACATTTTTCGTTGAACATGTACAACTATTGCAACTATAAATATCACATAGTAACTCTAGACAAAGCGACATATAACTGATGATGACCAAAAACATGTTTTCAAATAAAATCTTGTATTAGACAATGACTTACCTTAATTTTTATTTAAAGACATTGCGTAAGATACAATCAACAAAAAATGTTTTATTTGGAATTTGAAAGAAATTTTAGAATCAAATGGTATCAGTGATATTCTTTGAATCAAAAGAGTATCATCATATATAATTGCCATTTGAAAGAACTCAACCTTCTAAAACATGATTTCTTATATTTATAACAATTAATCTCGTATCATTGCATAACTCAAGGGAATAGTCTATATTATGAAACAAAATTATTGGAGTTCTAACCTTCACATTTAACTCACGGATTGAGATTTCAGAACATGTCATTTAATTTAAATATCCACGGGTATGTATCGTTAAAAACATTAATGTAAGTCCAGATGGCAACAGTTAAGGCTAGAGGGGGGGTGAATAGCCTTTAAAAACTTTTGGGGGTTGATTTGAAAATTATAAAATATTGGCAGCGGAAAACTTGATCTTGTCAGTCAACTGAAGAGATGGTCAGTTGGCTGACACTTTTGAAATTCCTTAAGCTGAAGTGAGTTGGTCAGTTGACTGACACAACAGTTTTTCAAAAGAAATTTGTTTTGATGTTTGATCACTGAATATAGAGAAGAAATTAAAACACAAATTTTATGAACAAGTAAGCAAACAAGTGTTGTTAACTGGCTGACACTTAATCAGTTTAATAACTTCTTAAGTGTTAAGTCAGTTAGCAGGGATATAAGAAATGGCTGACAATTCAGTTGAAGTGGTTCACAGATAAACTGCTACGTCCACTACCAAGTTGGTCAGACTTGGATTTTTGAAGTGCACTAATTTTATTAAAAATCTAATTGATCTCTAATGGATCAGTGTACAACAAAAGACCGGTGTTTGGGAGAATGATTGAGAAACAATCAAACTCGTGAGACAAACTGACTGAGTTCGAAATAATTTGAAATGAAGTACTCAGTGTTTTGCCTAAACAATAACTAGAAAGAAATTTTCAATGGCAAGTATCTAGCTAAAGTTTTCGTGAAGACGAGGACTGAGAGTTTGAGTGAAAAGTTTCTAGACTTCAAAAATTCTTCAGATTCGTTGTCTTCACCAGTGCTTCCAATGGGTATATATAGATAGACTTTGCAAGCAACCCGTTAGGAACACATTTGAATTTTGAAAAATGTGTTATGACAGAAGCAAGATCACAAAGGATCTTGAGAGATATTATATGGCAGGACATCTATCACAAACACAAAGTGGGAAAGAGTTAGTACAAGTGCATGATTAAACAAATAAGGAAAGGTAAACTCATTCTATAGCAACGTATAGATCAGCTGAGAAAGTTAGCTGACAAAATGATATTCAGCTGACCAATTAATCTGCTTGTTCTGGCTGACAATCAAGTGAAATGTTTTTAAGCAAATCTTTTAAATTTCAAGATTCAACAATTAATGTATCTATCAGAATGATACGAAGAATGAGCTCAAATACAATCAACCTTCTAAATTGTTCATTGATGCTATGTAATTTTTTTAAAAAATTACATCATAATTTTTATATGACTATATAATTAAAACCAGAAACAAAAAAAAAACCATGTATCTCTTTCAATAACATAACTTATAATAAATTACATTTCAATTTTCAATTACATAAAGAAACAACAACAAAAAAAAAGGAGAAAATGTCACTCTAATTTGAACATGGCATAAAGTTCTCGATATTTTTACTTATTTGTAATGGACCATCATAAAATGTGTTTTAGTTTAGTTTAGTGAGTTTTGTCCTCTTTTTAGTTGTGTAGTGTGCATTCATCTGATATTTACAAAATCTCAAGCATTTATTGATTTATTTGTATATTGCTTGCTTCATACATTGCATAATTTCCATACTGACAACGTGTCATAGGCGCCGGCACAAAATCTAGTGATAAGTTAAACTAAAACAGATCCAAAACTAAAAAAATAAAAATAAAGTCAGGCCAATGAGTATATTTTTTATTTGTTTTTTGTTTGAAATATTATAGAACTATATTTCAAGATCTATTCAAAACAATCATAAGTATTTTTATTTATAATAATACAAAGTTATTCAGTATTTTTGAATAAATACCATTTTTACGAATTGTTTTTATGTATTGATTTGGTTTGTAATTAAACTAGATCTTCGTGCTCGTGCATATGGCACGGTGCCAGTATATCTGATTTCGTCAACAGAAACGTCAACGTTTAAATAGAAGGTGTGATTTTAAAAAATGTTACAGTTGAGGGATACATTACTTCAAGTGGCAGTTGATGGGTGCTATTCGAACTCTATCCATAGTTGAAGGGGGTTATTTGTAAAGAGTTATATGTAACTGGCCTATGAACGTTTGATTTAGCGGCGGAATCAACCTCCATGGCCAGATAGTCTCAGTCAATCAATTGAACTCTATTGTGAGATTATATTAATGTAAGATTGATGTTTTGTAAGGGGTAATGGTTTAGAAGATTAATCTCGGGGTGTGACTCCTAATAATATTTATTGTAGGGGTGATTGTAACAGAATGAGAGAGAATAGAGAGAGTTAAAAGTGGATAACCACTCTCACACATATGAATGTGAGAGTGAATCCCAACCATTAAATTTTTTAAAATAATTTAATCTCAACTTCTAAATAGCCTTAGTCAATTGCACATGTGTGAGAATGAGCTCTATTGTAATATACATATATGCACATGAACTCTATCTGACTTATGAATAGCGTTCCTAGAAATTTGATTTCTACTATATTTATGTATAATATTTAATAGTTATATGGCTTTGGTATGTAATTAGTTATATGCCCTTTATATGACATTTTCAAATTTAATTCTCCCAATAAAAAAGTAAATTCAATTGAAATAGTTTCTGTTAACATCATTAAATGACATTTCTCAAATTCAATTTCCAAAAAAAAAAAACATTTGACATGAGCAAAACATAAGTGATTCCATTTTTCGAAAGTGAGTTTTGGCAGAAACTTTCTAAAAATGGTGTATTTATGTTTTTATATATACTAAAACGCAACCGTGCAATGCACGGTTCAATATAGATATAAATAAAACAATATAAATTTTAATCATAACCATATAACCGAATAATTATATGAAAAAATCATGAGTTCAATATGCATATAAAACAAATTATAGATATGTTAATTTTTTTAACATATCTTTAAATTGATATCGAAGTGGCATGTCCTTGACCAAAACAACTTACTTTATACAATAACAATTGAAGTTAATCATAGAAAGTCATAATCAAAGTACTTGTGCGGTGCACGGAGCCTATATTCATATCAATATAATAGTTAAAACTTTGGTGCTAATAAAATAAACAAATTATTGCAACATAAAAATTACGAGTTCAATGTGTAGAATTGAATCTCATAATTTTGTAACATTAAAATTAAAATTAAAATTAAAATTATTTTGTTTGGCTCTGATGTAGAGTTCAATTAAAAATCTAAATGTATAAGCAAATTAATAGACAGAAAAAATTAATGAAAATCAAGAGTCTGTAGGTTTAAAATGTTTTACCTTTGGAGAAAAAAATCAATTTATGAAATAGAAATATTAAGAATTTCAATTCAATTCAAATTCTAATATTTTTTCTAGATATAAACAACAAAAATTTACATTGGAGCCCACAATTCCAATTTCAAACAATGGAATTGAGGTTCTCTTTCTCTTATTCTCTACTCTGAAGTCTCAACAAAATTTAAATTCACTTATGTGTTTCCCGTATTAAAAATGATATTAAAATATACACAAATAAATCTATATAAATAAAAGTTACATTAATGTTTAAAAAATTGATAGTGCATATAATATCAGATAAAAGGCAAATTGTTTGTGATATAACATGTTTTGTCACAAAACCTTCAAAACTACTGATCACGCAAAATCTGTGGTGACCGTGTTGTGTTCGGGGTGCCGAAGGTGACGTCATGTCGGGGTCGTCGGAGTCGTGGTTCGGCAGTGGTCGTCGCGGTAGGATATCTGGCTTGTAATGTCTGCAAAATGAAGCACCGTGAGTGGGTGGAGGTGTCCCCTAAAACCCCCCGGTGTGATAATCCGTATATGTTGTGTATATCATAGATAAAAGGTAAAATGGAGTGTGTGTGTATATATGTATGTAAACCGGATGGACAGAGAGATGAGGGAGAGTTCCCTGTAGTTTTGCTGGAGGAAAAGACCCTCTTCAATATGGGGAGGTTTCCCCATATTTATACTAATGGGCTGCCTTCACATAATTGGGGTTGGGCCCTCCTTCCAGGTATGGGCTTGGTCCAATCTTCTAAGTATGTTTTCGGAGTACTCTTTTGGGCTACCTGTTTGGGCCTAATATTTTGGTGCACTTCAGTAGCCCCCTACTCCTTATCTGCCGTGGCTGACATCGAGGGTAAGGAGTATAATCTCCTTGTAGTTTTTTCCTGTGATGCTGAGGGTTATGAGATTTTGCTTTGAATTCCAAAAGAGTTTATGTAGCTAACCTTTGAACCTTGGCAGGTAAACTGAGTGTATAATTGATCCTTGATTGGCATTTTAGACCTTAGCTAGCGAGAATAGGTATGCAAATAAGATATGTAATCCTCGACATAAGACCATAATAAAATTTATCCTCGGCGTGGCGAGGACCTTCAAGAAAACGAGCCATAAGACCATAATAAGATCTAACCTCGGCATGGCGAGGACCTTTAGGAAAATCGAGCCATAAGGCCATAATAAGATCTATCCTCGGCATGGCGAGGACCTCAAGAAAGCGAACCATAAGGCCATAATAAGATCTATCCTCGGCGTGGCGAAGACCTTCAAGAAAGCGAGCATAAGGCCATAATAAGATAAATCCTCGGTGTGGCGAAGACCTTTAAGAAAACGAGTCATAAGGCCATAATAAGATCAATCATCGGCGTGGCGAGGACCTTCAAGAAAATCGAGCCATAAGGCCATAATAAGATTTATCTTCGGCGTGGTGAGGACCTTCAAGAAAGCGAGCCATAAGGCCATAATAAAATCTATCCTCGGCGTGGCGAGGACTTTCAAGAAAATCGAGTCATAAGGCCATAAACCGCAAAGTAGTGTAAGAAAGTGACCTTGAACCGCAAGGTACTGAGAAAGGCACTAGGAGCATGTTTTTTATGTTTATGCAATGATGAATGGAGGATGCATGTATTTAGTAACTTGTAAATATGTGTGAAATGCTCATGTGGATGTAGTAGGTATTTAGAATCATTAGAGCATGGCCTCTCCTCGACTTGGCGAGGAGGATAGGTATGAGGCATTAAGACCCCAAATAAAGTGGCCTTGAACCGCAAGGTACCGAGAGTAATGATTGTGTCGAGCTGGAGAGAGATATATAGCTCATGCCGAGAGAAACTGTGATGCCGAGCTGGAGCACAATATGAAGCTCATGCCGAGAGCAACTACAAATGCTGATGAAAGCATGATGGACGCTAGGGGAGCGTAACGTGCTAAACGCTCATAGAAGCTCGTGCCGAGAGTAACTGTGATGCCGAGCTGGAGCACAATATGAAGCTCATGCAGAGAGTAACAGTGATGCTGAGCTGGAGCACAATATGAAGCTCATGCCGAGTGTAGCCGCAAATGTTGATGAAAGCATGATGGATGCTAGGGGAGCGTAACGTGCTAAACACTCATAGAAGCTCGTGCCGAGAGTAACTGTGATGCTGAGTTGGAGCACAATATGAAGCTCATGTCGAGTGTAGCCACAAATGATGATGAAAGCATGATGGACGCTAGAGAAGTGTAACGTGCTAAACACTAATAGAAGCTCGTGCCGAGAGTAACTGTGATGCCGAGCTGGAGCACAATATGAAGCTCATGTTGAGTGTAGCCACAAATGCTGATGAAAGCATGATGGACGCTAGAGGAGCGTAACGTGCTAAACACTCATAGAAGCTCGGTCTCGATCGAAATATGAAGCGCAAGCAGGTGCATAATGGACTCGAGCGGGAGGACAATATAGAGCTCAGCCGCTAGTAAACTCGAGTGGAGAGCATTAGCGCAGGTAGGCGTGGTGTACAACTCAACTGCGAGTGAGCGGGAGGACAATATAAAGCTCAGCCCCGAGTAAACTCGAGCGTGGAGCATTAGCGCAGGTAGGTGCGGTGTACAACTCAACTGCGAGTGAGCGGGAGGACAATATAAAGCTCAACCCCGAGTAAACTCGAGCGGGGAGCATTAGCGCAGGTAGGCGCGGTGTACAACTCAACTGCGAGCGAGCGGGAGGACAATATAAAACTCAGCCCCGAGTAAACTCAAGCGGGGAGCATAATGTAAAGCTCGACGTGCATAGGTATGAAAGATAATCTGCGGCTTAGGCATAGGCATAGGCGCGAGCATAGCGTGCTCAGGCGCAAGAAGTAATAATATGAGGCTCGAGTTCTGGCGCGAGCATAATCTGGAGCTCAAACTCTAGCGTGAGCATGGCATGCACGGGCACGTGACTAATAATCTGAGGCTCGGGCTTTGGCGCAAGCATAATCTAAAGCTCTAGCTCTAGCGCGAGCGTGGCGTGCACGAAAATAATAATCCGAGACTCGGACTTTGGCCCGAGCATGATCTGAAGCTCGAGCTCTAGCGCGAGCATGGCGTGCACGGGCACGTGAATAATAATAATATGAAGCTCGGCATTGGTGTAAGCATAGCGTGCACGGGCACGAAAATAATAATCTGAGCCTCGAGCTCTGGCGCGAGCATAATCTGAAGCTTAAGCTTTGGCGTGAGGGTGGCGTGCACGGGCACGTGAATAATATGCGAAGACACTAAGTAATAGTCTATATTATTACTAATAATCCTGGTCTGTGGCCCTGTGGCCAATATGAATGAAAATGCCATTAATTTAACTATAATGACCATGAGTCCCTGCCATATAAACAAATATGTTGTAGGGTCTCTCATCAGTGGTAGTGGTAGCCCCTCACTTCTTGAGCGTAGAAGTGTATATGTAGATCGAGAAGTAATAAAGATATGTGTTTCATTCATGCCTCAGTACCAGCCCCCTAGTTAATGATTGTTATTAACTGCGAGTAGTACAAATGTGGCCGCATGGCCTAAAATGTGACCTCGGCGAGGCGAGGTAGGCACGTAACCTTGTAAATAATCATGTAATAGTTTGTAACAGAACAACTCGTGTTATTGATCGTGATTACCGAGGCTATGCTCGTTTGTATTTTGTACCTGAAAGTTTTAGGAGCATCTTTGTTTAGGCAAAAATTACGTTTCGTCACAAATATTTTCATCATACAATGTTTGTCATAGTCCAAGCATATTGATCATATAAGAGAAGATTGTTTGAATATGGGCCTATTATGCGAGAAGAGGAAACAAATTATTGTGGCGACACGTCGCACTATTAAAAGATACGATGAATTTATAAGATGTAAGTATTTGAGTGTGAAAGCATGAGAGAATGCATGTGTCGTGCTAACATATGATAGGTAGACTAAGCATGTTATTCCGAGCTAGTAACATTGAACCAGTAATTTGCGAGCTCTAAGCGAGGAATTTTTTATAACTGTTTGGTATGAGTGGGCAAATAGTTAGCTTGGCACAAATCAATTTCAATTTGCATGGTATGTTTCTTATAAGTAGGCGAGCTCGAATCATATTTAATTGTCACGCTATGCCGAAAACAGTTAAATAATATAATATTTGAGTTGACAAGGCTAACGAGCTTGTGTACATTTCATCAAAATAATGTATTCAAATTTGTAAGAAAATATTTCTACTTGCTACGAGGAACATGTCATCACATAAAGTTGTCAAATAGTTTCGTACAATGAATCGAACTCGTCATGGTAATTTATATTACGTCCAATCTATTAAGTCATATTATTGCTCGACATCTAATTCGAAAAAATTCTTAAGCATGTGAATATAGCGCAAATATATAGTCAGGTGTGCCCAAATATATTTATTTAATTTTATATAATGTCAATATATTATTCGTGGTGTATAACATATTAAATGTACGAAGCGATGTAGATATAGTGTAGCATGCACCGTCATGGACACTTCATCGTAATTATAGTAATGTTGCGAGTATAAATTAATCACAGATATTCCAATTTATTCGAAATAGTTTATCATAATAATTGATAATTTTCAATGAAATACCAATAATGACCCCCAAAATCACAATTTAGTCACGCGTATAATTTTATTGTAGACTTAGGTGCACATATGTGATAAATAATCATGCTGACATGGTAACTAATTATGTTGTGGGGGTCTATTAGGAAGTCATGTAACACGTATGTAATTAAACAAGCAGACAAAAAAATAAATTCATACGAGATGAATAACTATATCGTTGTGTACGATCATTGCATTTATTCTTTATACTCCAAAAAATTAGAATCATTATTTTCTAATTGAAAAGTCATGCTTCTCTTATGGAATGATGGGACCACACAATAATAGATAGTGGAATGACATGATAATGTCAGGTTTGCATTGTTAAAGAAAGTCAACAATAGTAGAGTGGAAACAGAGAATAGTTATGGAAGAGGAAGAATAACACCTGATAGTGGGAGGAACGGAAGACATCAGTAAGTGGCAGACAAATTGATGGGGCCATAATGATAGCAGTGACAAGCCTCCACGCCAAACATAGATCAGACCATGCATTGAATTGATTTGGTTAGGATATGAAGGAACGGTGACCACATTCATCGCTTCAGGTGGCGTGTGGGGTCACGTCCGGCGGTCGTTTGGGGCGGTTCTAGTGGCGTTCGACTTCACTGGTCCAGGCTCACCAACCCATCATGTTCATTTCCCGGCTTGTGGCCTTATTAATCGCTCAGTTCGCACCGAAAGTTGATAAGGCGTCGATATTTGATTATGGATGTAATGATGATTTTCAGCTGCTTCTAGTGGCGCGCCCGTCGTCCGTTGGTGGTGTTTTCAGTCGGGTAGAGCTCGTCTCTTCAAGGCCCATCACATGGTACTATTTATTTTCTATTCGGGGTTTGGTTCAGAGCAATTCTGCTTGAACAGTAGGTGTGTGATGAAGGCGATAAGTTTCCAATAACTAACAACGGCGAGTGGTGGCGCTAGTCGGAGCTCAGATGACAGCGATATTTGTGCCTTTGTGCTCATTTGCTTGGTGCGCACCCACTGCTGCTGCTTATTTGTTGATTCGTAACTAATTTTTTTGCCCAGTGTGCAAGGAAAAATGCGTACGTTGTTTGTTGTTTTGGTGGTTACGACACCCTTTGAACGGAGCTCCGCCATGTACGACAAAGTCGATAAGTAGAGAGGAATAAAATGAAGTCGTTCCCGGTAACGGAACCAAACTGATCACGTAAAATCTGTGGTGACCTTGTCGTGTTGTGTTCGAGGTGCCGAAGGTGACGTCATGTCGGGGTCGCCGGAGTCGTGGTCCGACAGTGGTCGTCGCGGTAGGATATCTGACTTGTAATGTCTGCAAAATGAAGCACCGTGAATGGGCGGGGGTGTCCCCCAAAACCCTCCGGTGTGATAATCAGTATATGTTGTGTATATCATAGATAAAAGGTAAAATGGAATGTGTGTATATATGTATGTAAACTGGATGGAGAGAGAGATGAGAGAGAGTTCCCTGTAGTTTTGCTGGAGGAAAAGACCCTCTTCAATATGGGGAGGTTTCCCCATATTTATACTAATGGGTTGCCTTCACATAATTGGGCTTGGGTCCTCCTTCCGGGTATGGGCTTGGTCCAATCTTCTGAGTGTGTTTTCGGAGTACTCTTTTGAGCTACCTGTTCGGGCCTAATATTTTGGTGCACTTCAACTATGTTTTTCAAAATTGGTAATTTTTGTAAAATAATTCAACTATTATGGTTCAATTTAAAAATCAGACATAAAGAAAAAAGGAATAAAAATAGTATATAACCAAGAAAAATAAATGTAGGAGACGGGTCAAGGAAAATGAACCAAAAATTCAAACGATCGATGGATAGACATCAGAAAATTTGGTTTAAACTAGGCTATGGATAACTTTTGGACCACGACCCAATAACACCCATAAAACAACGTTGTTTCCTCAGTCATTTATTAATTTTAATTCGTGATTTAGTTCACTAACAAACAAATTCAATCCAAATGTTAATTAATTTCATCATCAGTACTTTTTTTAGATCTAATTTTTTTAGGGAAAATTGCTTATTTTACCAACATACTATATGGTAGTGACACAATTGACCACGTACTTTGTATAAGGCAAATTTAACAAATATACTAAAATTTGAAACAAAATGTATGAAATAGACAAACAATTTATGCAAAATGGACAAACAATTTATACAAAATGTGACAAAATTCGTTAAGTTGTCGTCTGTTAATATATGAAGAAGGTGTTTAAGGTTGAGAGTAGCCGGACCACCACCATTGACGGTGGTGGCCGAAGATGAAAGAGAGAGAGGAAGAGAATACGTAGTAGAAGTCAATAGAAAGAAGAAAATGTGTGTATTGAATTGAATGAATTAGATTAGTATTTAATCATTTATTACAAACATATTTAACTAAAACTAAGTAAATGGACTAACAAAGTAAATGGCCCCAATTGGGCTTACATTGATTGAGCCTATATTTTTAACACTCCCCCTCAACTCGAACACGCAAATATTGTGAAATGATTGAGTTTGAGAGATACAAACAAATGAGCCTCAATGGGCCGGGCCTCTTGGGCCAATACAAATCAAATGAGCCTTTACGGCAAATGGGTTGAATCAAATGAGCCACAATTTGGCTTAATTGCCTCTTTGGGCCTGAATAGTAACAATCTTTAACAAGATGTCAAGCAAGTTGATCGGAGCCCACAAACGGATCACCCCGAAACACTTGTAGTAGATGTAGAGCAAGTTAATCGGAGCCCACAAACGGATCACCTCGAACACTTGTAGTAGATGTAAAACAAGTTGATCGGAGCCCACAAACAGATCACCCAGAACACTTGTAGTAGATGTTGAGCAAGTTGATCAGAGCCCACAAACGGATCACTCCGAAAAGCATACTCGGTCAATGGCGATTAGAAGACGAAAGTGTATCCCAAATCGAACTTTTATGTCCGTAAGATTACATCCTTAATCAAAAAAACTGTGGATCGAATATCGTCCACAAAGAGATATATCAACCAAATCAATATTTGACTTTGTCAAGAAAAGAAGTTCAACAAAAACAACAGAAACCTCCAGTCCAGCAACTATCTGCCCATTCATATGAAACTGAGCCTCTGCTGCATCATAAACATCCACAAACTTGAACACAGTTGCGATAAGACTTTCTCCATAAACAATAATGCCCCCTGTTGGACGCATGTAACAACCCTTCGACACATTGGTTTGAAACTTGAAAGCAACAGAAGACTTGCTGTTGTTTTTTTTAATCGTAATTGCACTTTTGCCTTGTTTCCCACAAACTTCCAAAAGTAGTAAGGAGACCACCAATATTACAAAGGATGTGTAAGTATGCTTCTCGTTTGTCGGCAAGATTAACAAGATTAACAATCTCACATTAACCTTGATAATTTGAGGGAAAGAAACTCTGATGGAAAATTTTCCAAAGAAACTGATCGTAGAAGCTCGACCAACCATAAAATTGTGCCGACCGGCCATGTTTTCTCCGAAGAATACTAACAAAATCAGAGAGGGCTGAGATCAGATTAGGGAGAGAAAACCAACAACACAAGAATAGCGAGAGGAATTTTAGAAAAACAAGATCTGGCAAATTGGGGTGGCAGTCTCTTACTTTCTGGAATTATGGAGTTTAAGAACCCAAAATCAAGACTTTTGAATGTAAAAAGTTTAAGAGGAATTTCAGTGTCAGATTTTAAAATTGTTGAAAGAAATAATCCCCCAATTTTTAATCACCGCAATGTTGGTCGGACACCGACCCATTACCATCAACTCCCATTTCTCAGATTTGCCCCCATTTCACAACACTGCCAAATCAAGATTTGCAAAGAAACCCAGAAGAGATAAAGAAAGATCAGAATTAGAAGATGAAGAAGTGGAACTGACCAATTAGAAGCAGAGGTTGGAAATCTTGATTAATGGGGTTGAAATCTGTAAGGTGAATGAGGTTGAAACTTCTTGATGAACTTCTTCTTCGGTAACACCGTTGTTGAAGACATCGGTATTTGATATTGAGCACCTTGACTAGAAACTATCTAGGCTGATTCGAGATAAATGAGGAATCAAGAATCAATGAGTATCATTTGTTTGTGGATGAAGGTTAGATGGATAGAATGAGAGACTGATTTGCAATTAGCCCAAACATAAACTGGAGTATGCCATCTGGGTTTCTTCTAACCACCGAAATTTCAGCTAACCCTCCGCCTCCTCCTCTCGATTAGTCTTGATTCTCCAACAATAATCCAGGAATGCAAAGGGTTCGCTAGCTCTAATACCATGTGAAAATATGAAGAAGGTGTTTAAGGTTGAGAATAGCCGGACCACCACCATTGACGGTAGTGGCTGGAGATGAGAGAGAGAGAGAGGAAGAGAATATGCAGTAGAAGTCAATAGATAGAAGAGAAATTGTGTATTGAATTGAATGAATTATATTAGTATTTAATCCTTTATTACAAACCTATTAAACTAAAACTAAGTAAATGGACTAACAAAGTAAATGGGACCAATTGGGCTTATATTTTTAACACCTTCGAACTTCGTTAACAACTCACTAACGTGGTTATCCATGCAAGCAGCCATGTATGTGTCCACATCATCGCTCCTTGACGACTTACAAACGACCGTTACGTAATTGGTGTCATTTACCTTTAAAATAGAGTACATTTATTAAATTAGTCTAATACAAAGTACATGGTCAATTGTATCGCCCCCAATTAGTAACTACGTTGGTTAAAAAAGTAATTTTCTCGAATTTTTTAACATGTATATGCCACAAAAAAATTAGAAATCATCCGGCTTCCTTTTTTTTACATGTAGCTAGCTGTCTCAAAAAAATGGTCATATCTCGATTTATAGATTTTTTTTACAATAATAACTTTTGTTATGATGAAATGGAGAAAAGATTGTCAGATCTAGGTAATATTATAAATTGATTATTAGATCTGTGAATTAGTTTTACTTCAAAATGTGCGTATATGATTTAATTTCATAATCGTTGTTTTATTACATCTTTATTTTTCCTAGCCTAAATATTGATGCAAAGGAATTGACAAAAAAAAAAAAAAACTTAGTTTTATGATCTCTCATGTTTCTACTATGCATATTTTTCTTAATATACTAAATAAGAATGTTCATTTATCCAATCAACCATAATAATGATAATTTTTATTTTCGATTTACAATGCAAAAAGTGGCTTATATACAAATTAGAAATTTTTCTAAATTTAGAAAGTCAATTTTGGCTGCAAATTTCAATAATATACTCCTTTCTTTTTATATATACTAGGGATACACCCGTGTATTGCCCGGTTTGAACACAGATGTAAAATCATATACTTAATTAAAATTGAATAATATACAATTAAAAACTTTAATATGCATAAAATAAATAAACTATAATAAACAGTAAAATAAAAGAAAGAAAATTACATAAATTTGAAAATTTTATTATAAATTTGGAATAATTCTTTATATACAACATTTGTTGTTGAACATGTACAATTATTACGACTATCACCAACATATAATAAAATTCAAAGTAAATAAAATAACTAATACGTTGATATAAATAAAGATAAATTAATTAATCAATGCTAAAAAAATAGAGAAATAATTGTAACTAAATATTATAAATTCGATATATATAAATTAGTTAAATAATTTTAACGCAAAGCTTAAGATTATGATATATATGTTACCTAGCAATATTACTGAAGTTCCAACATGCATTCAACACATGATTAACATTTATAGAACATTTGATTTCATTTAAAAATTCATAAGTATAAATATGTTTCAAAGAAACAACATTTCCATTATTAAAAAAAGATTTTTTAAAAAAAGAGGATAAAATTTGAGACTAACTTATCCTTGATTATACTATTTGAACATTTAAAATACAAAAGATTTTAGATGTGTCTAATATGTCCTTGACCCAATCCTTTTTACTTTAAAAGATATAAATTACACCACAACGACAATTAGGGGTGAGCAAATTTTTTGGGGTGAAATTAGCTTCATGTCTGCTTAGACCACGTCAAGTTTGTATATTCAAATGGGAATCACTGTCTCTGTTAACTTTGCAGTTAAAAAGTGAGAATATCATCATCGTTTCCGTACGCTTCTATTTTTCTTCAAATTATAGCTTTTTGTTTAGTTAATTGAAAGGATCCTCTAGCACGGCGACCAACGACAAGGACTCGGGATCACCGCGAGCCAGAGCTCGCTCATGAGAGGCCTTCAGCTCGGCCTCCCTCCTCTCAGCCTCAGCCTTCTTCCGGGTCATGATAGCGTCGCGAGTCAAACCCATATCTACAAATCAAAAAGCTCACATCAGAAACCAAAAAGACAGGTAAAACAGGACATAACAAAAGGCAAGTAAACAAGGCAAAAATAGCAAATATTAACCTGGCACGGGGCAGCCAGGCCCATCTACACCCTTACACTCCGAACACTCTGAGCCAAACACCCATCCTTGATGAAGGGCCCAGTTATCTCGACTCACGTACTCAAAATCCGAGTAAGCCCTCTCGACCCCCTCGACATTGGCAGCAGAAACCCTGAATTTGGACAACAGGCCCTCGTCCCCAACTATGGCTTTCCAATTGTAGGAGCGAACTTGTTCCCCCTCGGCATTGAGCAAAGGGGCCTCGATGGCACTCTTTATCTCCTGATCGGCAGCACTTAGACTTTTGGTCTTCAGAAGGCCATGAGGTTTTCCTTCAGGAACCTCAAAATTCAATCCTCGGCTCGACTAAACTAGAATCATCTTCTCCGACCATCGATGATCCTTATTCCCAAAACTAGCCAACAAGGGAAACCATTTTGCATGCCTTAGAGCAGTTAAGCAATTCATCGAAACGCTGACCTTATAGTAGAAGCAGAAAAGTGAGAGGTTGGGCTCGAACCCCTTCGATCGGGTGCAAATTATAAAACTGACCAAGGCCCAGGTCAAGTTGGGAGTCAGGTCTAATGGAACAGAGCTCGTCTGAGTCAAAAACTCGCAAATAATAGGATCGAGGGGCAGACGCAGCCCCGATGATTCGAAAAGACTCGAATAGAAGCCCACATAACTACGAAGACTGAGAAGCTCAGGAAGACCCAAGGCAGGATCCGGAATCGAACCCCGAAAAAGGTCAAAGTCATAAGCACGAGACCATTCCTCTACATCGTGAGAGCCTACCTTATTTTCGAAAGGCCTCAAGAAACGAGGAGCCCTCTCGCCATCATTACCATCTCATCCAGATACAGAAGCCTCGAGCCCACTCGTCATTCTTCCGAGCTACCGACGATGTAGAATCCTCTCAATCTGATGATAATGCAGAACTCTCTCCCTGGTGAAAAATTGAGTAATCAGACTTAGCGCAATACGATCTCTGCCCTCGAACACCCTCATAGGAGTACTTGAAGGGTAATCAAGAGCAGAAAAAACTTCATCACCAAACTTCCAATCCACGCTAACCTTCACTCCAAAGCTCGCGAGGAGGAACCTCGCTTGCCGAGGAGTAACTGCTACCCACCTACCTTGGCACTGCCGGTACATAGGGCCCCCACGAAGAGACTTACCAAAAACTGACTCTAGGAACGGGCCCTCGTCATCATAATCCACAGAGGAAATCGAGCATGAAAAGGAAGTACCCGAGCTCAAAGGGTCCACATTTTTTTTCTACATAAATAGTGCTATCTACAACTCTCTCCTCGGCAAAGCATACACTCACCCCAACACCTCTCCAGGCTGGGCCGCGAGGAATAGACTCAACCTCGTTATCACTTAACTGATCCTCCCTAAACTCGGTTTGAAGAGAAACCTCGGCACTAGGGCTAGCCTCGGCCTGAAGAGGAACTTCGGCACGAGGCCTAATCACAGTATGATTGGGGACCTCGGCACTAGAAAGGTCCTCGACACAAGGAGATGCGCCAGAGACACCCTCGTCCAAGGCGGAAACCCCGGCTACGTTACTAGCCAGGGGAAGAAGAGGACTCCTAACCGACAGTGGTATGCGAATCACCATATTCCATTAATCTATCAACTCCATAGAGGAGCTACTGGACGAGGAGGACCAAAAAAATAGGAAAAGGAAATCTACGAGACATACTTCAAAAAGAAAGAAATATCGTACCGAGTAGCGAAGCTTGAAGGAACGCCGAAAAAACCAACAACGAGGAAGACACACCTGAAAAAACCAGAAAGACGACAGAAAACTAAAAAAACAGGAGAAAACCCCTGGACAAAAATAAGTGCTCCAAAAGACAAAGGAAATGGATGACAAAGAAAACCACCAGAAAAACAGGAAAAACAGAGAAAAAAGGAAAGGGCAAACCTACGGTACAAGCAAGAGAAGGCACGGGAAGGATCGCCGGGAAGGATCGCCGGAAATCACATGGAAAGCAAGAGTGTAGAACTGGAAAAACAGTAAGACTGTGAAAAGTGAAAAGTAAAAAGAAGAAAAAGTTCTTATATCCCTCTCTAACGATGTCGCAGACTGGCGGAACACCCATTCCCATCGGTCAACCTGCGTGTTTTTTCCTTAAAAACACCTAAATGGCATCGTTTTTTCTAGATATTTTTTGCCCTGGGAAAAAGAGCGGCAATAAAACTTTTCGAAATTCGAAAAGCCGCCCAAACAAGCATTTAATGTTGCGTCAGACATTGAAAAAGACTAACCGTCGTGATTGGACGGTTACCTGAAATGTCCTATTATCTTCCGCCTAGCCCCCCAAATCAACCTCGGCATGGTCAACTCGTCACCAGGAATTTGAGGAAAATACTTCTCGGCCTTAAGTCGGTAGACACGGCCAAAAAATAGGGGGCCACTTAAAGGATGAAACCTCGAAAATCCACCTCGTCACCATAACGAGACCCACTCACGACTAAGACCATTAACAGGGACCAGCGAGGCAGTCGAGTCAATGTGAGCTCGGCAAAAATACTTCTTAGAACAACTGAGCCGAGGTAAGAAGTGGATGAGATCCACTACCCTCAGTCCACTCGACCTCGATAATAGAGTCGATAATCATCGGACTTGACAAGAAGCTTCCCAAGGTCTAAAGAAACTGACACGCGCAATCACCAACTCCCTGACAGCGCCCGGCCCAATCATCCCTGATAGGGCTGTAGACCATTTATTACCTGCCGCAACATGCTCCCCTATTAAATGCCGCCACCTCACTAGGCTAATCAGGTATAAATAGGAGACATTCCCCACTGTTGAAAGGTAAGCCATTTTTCAGATATCCTAACTCACTTATCATATTCACTTATCTGAACAACCAGTATTGTTACACATTTATTACATACCCTACCGGAAACCTTACTCTCACGCCGGAGGGTTTTAGTCGGGGCATCCCCAACTCCTTAACGGTGTTTTGTTTGTCTTATGCAGGTTACAATTCATGAAGGAGCAGCACCAACCACCTTTGCTTCTTACGTGGACAAAACGACAAGGTCACCACAGATTTTGCGTGATCAACATTAAAGATTTGTCATCATGTGCAGCACATCTAAGTGACCACATTGACAATCAAGTATTCAAGCGTGCTCAATAACTGTACATAAATTCTATCTTGGTCTACGCTAATTCTCTCTGCCTTTTTTGCCTTCTTCATTCCCTATCGACATAGGAATGTGTTGTTGCTCACCTACCTGACACCCTTCTTGGAAGAAATGTAACACATCCACTAATATCCCAGATTACTACCCAGATCACCACCAACCAATGTACGGCAGGTCAAGGGCCACACTAACTTTTTTAAAACTAAGATTTGAAGCTGTCAGCTGTGTTCAAGTATTGTGTGAAAATTTGCAGTTGTCAGCTGTGTTTAAGTCTTGTGTGAAAATTTGATTACCTGGTTTTGTTTGGGTCTTATTCTGGTGGATAATGAGGGACGTTTTGTTTCTATGACATAATCACATTACTATGACACTGACTGCTCATTTGACCACCTTTCTATTTTCCTTTTTTAGTCCAGTATTTGATTAGGTTTGTTATGTTGGCCTTTATGTAAGGCCATTATGGTGATAGTCTTGGGCTTCCCCTTAATAGCTTTAAGCAAGCTTTTTTGAGGTGAACATCCATTTAGTAAATACACTATTTACTGATGCTCATGTTTGCAAAAGTAGTTGTTAGAAATATTTGGTGTCAATGTGCTCAGATGCGATTGGCTAGTGTGTGTAGGTGTGGGAGCGGAACTGGATGTATTGAACCACGATTTTATTTTTATTTTCTAAAATAACATTCGCAACGTTTTTTTAAACGTTGTAATATATCATTCACAACGGTTTTAAGAAAAAAATTGTAAATGATATATTACAAGGTTTTTTAAAAAATGTTGTAATAGACCATTTACAAGGTTTTAAAAATGTTGTGGAAACTGTAATGCAACGTGTTGTGAAAGTCATTTTACAACGTTTTTTATAAAAATGTTGTAAAGTTGATTTTACAACTTGTTTTATAAAAAGTTGTAAAATTGATTTTACAACGTTTTTAAAAAAAAATGTTGCAAAATTGATTTTACAACGTTTTTGAAAATGTTGTCTATCAGTATTCAAAGGATTGTGGGACGATAAAAAAAGCAAGGTGTTTTGCAACGCTTTTCAAAACGTTGTGAAATAAAATGAGCTATTACAACGTAGGCTATAACAACGTTTTCGAAAACGTTGCAAAAGACCTTTTACAACGTTTTAAAAACGTTGTAAAAGCCTTTTTTTGTTGTAGTGAGAAAATACTACAATACCCTTAATGAACCGAATACGTGCGTGCAAAGTATCATTTCATGCATCGATTTTGTATCACAATGCACAAATCGAAACCTATTTGTACATCGGGATTTTAGGCATAATTGATTTTGCATCTGTGGGACCCAACGGGCACAATAATAAGCTAGAAGGGAGGGGTTGGATAGCTTATTATACACTTAAAAAGTTTTAAGTAAGTTCTTTGAAAAGTACTTACAATCTATTGAAAAGATAGAAGTAGCGGAAGTCTTTCAAAGAAGTTGGTTCAAGTATGCCGATAAGGACTACCGGTAGACCTTAACAGGTTACTTAAGTTTGCCGTTAAGGATAAAGATAAACAAAGTAATAACCAGTTCAATAAGTAGACAAACAGTAAAGGAATTAACACAAGTATTTTGGGATGGTTCACACTATAAAAAGTGCTACGTCCACCACCAAGGCAGTCAACCTTGGATTTAAATAGTGCACTATGTTTTCCACTAGATCTATTACAAAGAATATTCCCAATGGATCGTGTACAAAATATTGACTTGTGTTTGGGGGTTAGGGAATTAAATATCTATGTAAGCAGGATATTTAATTCGTGCAAAAGAATAGCTTTTGAATGAAAACAACAAGAAGTACAAAAATAAATGTTGATGCACAGCTTCTTGTTGTTGACGAGGACTTCTTGATCTGTTTAGGATCTCTTGAATGCACTGAGTATTAAGGCTTAGAGTTGTTGTAGATTTTCAGAGCAATTCGTCAAGTGTGTCTCTTCATCAGTCTTTAATGGCAGCATTTATAGCAGGAGCATTCTGGAGATCCATTGGAGAAGGCGAAGACTTAACAACTCTATTAGGTTGAATGCATTAAATGCATGCATGTCTAAGAGATTTATTCATTTTATAACAGAAGACATGCCTCTATCAAATAGTAGAACACATCAAGTGTAAAGACTAATCTAAAAGCACAAAAAGTAAGGAAATCATAGGACATCACATAGATTAGTAACAATCAGTTTAAATTCTAAGCAGATATAGAAAATGAAATAACAAGAACTTTAAACAAAAGACAATTTTTTGAAAGGCAAATAATCTTCTGTATTATAAACGAGAAGTTTAATGTTTATAGAGTTTTCAAAAGATAGGATAAGTACAAAGGTTAAGGGAAGAACATATACATATTTTACCAAGGTCGTTTCCCTTTTCCTTTGTCTGCTGCTTCTTTCTCCCTTCGCTGTCTTTTTAGCTCTTCAGTTCTTCGAATGTATTCGTCATCGGCATCTGTGGGAAGTTTGGTGGAACGAGAGCGATAGTCGAGTTCTTCACGAATACGACTGTTCTCTTCCATGAGCATTCGGTTGATAGACTTCATTTGTTTCTCCTCCGTGATGGCCAGATCACGATCACGTCGAGCATTCATGATGTCATGAGCAGAGTCACGAGCTATGTTGTTGAGCTCGAGGACAGGTGGGTGGCTGTTGCCGAGATGCAGTGTGATAGCATGGAACAACTCGTAGAAGAGGGATGAGCAGAGTCGGACGCATTCGTCGCGTTGAGCTTCGACGTTGATCTTGACATCCGTAAACTCATGTCTCATCTGTCCAAAACGAGTCCATACATCTTCTTGGAATTGGCGAAGAAGAGCAGCAGTTCGGTCGTTGGCCTTGGACGCGGCAGTGGCGATTTCAGCGGTAGCGGTAGTAATGCTTGTTAGTTCGCCTAGCCTTTTATAGATAGCGTCCAGCCTTGACAAAATTTCAGCATTGGCCGGCTGAAAGGAAGATGGTTCCTAGCCAATGTGAATATGAGCGATACCGGCAGAGGAGGTGGCTTTAGGAGACAAGGGCCGGAAGGGCTGTTGGAGAGGAGGAGTGACGGAGTCGGAAGAGGTGGAGTCTTGGGTTGGAATGGTGTTGGTAGAAGAGGAGATGTTTTGAGGTGGGGAGGGAGGCGGTGTTGGTGGAGAGTCTAACTCAATGTCAGTGTCAGAATTTTCACTGACAATTGAGGGTTCAGGTAAAGGGTTGGTGGAGAACCAGAAAGAGGGGGCAGGATAGAAGAGGCATTTGGGTTTGCGAAGGTGAGGTTGGGGTTGGGGTTGTTCTGGAGAGAATAGGTCTGCTACTGATGATAGTTCAAACAGGAATTTGGCAGCAGCAAAGTCTATTGGTTTGGTAGGAGGGAGTTGGGTTGGTTGTGATGGTAGAGAAGAGGTGGTTTGGGTTTGATGAGGTGAGGTAGGAGTAGATGGGTTAGGAGAGTAGTTGAAGGGTGAAGAAGGAGGAGGAGTTGGGGTTCGGGTAGGCTCCTCCTGAGGGATAGACTCCTCCGGAGGGGGTGAAGTCCTCTGAGTAGATGACTCAGTAGGAAGAGATTGGTTTGGTGTAGCGGTAGAGGTTTGGTTAACGGTAGAGGGTTGGGCGTCGGTAGATGGTTGGCTGGTGGTAGAGGACTTGGTGCCGACAGACCTCTTTTTCTTCCTTAGCAACTGAATTAGGGGCTCAGCTGTTTCATCAGTAGAAGCGGGAATGTCTGCAGGTGGCTGGTCTTCAAAGGTTTTACGTAGTCGCCTACGTTTTGGTTTAGGTAAGGGTGCAGGTGAAGATGATGGTGGTCGTTTGGTTTTAAGAGAAGGCTGGGTAGAGGAGGTAGTTGGATTGGCTGGTGCTGGTTGAGTTTGAGTTGGTTGGGCTGGTGAAGGTGATGGAGACATACCGGCGACAGAGGAAGAGCACCCGGCAGTCTTGTCCTTTTGGCCTTCCTTCATCTCCTTCCTTATCCATTTCGCCTGTTGCTCCTCAGTTGCTACTTCTTCCGCCCGAGCCTTTTTTGCCTTGGCTTTCTGCTTGGACCGTAATAGTTGTTCTGCTTCATCAGCCAGATCTTTGGCTTGTTGATGGAGGGTCTTAGCAACTTGGTCGTCAAATTTTGCAGAAGCCTTCTTGAAAGTCTTGCTAGCTGCTTCATATGCTTCCATGTTGAAGCGTGTAACTATAATCGGTATTGGCTTAGCAACTTTGTAGATGGAGACGGGCGGAAGACCTTTCTGCAGCCTTCGCTTGTTCTCGTATTCTTTATATTTGTTGAAAAATGAAGCGGTCAGCTGCTTTTCCTTGGCCACCACTATAAGCTCGTATTCCTTTAAGGAAGAGTTGACCTTCTCTGTGTCTCGAAGGAGAGCATTGATCAGCCTGACAAAAGGCCGTTTGCAGGTGGGGTTGTTCTTGACTCTTTCCACCCACTGTTTTAGTTCATTGAAGATAATAGTGCCGAAGTTGAGACGGGTCTAAAGGTAGACGGCACTTGTAAGATTTAGTTGTTGTACCATGAACATATCATGTGCACCACTTTTGAACAGCAGCCTCTTGTCGATCAAGTGGCTTGAGCAGTAGACGTCCAACGGGAAGAGATTCCTCAGCATCTTCCCTTGTGGTTCCCTTGGGGTATCAACTCCCCTCATTGCTTCCCAGGCATGATCAGCCTCAGCAATTGTCGATTCAAGAGCACCACCGAAATGCACACCAATAATGGTGGAGATGGTCTTGGCGGTGATGGAGATAGGACGGCCTCTAATCCATCCGCGCAGAGCATTTTGGTTTTTGAGCTCCATCCTTTGGTAGAACTATTCAGCCAAGAAAATACTGTAGTCTTTGTCGTTGAGGCAGAAGAGTGGGAGAATCCCTGAGGCATTCATGTCTTCGCAGGCCTTGACTCCGGCGGCAATAGTACAGATAGATTGGAGGTCAATGCACATCCCGGGTATATAAAGTTTCGGGTCCAGGGCTAGGATGACGTCATGAGCAGCGGGAAAAGTAGGATATCCCGGAAGGTTGACGTCCAAACTTGGAGGAATGTCTTTTTCTAGGTCTAGTTCCTTCCTGCTGTCACGCTTGGATTTTGATTTTGCCTGAAAGAAATGCAGTCAAAGATTAGGGCTTTTTACCTCATATGTTAAACAAGCAGAGATTTCAAGTTTTTCTGAGATTATTGAAAATTTCGAAAAGAAAACTTGAAACCCTAGAATATTTAGTGTAACCAAACCAGAGAAACATATAACAGAAGATTTCGACAAAGAATAAGTATTTGAAGCATATAAAAGACTGTTAGTTTCTAGGTTTTGAAGAACAACAATGGTGTATACTGTTAGTTACACGAAAGCGACCTTTTGTATTCCAAAACAATTTGCTTAAGAGATGAAATATAAAGCAAGAAAGCGATGAATACCAAGGAGTAGAGTAGAGAAGAACATACCATTGTTGTCGATGAGAAGAAGAAACAAGAAGAATTTGGAAAGGCAGAGAGCAGTTGCACAGAGAGAGAGGGTTTGAATAGAGAGAGAAATATTTTAGACAAAGGGGTTTCGTAAAGTTTTGGAAAGGGCGGTTCAAGGTCTATTTAAAGAAAAATTTTAGCACAAAAACGGGAACTTTAGATATTTTCTAAGTACCAATTTTTTACCCTTGACCCCCTTTATTGCTTTAGAAACCTCTTTAACTGAAATAGACTAAGTAGAGATACTAACCTTTAAGTCTTCCGTTAAAGGGAAAGTTACGTCTTCCGATTAGTCTAAAACTAAGTCTACCGGTATGAAAGAAAAATTATAAGACTTTGAAATTAAGCAGTAGGATCAATCATACCAAGATTTCTCCTTAAATAAGCAAACCTGGTGGCATCCAGTGGCTTTGTGAGAATGTCAACCAATTGATGCTCGGTTGGAACATATTCAGGCCGATGTTACCTTTCTCCACATGATCTTTGAGGAAGTGATAACGGATATCAATGTGCTTTGTCTTTGAGTGCATCACTGGATTTTTGGAGACTGAAATTGCTGATGTGTTGTCACACATAATTGGACAATTTGCATTCTTGATGTTGTAATCCACTAGTTGTTGCTTCATCCATAGAAGTTGAGAGAAATAGCTGTTGGCAGCAATGTATTCTGCCTTTGTGGTGGAGTTTGCAATTGATCCTTGTTTCTTGCATGACCATGAGACAAGTCTATTTCCAAGAAATTGACAAGTCCCACTGGTGCTTCTTACGCTCACTTTGCGGTGCATAATCTGCATCGAGTATCCAACTAGATCGAAGTTGTTGCGTTTGGAATACGGATGCCTAGATTTGTTGTTGTTGAAACATATCGATGATACGTTTGGCGGCAAGCAAATGTGATTCCTTTGGATCTGCCTGAAATCTTGTACAAACACAAACAGCAAACATAATATCAGGTCTACTAGCAGTAAGGTAAAGAAGTGAACCTATGATTCCTCGGTATTTGGTCATGTTCTCTTTCTTTCCCTTTTCATCTTTATCAAGATGGCAATCGGTAAACATTGGAGTCTCAAATCCTTTAGTTGAATCAAGACCAAATTTCTTGATTAGTTCCTTTGCATATTTGGTTTGGTGATGAAGATTCCGTCGGAAGTTTGTTGAATCTGCGGTCTAGAAAGTAGGTAAGTTCTCCCATCATACTCATCTCGAACTTGCTTTGCATCGACTTCTCGAATCTCTTGCACATGCTTTGGTTAGTTGATCCAAAGATGATGTAGATCCACATAGATTTGTACGAAGAGAATGACCTTTGTGCTTGAGGATGAGCAGTAGTGTCTATCCTTCCTCTCACGAATCCTTGTTCTATTAAGAACTTGGATAGAGTTTCATACCAAGCTCAGGGAGCTTGCTTTAGGCCATAGAGAGCTTTCTTGAGTCGGTAGACATGATCCGGTTGTCTTGAATGGCAAATCACGGAGGTTGTTCAACGTATACCGTTTCTTGAAGATCACCATTCGAGAAAGGCACTCTTCACATCCATCGATACACTTTGAAGTCCATGAGCGAGGCATAGGCTAGAAAGAGTCGGTGCCTCTAATCTAGCAACGAGGAGCAAATGTTTCATCGAAGTCAATCCCTTCTTCTGTCGGTAGCCTTGAGCAACCAATCTAGCTTTGTTTACGGTGACATTTCCATCTTCATCTCTTTTGTTTACGTAAACCCATTTGGTGCCGATAAGCGGATGATCGATCGGCCTTTGAACTAAGCTCCACACTTTGCATCTTTCAAAGCGGTTCGGCTCTTCTTGCATAGCTTCAATCCGAGTTATGATCTCCAATAGCTTCATCAATCTTCTTTGGCTCGAGTTCGGAATCTGAATGCATATGCAAACATAGTCTCTTCTCGAACTCTATTCCAAATGCGAACTCTGTGTTGAGATCACCAATGATTTGAGAAATAGGATGATCTCTTGTTTCAATAATGGTTGGAGGAAGATCACTTACGGTGGGTTCTTCCTTAAGAATTAGGAGTAGGTTGAGAAGGAGATTCACCAAAATGCAGTTCGAGAAGAGATAGGATCTTGAAACCTTCATTTTACGTGAACAAGAAGGATGAGTGATCTGCAAAGGTGTTTGGGGTAAGGCAGAAGAGATGGGTTACGGGTCAACAGAAGAGTTGGAATTAGTATCGGCGAGTTGAAGTCTGGGTGAAGGGTTAGGTTCTTGGAAGGGTCTGAGTTGCGGGATTACGAAGAGGAGTGGAAGTAGATGTTGTATTTGTACTGTCTCATCATTATCGAGAATCATTAGCAACATTCGGAGCCTTTCTAGGCTCTAACAAGTCATATTCATCAAAAGAAACATGCCACAGATTCTAAAATTTTTAAATGAGTTTTCTTGAAAATGCGAAATGCTTTTGAATGTTTGGAATACCCAGAAAAATTCCTTCGTCGATTTTGCATCAAATTTTCCTCTATATTCTTTTCCATTATGAAGAATAAAACATTGATACAGAAGATTTTAAAAATCCTATGTTTGGGGCTCTTCCTCTCCATATTTCATATGGAGTTTTGTTATGAAACTTGTTTACGGGGATACGTGCAGGTAAAACATGCGAGTTGGCGGCTTACGCGGAAGTACTTTGGAAGTTTGCTACGCTAGCATAGTTCTTCTTTGCTTCAATCGGTGTTGTTACGTTCTTCCGTTCGGCTACACCATTTTGTTGAGGAGTTCGGCGGAGAGAAGTTGTGGCCGATCCGTGGTCATCACGGTATCTTTCTACACCGTTGTTCTTGAATTCGGTGCCATTGTCGATCTTATGTCACTAATGTCTTCAAGCTTTTGAGTTTGAAGTCTTACGAAAAGCGGTGACTAGATCATATGTCTCATCTTTTGAAGTCATTGTTTCAATCGAGGTGAACCTAGAGTAGTCGTCAACTACTACAAGTGTATACTTGTCTCGAAATCTTGGCTGTAGTGATTGGTCCAAAGAGATCCATATCGCGAGAAGTTGAAGAGGCGTTTGTTGACAAGACAGACTTTCTTTTGAAGGAAGACTTGGAAAGTTTTCCTAGTTGGCAAGCTTTACAACTTCGTCATGGCGGCGAAGTAGGTAGACCTTTGACAAGCCCATCTTTGGAGAGCTTGGAGAGGTGCTTGAAGTTGAGGTGAGGCAGCTTGTGCATGCCATATGTTGTCACGAGCGTTGTTAGCAACTAGGCAAAGGCTGAGAATCTCCTAGAAGATTTAAGTCCACGACATAGGCGTTTCCTTGTCTATTGCCGGTCGGTATTGTAGAAGCGAGGATTCACGATCTTTGATGAGGCATTGGTTGGAGTTGAATTGGCAGATTAATCCTTTGTCGCGAAATTGGGATATGCTCAGAAGATTATGCTTTAAGCCGCTCACTAGAGAAACTTTGTTGATTGTCTTTCCTCTTGGAGAGACTTCCTCTAGTGATTGAGCCATAAAAATGGCCAAGCAATTGCATCACTTAAAAAAATACTCTTTTTATCTTTCCTCTTGCATTGTCTCGATTGAAAGTGGTTGTGAGGCCAGGCCACGTGGTCGATCAAGTGGTTCTGATTTATTGATAGAAGCCGGTGTAAACTGCAGTCAGCTGAGTGGTCGACAGGGCCCAGGCGACAGTCGACCAAGTTGTTTTGGTTTATTGATAAACCAGTGATAAACCAGCGTGGTCTACAGCGTGGTGACAGACCGACCCTTGGTCGACCAAGTCGATTTTGGTTGGTTTTGGTCAAAGGCTATATATGTTCATTCGCTCGGGTCAAATGGCCGTATTTGACTAATGCCACACGTCTTGAGCAGCCACTGTCCAGGTACCAGATGTCTTTGTTTTCTGAATCAATAGCCATGAAGCATACCTGAAAAAGATTTAAAGCAACAAGGTCCCCTTTATTTTGTTTGGGTCTAAGTTAAAAGCCTTTGGAACCCATGCCTGCCTAACCTTGAGAGAACTAGGTCTCTCAGATTTTGGAGTGAACCTTAGCAGGCATTCTGGGGCCAGATGGCCTAAGAGCAATTGCAAGAAAATGACATAAATGGAGTTCATGAGAAGCTGTCAGTGGCTTTAGCGAAGAGTGATTATGATTATCCTTTTCTTAACATTCATTCTTGGTTCAGCTTGTTGACAGTAGACTAATTGGTTTCTTTGAATCTTCCTAGGTATGTTACCACGGACTTAACTTTGGCTTGTCTGTTGATTGCCTTATTAGGAGGATTAGGTAGAATACCTTTAAGTTTACTTTCAGCAGTGCAGTGTCTTGCATGTTTCATAGACAAACTTGATAGTCACTTAGATAGAGATTTAGTAGGTCTACCGCCCGACGATCTTTGCCTTAGCGAGAGTTGTTGGCGAGACTAGTTTCC
>CM028378.1:96984017-97045172 GCA_013146195.2 Codonopsis lanceolata
AAATCTATACATATATAAAAGGAGAGGAGCAAGATTTGAAATTTAAAAGTGACTTTCCAAATTTAGAAACACTTCTAATTTATATATAAGCCCCTTTTTACATTGAAATTGAAAATATAAAATGTCATTATTATGGTTGATTGGATAAATGATTCCAAAACCTCTTCACATTCTTATTTAGTATATTAAGAAAAATATGTATAGTAGAAACATGAGAGATAACAAAACCACGTTTTTTTTGTCAATTTTTTTGCATCAATATTCAGGCTAGGAAAAATAAATATGGAATAAAACAACGATTTTGAAACTAAATCATATACATTCTTTTAAGCAAAACTAATTCACAGACAATCAATTAATAATAATACCAAGATTTAATAATTTTTTCTCTATTTCATCATAACCAAAGTTATTATTGTAAAAAAATCTATAAATCGAGATAGGACTAATTTTTTTAGACAGCTAGCTACACGTAAAAAAAATGGAAACCCGATAATTTTTTGATTTTTTAGTTACTAATACATGTTTAAAAATTCAGATATAAAAAAAGTGGTGATGATGAAATTAATCAACATTCAGATTGAATATGTTTGTTAGTTGAACTAAATCACAAATTAAAATTAATAAACGAGTTTTTGAAATATTTTTGGAAACATGAACTTACCAACAAGTTTCCGGTAAGTCGGTGGTCATAGCTTCTGTTGCCGAACTTTCTTTAGGTGGTAACCTTGAGGTTCGCCATCGCTGCAAAAAATGGGTAATTTTTTTTTTGCAATGTGTGGTGAAACTAGGGTAAAAGTGTTTTCTTTTCGTTTATATACATCAACTAAAACAACATGGTTTTATGAATGCTTACCGGGTAGCGGTCCAAAAGTTATCCATAGCACGGTTTAAACCAAATTTTCCGATGTCTATCCATCGATCGTTTGAATTTTTGGTTCATTTTCTTTGACTCATTTCCTACATTTTATTTTCCTTGATTATATACTATCTTAATTATTTTTTCTTTATGTCTGATTTTTAAATTGAACCATAATACTTGAATTATTTTGTAAAAATTACCAATTTTGAAAAGTGTAGTTTTTAAGGCTTTATGACAAAACATGTTAGTATATCACAAACAATTTGCTCTTTGTCTGATATTATATGCGCTATCAATTTAACATTAATGTAACTTTTATTTATATATATTTATTTGTATATATTTTAATATCAGTTGTTAATACGGAAAAGACATAAGGGAATTTAAATTTTGTCGAGACTCAAGAGTAGAGAATGAGAGAAAGTGAACCTCAATTTCATTGTTTAGAATTCGAATTGAGGTCTTCAATGTAAATTTTATTGTTTATATCCAGAAAAAATATTAGACTTTGAATTGAACTGAAATTCTTAATATTTTTATTCTATAAATTGATTTTTTTTCTCCAAAGGTAAAACATTTTTAAACCTAAAGACTATTGATTTTAATTAATTTTTTATTTCGATTAATTTACTTATACGTTTAGATTTTTAATTGAACTCTACATGAGAGCCAAACAAAATAATCTTAATATTAATGTTACAAAATTATGATATTCAATTCTACACATCGAACTCATAATCTTTATGTTGCAATCATTTGTGCATTTTATTAGCACTAAAGTTTTAACTATTGTATAGATATGAATATAAGCTTCGTGCATCGCACGAGTGCTTTGATTATAATTTTATATGATTAACTTTAATTTTTATTGTACAAAGTAAACTGTTTTGGTTAAGGACATGTCACTTCGATATCAATTTAAAGATATGTTAAAAAAAGTTATTGTTTTTGTTGACATAATTTTTTATAATTTGTTTTATATGCATATTGAACTCGTGATTTTTCATATAATTATTCGGTTATATGGTTATCATTAAAATTTTATATTGTTTTATTTATATTAATATTGAACAGTGTATTACATGGTTGTGTCGTAGTATCTATCTATATATATATAAAAGGAGAGGAACAAGAATTGGAAAATTCCCACCAAAATTGTGACTTTCCAAATTTAGAAACACTTCTAATTTATATATAAGCCCCTTTTTACATTGGAAATTGAAAATATAAAATGTCATTATTATGGTTGATTGGATAAATGATTCCAAAACCTCTTCACATTCTTATTTAATATATGCGTAAAAAATATTCATAGTAGAAACATGAGAGATAACAAAATCAAGTTTTTTTGTCAATTTCTTTGCATCAATATCCAGGTTAGGAAAAATAAATATGGAATAAAACAACGATTTTGAAACTAAATCATATACACACACTTTAAAGTAAAACTAATTCACAGACAATCAATTAATAATAATACCAAGATCTGACATTTTTTTCTCTATTTCATTTTAACTAAAGTTATTATTGTAAAAAAATCTATAAATCGAGATAGGACCAATTTTTTGAGACAGCTTACTAACCACAATAGATCAAATAAGAATCAATACCACTATTCCATATAGTTAGACCTTTCTTTGAGATTCTCTATTCCTAATGGCTGTGGCGCGCAAAAGACTGGAAGAAAATAGGAGATAAGGAAGGAAAATCTCCCTCTCGGTCTATGATACCTAAACGGGAGAAAAATATGGATCAAACCCTTATTTATCTTAACATCAGGTTAATTTCCTTTGCCGAAAGGGAGCAAAGTTGTCCCTACTAGCTACACATAAAAAAATGGAAACCCAATAATTTCTGATTTTTAGTTACTTATACATGTTAAAAATTCAGATATAAAAAAAGTGTTGCTGATGAAATTAATTAACATTCAGATCAAATTTGTTTATTAGTTGAACTAAATCACGAATTAAAATTAATAAACGAGTAACAGAGTTTTTGAAATATTTTTGGAAATATGAACATACCAACAAGTTTCCGGTAAGTCGGTGGTCATAGATTTCGTTGCCGAACTTTCTTTAGATGGTAACCGAGGTTCGCCATCGCTGCAAAAAATGCATAATTTTTTTTTTGCAATGTGTGGTGAAACTAGGGTAAAAGTGTTTTCTTTTCGTTTATATACATCAACTAAAACGTGGTTTTATGAGTGTTTACCGGGTCGCGGTCCAAAAGTTATCCATAACACGGTTTAAATCAAATTTTCCGATGTCTATCCATTGATCGTTTGAATTCTTGGTTCATTTTCCTTGACCCATCTCCTACATTTTATTTTCCTTGGTTATATACTTTTTTAATTATTTTTTCATTATGTCTGATTTTAAAATTGAATCATAATATTTTGTAAAAATTACCAATTTTGAAAAATGTAGTTTTTAAGGTTATATGACAAAACATTTTAGTATATCACAAACAATTTGCCCTTTGTTTGATATCATATGCGCTATCAATTTTTTTTAACATTAATGTAACTTTTATTTATATATATTTATTTGTATATATTCTAATATCATTTTTTAATACGGAAAACACATAAGTGAATTTAAATTTTGTTGAGACTCCAGAGTAGAGAATGAGAGAAAGTGAACCTCAATTCCATTGTTTAGAATTGGAATTGTTGTCTTCAATGTAAATTTTATTGTTTATATCCAGAAAAAATATTAGAATTTGAATTGAATTGAAATTCTTAATATTTTTATTCTATAAATTGATTTTTTTTACAAAGATAAAACATTTTGAAACCTAAAGAGTATTGATATTATTTTTAAATCATTGTCTAATATAAGACTCCATTTGAAAACATGTTTTTGATTATCATAAGTTGTATGTAGCTTTGTCTAGAGTTACTATGTAATATTTATAGTTGCAAAAGTCGTACATGTTGAACAAAAATTATTGTATATAAAAAGTATTCCAAAATTTATATTATTTTTTTCAAATTTATAGGATTTTCTATATTTAATTTTACTGTTTATTATTTTTTGTTTATTTTGTTAATATTAAAAAAAATTAATTACATATTATTCAAATTTAATTTAGTATATAATTTATACATATTATAATCGCAGCCGCATCACTAGTTTGGGGTAAAGAAAATTTGGGGTGGAGCCTTAGGGTTTTTAAACCCCCACACAAACCCTCTCCCCTTCCGTTTCCTTTCTCTACCCCCCTTCTCTTTCTAGATATCCATTTTCCCCAGCCAAAGTCCCAAACTTTCTCGAGGAAATGGCGATCAATTTGACCCAAAATGCAATATCGACGATTTGTACTTGCAGGGATGGGAAAACGACGGATTTGAAGCCGGTGGTTCAAATAACGGACTTGAGGCGCGTAAACACCCAGAACCCAACCAGCACGGAGAGGTTCCGTCTTGTATTATCTGACGGCGTGTTTTATCAGCAAGGAATGCTCGCAACTCAGCTCAATGATTTGGTTAAATCCGGAAAGTTACAAAAGGGTTCCGTCGTTCAGTTGAATGAGTTCACATGTGGTAACGTTCAGAATCGCTTGTATGTTCCCTCTTTCTGACCCCTTCGTTGCTTGCTCATTTCTAAGTTACTGTTTGGGCATGTGTGTTTGTCTATGTGATTTTATTGATTGTATGACTGACTTGTATCTTGGGATTTTAAGCGTAAATGAAAAGGCTCCTATTTTGATCCTTGTTCGGATTCACATTTTGAATACTTGTTAGCAAAACCCTGAAGTTATAACCTTCATAACCGAGAATTTTACTGTTTTGAGAATTAATAGGGAATATTCATTAAAAAGATTGGTCACATTGAGTTTGACAGGTCAAATTAAGGCTTTTGTTGGGATATTGCGATATTGGTAGTATTGCATTTGCAAATTACTAGTATACGGACATATGCAGCAGTTCTCTTCAGAAATAACATTTGCTGTTTTGAGATTGGATGCTTTTTCAAGAACATCCCTTGATAAGCTTTTCATTTACTATCTTTTTGGTGCTCTTTGGTCATTCTGTGTTCGTCTTCTAATTGTTTATCTCTTCTTTCCACTCCAAGAATCCCCATTTGAAAAGTCAAAATTGTTAAGAGATAGAGTAACACCCTTGGGGGTGACCATTATAATAAAATTCTTCACTTGCATCAAACTTGTTTTATTTTTCTATATAGTTTCATGGGTGGTTTAAAAGGTATTAGCTTCAAGTCTTTGCATTTGATGTCTTCATGTCTAGTTAGCTCCCTTCATTCGCATCAAACTTGTTTTTATTTTCTAGATAGCTTCATGGGTGGTTTAAAAGGTATTAGCTTAAAGTCTTTGCATTTTTTGTCCTCATGAACTCTTCGCATTTTTTGTCCTCATGTCTCGTTAGCTCCCTTGTAAAGTTAGTTATGTATTTTCACTATTGTGCTGCGACCCTATGAAACCTTTAGGAATATTCCAAGGCTCCACATGCATATGTGACATGGACCACCTACCTTCAGGCATGTGGAACATCCTTGATAGGGATACTCAAGTAGTTGACATGGACAGTGGCGGATCCAAAACCAGGTGGGCTTGGTATTCCAAAATATTGTAAACAGTAACAACCGTGAAAAATAACTTCATTTATCGACAATATTAACATCGTGAAAAATAATTTTTCTATCTAATAATCTAACAAGTCCCAAAGTTAAACTCTTAATACCAAAAAATTCAAAACTTAACGCATCTATTAACATCATTAGAGTACTAGATTTTATTTGAAATGAAACTTATTATTAACTTCAATGATTTTAATGATTCAATATTTTAGATAAAATAACAATAATACTAATTTAAAAAAATAACAACAACAATAACAAATAACTTGCTATTAATAATAACAATAACATAAAAATAATAATGTCAAAGAAAGTGAAATTGACTAATTGAGGATTTCAGGATTAGTGGATTACCTTCGAAGATTAGAAGATTTCGGATGAATGGATATATGGAATGGTCTGAAATCGAATGGAAATGGAATAAATGGATGATTATGATTTTTGCAAACTGCTTTTGCTTGGGCTCTGGCCTCCGGCGCTCGAGTCTCGACAGCTTCAGCATATCTGGGTCTCTATTTGGAATTTTGGACAAGGGCGTGTGACTGTGAGAGAGAGGAAGAGGGACTAGGGAGTGGATGTGTGTTGTCTTTGATTTCCCATGTGTGTGAGAGATAGAGAGAGTGAGTGACGGATGGGGTCAGGGGGGGTAACTCTAAGAAATAACAAATAAAATGGAGCCATAAGCTTAGCCATTGATGATGATTGGATTGGATGGAGAGTCTGGAGATCATCTATCATATAGCTCATAGGTAGCGTAGGCTGTAGAGTGGAGTAGTGAACTAGTGGAGTGGAGTGGAGTCTGTGAAGATGGGATGGCCGGATGGAACTATGGAAGGAGAGCAGCTGCAGCAGAGGGTTTGCATGTAGGTGTGGGTTTAATTATTATTATTTTTTTAAATCTTGGGTGGGCTTGAGCCCTACCCAGCTATGCTCTGCATCCGCATCCACCCCTTGACATGAATGCGAAGTGGAGCAAGGGGGTTACCTTGCTTGGTTCCAAGATACCTTGCCACCAAGCTCCCATATTTAAATTGAAACTCGCAGGCGTGTCATTAGTTGTCTGTGTATGTGGTTTCATCTTAATGGGTTGTGAGATACGACTTCCTCTATCAACAACCACCCTATGTGCACCAGCATCACCTACTTCCTGATTTTCTCGGTTGTCCTCGACATACCTCCACCTCTGATTGAAAACTCACCTCCCCAAGTCACACAAGTGGGGAAACGCCACGTTGACACCTAGCGAAAACATGTGTACGCAATGTCTAGAAAAGGTCGATGGAAGTGCACATCCTACCAAGATCTAAAATGTTGATAGTCACTTCAATGATATTTTCCCCCTTGGCAATAATGCATGTGAAAGCAATGATACTGGAGTTATTTGAGACAACTAGGAAGGAGAAGGAAAAAGAGTTAACTCTCAGTTAACTAAGTCACCAGCAAGGCAGCAAGACCCTTGGGGTAATTTCTCCAGCCCTAGTCTGTTTGATAGCACTTGTTGGCGATATTACTTACTCCTATGATGTTTGAGCCCAGACAACTCCCTGGCTCTAGCACACAGTGTTTTCTTTTTGCATTTCGGTTGTCCTCGTGTCTCGTCGTCTTCCTTGCTTGAATGTATTGTACATTGATATGATTTCATCTCCAGCACAAAGTATCGAAAGCAAACATTTGTTTCATCCCTTAATCTTTATATTATATACTCTCTCTGTTTTCAAATTATCGTCTTCCTTTCCTTTCTCGTCCATTCTAAAAATAATTTTCCTCTTTCTACACTTTCCTTCTTAGGAAAATATTTTTACCACTTTACCCTTACCTTTTCTATCTATTTTAATTATGGCCACATACTCGAGGGCATTAAAGGAAACCAGACATTTCACTAATATTTGTAACACAATCAATTTCTTTTTCTTAAACAGTGTGCCGGGTCAAAAAAGACAATAATTTGAAAACGGAGGGAGTACCATATAACTAGTACTGCAGCTTAGTTTAGTTCTCAGAAAACTTTGTTACTGAGATGAAATTAAAATTTCAAACAATTATTTAATGCATGTAGTTCAAAAGATTGCAGCATTAGCTTTCTAGTTGTAATTAGTGGTGCTGCTGCATGCTGTGTGACTTGACTTTTAGTTAATCTTTTTTTTTTTTTTTTGTGTATGCTTGTTGATATTTAGTACGTACTAGTTATATTAGATTCCAAGAATGTCACATGATTTGAAATGGCTAGAATCACGAGGAATTGTGAAGCTAGGATACCATATTAAGTTAGTTATTGATTGTATTATTGCCAGTGTGCTTCAGTCTTTGTTTGTGCAACTGCTTGTGTATGCCTTCTTCATGCACTTGGTTGTATGTAGTGGTGGCAATTTGAATAGCTGCACGATTGACCGACACGAACATGACACAAAATTATACAGTTTGGAATGCGGTTAATCGGGCTTGGGCTGAATTCGAGCCGACATGATAGAGGATGATTTTAAAAAATCATGTTGATATCGGTCGGGCCGATTAGCATGATAATGCATGATAACTAAAAAAATTGTTTTAAAAATTTACATGGGCTTGTTGATTGTTGTTCACTTCATTTAGGCTATATTTTGTGATTCTTTCATAGTTATCATTTGCACATTTGTGACTCTTAAACTACTTAACTATTGGTATTGGTAATTCATTAGAATATGTATTAAAAAATTAAAAACCATAAGTTTTGTTGGGCTTAACAAGCCTAACATGTTTGATTAAATAAATCTAACAATTATGTTTTTCGTGTTCTTATCACGTCGTGTCCGGGTTTTAATTTTAACCCTGACGATAAGCTTATCGTGTTGTGTTTGTATTTGTGATTATCGTGTCGTGTTGGTATCTTACATGCCCGATAACAGTACCGATTTGCCACCCCTAGTTGTATGTTATTTGTCTTTTTCTTCTGTGTAAATAGATGAATTAAGTACCCCAAGACTGAAGTTAATGAAGAATTTGGATCAGAGTATCATCAGTGATGGCTGCCGATCCCTTGAGAGACATGTAATGATATAAAGGTTGATTGGAAGGACAGTGGAATTAAGTATGGCAAAAGCATATTGTACTCGTTCAATCATTTTATAATATTTCTGCTCAAGATCACTACAAATAGAAACTTGTCATAAATGGTAGTCTCTGGAGGATGTCCAGTGAGGGAGGGACCCAATGTGCTTGATGTGTGTTGCTGTCATTGTTGTCACTGGGGTGTTGACCACAAGGCATAATACATATTTTCGTTCAAATAGGTAAGGAGAAATAATTATTGTTTCATTCAATTGAAGCATCACGGTGAAAACAGGTAAGGAGAAGAGAAGCTGCTTCTTCTGCTGTCTACCAAAAATAAGAAAGAAAGAAATTAGTCTGCTGCTAGCAATTTTTTTTACTGAAATTACAGCGAATTTATTAATTGTTGGCACTTGTGTCCACTTTTGAAAACAGCTAGGATTGCTTCTTGATAAATTTGTTGACTCACCAAGAGTTTAAGACCAGGCAATGGTTTGGTTGCTTGGAGATTTGTTCACTTTAGTTAGTTTTTTTCCTTTCACCAAATGTAAGATTCCATGCCAACAATGGGTCACACTTATCTATCAAATTTTAAAGCTATTTTTTTAAAGATTAATTATCTGTTTGAGCCCAAGGGATAGGGGAGATGTCAAAGGCACCTTAAGGACATTGGTTCCAATCCCTATACTAATAAGGGGTCACATTTACCTTCCAAAAAAAGTAACTTGTCCATGTTTCCAAGTTGACTAAGATAATTTGATGGGAGATATGGCGGAGCCAGTGACAGCAGTTAGATCTGTTTGGAATGGTTTGGTTGCTTGGAGAATTATGAGTAACTTGTTCAGGTCTCCAAGTTGACCAAGATGAGTTAATACGAAATATGGTGGAGCTAGTGTCAGCAGTCAGATCTGTCTGGATCTTGCCATTTTTGCTATATGAGTCCCTTTTTCCCTCCTCCGACCCTCCCCCTGATCTCAATATCATGTGATAGATGGATGCAGTTATTGGTCGGGTGGTATGTTTCAACTCATGCAATGTGAATGAAGTAGCTAATTAGCAGTCAACGTTCTATGTTTATTTTAATGCATTCTTCTGTGGTATAATGATGGCCGTTGATAGTTCTTTTATTACTTTTGCAGGATTATTATTATCGTGAGTTTGAATGTGATACTTGAACAGGGTGATCTTATTGGTGACCCAAGACAATTATCGTGAGTTTGAATGTGATTATTATGGTGACAGATAATAAAGCGATAAAGGGCAAGTGGTGGGCGGTTAAAATATGTTGGCGGCGGATTCACTTTAGAATTTAGATTATGTTTTTTAAATGAGGATGAGAGAAAATAAAATACCACATGCATCATAAAATAAATGTCATTTTACAAAATTGCAAACATATTAAGAAAATTTATAAAGATATTGATTTACCCTTTTTTAAAATCACTTATTGTAGTTAAGTTTCACTATTATTTTTCTATTTTCTCTTAACAACCCTTTTTGATAACATTTAATTATAGTGTAGTAAATAAGGGTATTTTGGCAATATATGGACAAATTTCTTGAAATCCTGTGAAGACAATTTTTTTTTGCTTAAAGGACATTTATATAGGGATGGAGATAACTTGTTTTTAAGGCGGGAAAAAAGATACACTTGGAAATTATACATCTGCATGAAAAACTATCATATTTTGACTTTTTAAAATTCAGCTGATTGGTTTTTAATCTCTTTATGCCTATATATTTTCTCAGAACTGGAAAAAAGGCATGTCGTGCATAGCAATGCACAAAACCATACTTTATTATGCACAAAATAAGGCACTTTTATGTGTCGCGATGCATGATTTTGTGCATCACAATTCATAAAAGTGTCTTTTTTCAATTACGAAAATATGCAGCAGGTGTAAAGAAGTTTAAAACTTAGAAAAATGAGATTGGCCCTCAAATTTTCCTTCAACTAGATTTATGGGGGATAACAAAGCGGCCCCCTCCCATAAATTTTCATCGGCCGATCCGTTAAAGCACACGATTTTTTAAAATCGGTAAAGGACACTTTTTAGAGAAAACGAAAAATCTCATTCCCAAATTGACATTTTGCCTTCTCTTATGTTTATCGAACAACTGATTGATAAATGAAACAAAGCCAGTTGGAAATGAACATCAACATCATCGTTGTCTTCGAATTCTTCTTATATACCTATGATTTTGCATTTCTTGATTACTTCGACAGATGAACGATTAACATCATCGCTTCTTCCCTTTGCCTCCTCTTTCCTCTTCCTTGTTGAGTTATGTGAAGCGGTCTCATGAGAGGCAATGATTAGGACAATCCATCTTTCGATTTCGATTATTATGATAAGGATTTAAAGTAGATGAAGGTGAATTTTGACGAATTGTGTGATGAAGACAATTTTACGAAGAATAAGAAGCACATGCATTGTATATTACTAACATTTTTCATAACCACCAAGATTATCAATTCAAGTTTGCCAGAATAACGTTAGTACTTAAACAGGATCTCAGACGATGATGTAACTTAATTACTTTTTCCCTCCGTAAATTATTGAAGCCAAAATTCAAACCATGTTGATATTTTAAAATGCATTTCCATGTGCACTTATGCACATTTATAGTAACATGCCATCGTTTCTCTCTCTCTCGGTTGTTGATAAAAGTACTAAAATAAAGAAAAAGAACAAAATAACCTAGAAGTGTGTGTGTGTGTGTGTAAGAGTTCGTCTTTTTCTTGTAGTGGAAAGTGTAAAACCGAGAATAAAGCGTAGTAAGGAGTCTTGCAATAGTGTCTTTTACCAGTTCAATGGAAGGAAGAAACTCATGCAAGGGAGGGGCAATTTAGTAACAATATTATGAAAATGAACTTTAATGGTTACAAAAAATAAAAGGATTAAGAGATTGGAAAGCTTGTGAAGTGGATTGCCTGCAATTTATCATTAAAAAAATAAGGGTAAAATTTGGGTGGATCCACTTTGTGTAGTTTGTAATCACCACAGTACTTTATGTTTTTTAATTGGAAAAAGTCACATTTGAAGGCAAAAAGACTACGATACCCTTAATGAGTCTAAGGTGCGCTATGGCTTATTATCTATAGGCATCACGGTTCATATTTTATATATCGTGATACACATGATTAATTTTATGTATTTTTATGCTAATTTTTTTGAATGTTATATTGCGATGCACATATTTTGCATCTCACAACTGTGCTTTGCAGTTTTGCCAATCTTGCGTTGATATTTCTTAATAGATTTCCATACACTCCTCTTTTGTGCATCCATTTTAAACGATGCAAAGTTGTAAGTCCAGATGGCAACAGTTAAGGCTAGAGGGGGGGTGAATAACCTTTAAAAACTTCGAGGGTTGATTTGTAAAAATTATAAATTTAATGAAAACTAGTTTATCGATTAAAAATTGGTCACGACACTTTGAAAATGCTTAAACTGATGAAAGTTGGTCAGCTAGCTGACACAACTGTTTTTCAAAAGAAGTTGTTTTTAAAGTTGATCACTAAATATAGAGAGGAGGCTGAAATACAAATTAATTGAACAATTAAGCAAACAATTGTTGTTAACTGACTGACACTTAATTAGTTGAAAAACTTCTTAAGTGTTGAGTCAGTTTGCAAGAATATAAAAGCGACAAATCGGTTGAAGTGATTCACGATAAATCTACGCCCACTACCAAGACTTGGATTTTTGAAGTGCACTAATTTTATTAAAAATCTATTTGATCTCTAATGGATCAGTGTACAACAAAAGACCAATGTTTATGGAGTAAGATTGAATAACAATCAAACTCGTGAGACAAACTGACTGATTTCTAAATTTTATGAAATGGATCACTCAGTATTTGCCTAAACAATAACTAGAAAGAAATATTCAAAGAAGATTATCTAGCTAATGTTTTTCTAAGAAGACTAAGTCACAGAGAAATTTCTTGAAAGTATAATGACTTTTGACTTCTGTAAAAATTGTTCTTCAAGAATGCTTCAAGTGGGTATATATAGATAATCTTCAAGAGTAACCCGTTAGGAACACATTTTGAATTTGAAAATGTGTTTGGCAGATGCAGGATCTCAAAAGATACTGTGAAATATTATCTGGCAGAATATCTACCAAAAACACGAAGTAGGAAAGTGTCAGTACAAGTGTTTGATCAATCAAATAAGGAAAGAAAACTGACACTAAACACGTTAAGGTCAGCTGAAGTGAATAACTGACAAAATATTTTAGGGCTGACCAAAGATAACTTTAATTTCTTGGCTGACAATCAAGTGGAATGATTTTAAGCAAATCTAATTTTATGCAAAATTCAACAAGAGTTTTAGAATTACAGTGCAGAGATCTGAAATTATTAATAGGTTATTAATTTCACAAACCAACTACAACCATCATCAAATTTCTTGCATACAACACTAATCAACTAATTATCGTTCCTCATAAAAGTATATTCAAATCCAATCTTGAAACAATACTTTATAAGTTTACAACGAAAATTATACGCCCGTCGTCTAAAAATTTGCTCAACACCATTAATAAGTGATACCAAACCAATAGTTAAAAGATCATTTGAAGAATTGATTATGCTTTGATAAGATGATGCATCGCGATTCAAATGAGTTGAAATGTCATTACATATTGAGACATCTAGATTTGAAGTAGATGCATCGCAGTTAAATTTTATTACATTGCGGTGCAAAATTGATACATCGGCTTTATGACAATATGTTGAATCCCTAACGTTACTAGAAACAGAATCCCCAAGTAAATCTACTCTATTTAATCAAAAGCTTAAATCATTTTGATTTTAAAAAAAACGTCTACGAATATATACTACTTGACAAAACTCTGGCCAACAACACCATGTTTACGCAATCATCATCATTCGCCAAACAACAATTCAAGTGAGATTCAACGGAATATTTCATAGTTAAATTTGAAAATTAAACATTAAAATATTTAGCTGTTATCAATTGAATAACATCACCAATACCAAAATTTTAGGAAGTTTAGAAACAATAGTATCTCTTCGAAATTTAACCAATAACATAATATGTTTTTCTATTGAGAAGAGATAGAATTAAATAGAATTTCCAGTCGATACTTCAAATATATCACAACATTTTGAAAAGAAAAGGAATAGGGAAGTGACGACAATTTACATAAGAGATAATAAAATGAAACTATTAAACGCATCCGAATACATCGATGTCCATGAAATTTAAAAGTATATGTTTTGCACTGCGATACATAAAACTATGCACCGCGATTCCCGCAGCTAGTCATTCGTTAAGCGCATTCGGTTCATTAAGAGTATCGTAGTTATTTTCCCCCAAAAATAACTTTTTGCGGTTGAAAATAGAAACACATGACTAGAGCGATTGAAAATTTGAAAGGGGCCGACCCGTAATTTTTCCAAAAATTAAGTACTACATAGGTTGAAAATCTAGAAAATGGACCTACCTACAATTTATGCTAGATTTAAAGCAAAACCTAAAGTCCGTAATCTTCGGGGAGGCCCAGCAACGGCCCAAATTTATTCTAATTAGCTCACTAGCGTCTCTTGGAACTTGAAAGTTTGTGCTCATAAATGGCACTAAATAATGTGATAAATCCCACCGAAACCCGACACAGGACACCCTCGTCATTCTCAGAATTCCCTTTGCCCTCTGAAATACTCCATATAGATTACATTTTCGCGCTCACTCTCAAAATTTTCTCGCGCTTTCCGCCTATTTCCTTTTAGGGTTTTTAAACCCCCACACAAACCCTCTCCCCTTCCGTTTCCTTTCTCTACCCCCCCTTCTCTTTCTCGATATCCATTTTCCCCAGCCAAAGTCCCAAACTTTCTCGAGGAAATGGCGATCAATTTGACCCAGAATGCAATATCGACGATTTGTACTTGCAGGATGGGAAAACGACGGATTTGAAGCCGGTGGTTCAAATAACGGAGTTGAGGCGCGTAAACACCCAGAACCCAACCAGCACGGAGAGGTTCCGTCTTGTATTATCGGACGGCGTGTTTCAACAGCAAGGAATGCTCGCAACTCAGCTCAATGATTTGGTTAAATCCGGAAAGTTACAAAAGGGTTCCGTCGTTCAGTTGAATGAGTTCACATGTGGTAACGTTCAGAATCGCTTGTATGTTCCCTCTTTCTCACCCCTTCGTTGCTTGCTCATTTCTAAGTTACTGTTTGGGCATGTGTGTTTGTCTATGTGATTTTATTGATTGTATGACTGACTTGTATCTTGGGATTTTAAGCGTAAATGAAAAGGCTCCTATTTTGATCCTTGTTCGGATTCACATTTTGAATACTTGTTAGCAAAACCCTGAAGTTATAACCTTCATAACCGAGAATTTTACTGTTTTGAGAATTTATAGGGAATATTCATTAAAAAAATTGGTCACATTGAGTTTGACAGGTCAAATTAAGGCTTTTGTTGGGATATTGCGATATTGGTAGTATTGCATTTGCAAATTACTAGTATACGGACATATGCAGCAGTTCTCTTCAGAAATAACATTTGCTGTTTTGAGATTGGATGCTTTTTCAAGAACATCCCTTGATAAGCTTTTCATTTACTATCTTTTTGGTGCTCTTTGGTCATTCTGTGTTCGTCTTCTAATTGTTTATCTCTTCTTTCCACACCAAGAATCCCCATTTGAAAAGTCAAAACTGTTAAGAGATAGAGTAACACCCTTGGGGGTGACCATTATAATAAAATTCTTCACTTGCATCAAACTTGTTTTATTTTTCTATACAGTTTCATGGGTGGTTTAAAAGGTATTAGCTTCAAGTCTTTGCATTTGATGTCTTCATGTCTAGTTAGCTCCCTTCATTCACATCAAACTTGTTTTTATTTTCTAGATAGCTTCATGGGTGGTTTAAAAGGTATTAGCTTAAAGTCTTTGCATTTTTTTGTCCTCATGAACTCTTCGCATTTTTTGTCCTCATGTCTCGTTAGCTCCCTTGTAAAGCTAGTTATGTATTTTCACTATTGTGCTGCGACCCTATGAAATCTTTAGGAATATTCCAAGGCTCCGCATGCATATGTGACATGGACCACCTACCTTCAGGCATGTGGAACATCCTTGATAGGGATACCCAAGTAGTTGACATGGACAGTGGCGGATCCAAAACCAGGTGGGCTTTGTATTCAAAAATATTGTAAACAGTAACAACCGTGAAAAATAACTTCATTTATCGACAATATTAACATCGTGAAAAATAATTTTTCTATCTAATAATCTAACAAGTCCCAAAGTTAAACTCTTAACACCAAAAAATTCAAAACTTAACGCATCTATTAACATCGTTAGGGTACTAGATTTTATTTGAAATGAAACTTATTATCAACTTCAATGATTTTAATGATTCAATATTTTAGATAAAATAACAATAATACTAATTAAAAAAAATAACAACAACAATAACAAATAACTTACTATTAATAATAACAATAACTTAAAAAAAATAATGTCAAAGAAAGTGAAATTGACTAATTGAGGATTTCAGGATTAGTGGATTACCTTCGAAGATTAGAAGATTTCGGATGAATGGTAATATGGAATGGTCTGAAATCGAATGGAAATGGAATAAATGGATGATTATGATTTTTGCAATCTGCTTTTGCTTGGGCTCCGGCCTCCGGCGCTCGAGTCTCGACAGCTTCAGCATATCTGGGTCTGCTATATGGAATTTTGGGCGAGGGCGTGTGACTCTGTGAGGGAGAGGAAGAGGGACTAGGGAGTGGATGTGTGTTGTCTTTGATTTCCCATGTGTGTGAGAGATAGAGAGTGAGAGACGGATGGGGTCGGGGGGGGGGTAACTCTAAGAAATAACAAATAAAATGGAGCCATAAGCTTAGCCATTGATGATGATTGGATTGGATGGAGAGTCTGGAGATCATCTATCATATAGCTCATAGGTAGTGTCGGCTGTAGAGTGGAGTAGTGAACTAGTGGAGTGGAGTTTGTGAAGATGGGATGGCCGGATGGAACTATGGAAGGAGAGCAGCTGCAGCAGAGGGTTTGCATGTAGGTGTGGGTTTAATTATTATTTTTCTTTTTAAATCTTGGGTGGGCTTGAGCCCTACCCAGCTATGCTCTGCATCCGCATCCACCCCTTGACATGGATGCGAAGTGGAGCAAGGGGGTTACCTTGCTTGGTTCCAAGCTACCTTGCCACCAAGCTCCCATATTTAAATTGAAACTCGCAGGCGTGTCATTAGTTGTTTGTGCATGTGGTTTCATCTTAATGGGTTGTGAGATACGACTTCCTCTATCAACAACCACCCTACGTGCACCAGCATCACCTACTTCCTGATTTTCTCGGTTGTCCTCGACATACCTCCACCTCTGATTGAAAACTCACCTCCCCAAGTCACACAAGTGGGCAAACCCCACGTTGACACCTAGCGAAAACATGTGTACGCAATGTCTAGCAAAGGTCGATGGAAGTGCACATCCTACCAAGAGCTAACATGTGTACTTCAATGATATTTTCCCCCTTGGCAATAATGCATGTGAAAGCAATGATACTGGAGTTATTTGAGACAACTAGGAAGGAGAAGGAAAAAGAGTTAACTCTCCCAAAACAGAAGGACTTGGCTGAACTTGAGCTATGTCCACCTGCACCACGTACTTCCTACCTAAATAGCTTAGTGGTCCTGTCATATGTTGGAGCTTCTATTGGTCCACTTAGCTGACCAAGTGTAGCCTTCTCTCAGTTAACTAAGTCACCAGCAAGGCAGCAAGACCCTTGGGGTAATTTCTCCGGCCCTAGTCTGTTTGATAGCACTTGTTGGCGATATTACTTACTCCTACGATGTTTGAGCCCGGACAACTCCCCGGCTCTAGCACACAGTGTTTTCTTTTTGCATTTCGGTTATCCTCCTGTCTTGTTGTCTTTCTTGCTTGAATGTATTGTACATTGATATGATTTCGTCTCCAGCACAAAGTATCAAAAGCAAACATTTGTTTCATCCCTTAATCTTTATATTATATACTCTCTCTGTTTTCAAATTATTGTCTTCCTTTCCTTTTTCGTCCATTCTAAAAATAATTTTCCTCTTTCAACCCTTTCCTTCTTAGGAAAATATTTTTACCATTTTACCCTTACCTTTTCTATCTATTTTAATTATAGGCACATACTCGAGGGTATTAAAGGAAACCACACATTTCACTAATATTTGTAACACAATCAATTTCTTTTTCTTAAACAGTGTGCCGGGTCAAAGAAGACAATAATTTGAAAACGGAGGGAGTACCATATAACTAGTACTGCAGCTTAGTTTAGTTCTCAGAAAACTTTGTTACTGAGATGAAATTAAAATTTCAAACAATTATTTAATGCATGTAGTTAAAAAGATTGCAGCATTAGCTTTCTAGCTGTAATTAGTGGTGCTGCTGCATGCTGTGTGACTTGACTTTTAGTTAATCTTTTTTTTTGTGTATGCTTGTTGACATTTAGTACGTACTAGTTATATTAGATTCCAAGAATGTCACATGATTTGAAATGGCAAGAATCACGTGGAATTGTGAAGCTAGGATACCATATTAAGTTAGTTATTGATTGTATTATTGCCAGTGTGCTTCAGTCTTTGTTTGTGCAACTGCTTGTGTATGCCTTCTTCATGCACTTGGTTGTATGTAGTGGTGGCAATTTGAATAGCTGCACGATTGACCGACACGAACATGACACAAAATTATACAGTTTGGAATGCGGTTAATCGGGCTTGGGCTGAATTCGAGCCGACATGATAGAGGATGATTTTAAAAATCATGTTGATATCGGTCGGGCCGATTAGCATGATAATGCATGATAACTAAAAAAATTGTTTTAAAAATTTACATGGGCTTGTTGATTGTTGTTCACTTCATTTAGGCTATATTTTGTGATTCTTTCATAGTTATCATTTGCACATTTGTGACTCTTAAACTACTTAACTATTGGTATTGGTAATTCATTAGAATATGTATTAAAAAATTAATTTGTTGGGCTTAACAAGCCTAACATGTTTGATTAAATAAATCTAACAATTATGTTTTTCGTGTTCTTATCACGTCGTGTCCGGGTTTTAATTTTAACCCTGACGATAAGCTTATCGTGCTGTGTTTGTATTTGTGATTATCGTGTCGTGTTGGTATCTTGCAGGCCCGATAACAACACCGATTTGCCACCCCTAGTTGTATGTTATTTGTCTTTTTCTTCTGTGTAAATAGATGAATTTAGTACCCCAAGACTGAAGTTAATGAAGAATTTGGATCAGAGTATCATCAGTGATGGCTGCAGATCCCTTGAGATACATGTAATGATATAAAGGTTGATTGGAAGGACAGTGGAATTAAGTATGGCAAAAGCATATTGTACTCGTTCAATCATTTTGTAATATATCTGCTCAAGATCACTACAAATAGAAACTTGTCATAAATGGTAGTCTCTGGAGGATGTCCAGTGAGGGAGGGACCCAATGTGCTTGATGTGTATTGCTGTCATTGCTGTCACTGGGGTGTTGACCACAAGGCATAATACATATTTTCATTCAAATAGGTAAGGAGAAATAATTATTGTTTCATTCAATTGAAGCATCACGGTGAAAACAGGTAAGGAGAAGAGAAGCTGCTTCTTCTGCTGTCTACCAAAAATAAGAAAGAAAGAAATTAGTCTGCTGCTAGCAATTTTTTTTACTGAAATTACAGCGAATTTATTAATTGTTGGCACTTGTGTCCACTTTTGAAAGCAGCTAGGATTGCTACTTGATAAATTTGTTGACTGACCAAGAGGTTAAGACCAGGCAATGGTTTGGTTGCTTGGAGATTTGTTCACTTTAGTTAGTTTTTTTCCTTTCACCAAATGTAAGATTCCATGCCAACAATGGGTCACACTTATCTATCAAATTTTAAAGCTATTTTTTTAAAGATTAATTATCTGTTTGAGCCCAAGGGATAGGGGAGATGTCAAAGGCACCTTAAGGACATTGGTTCCAATCCCTATACTAATAAGGGATCACATTTACCTTCCAAAAAAAGTAACTTGTCCATGTTTCCAAGTTGACTAAGATAATTTGATGGGAGATATGGCGGAGCCAGTGACAGCAGTTAGATCTGTTTGGAATGGTTTGGTTGCTTGGAGAATTATGAGTAACTTGTTCAGGTCTCCAAGTTGACCAAGATGAGTTAATACGAAATATGGTGGAGCTAGTGTCAGCAGTCAGATCTGTCTGGATCTTGCCATTTTTGCTATATGAGTCCCTTTTTCCCTCCTCCGACCCTCCCCCTGATCTCAATATCATGTGATAGATGGATGCAGTTATTGGTCGGGTGGTATGTTTCAACTCATGCAATGTGAATGAAGTAGCTAATTAGCAGTCAACGTTCTATGTTTATTTTAATGCATTCTTCTGTGGTATAATGATGGCCGTTGATAGTTCTTTTATTACTTTTGCAGGATTATTATTATCGTGAGTTTGAATGTGATACTTGAACAGGGTGATCTTATTGGTGACCCAAGACAATATTCACCTAATACTGAAGGCCAGGCTCCTCAGCAGGCAAGATATTCAGCACCAGTGCAGCCTCCCATGAATCATTCAGGAACAGTTACTGAGAATCCCCAATCTTTTAGCGGAAGTTCGTTTGCTGGCTCTGCTCCTAGGCCGACGATAAGTGGGGGCACCCACATGCGCCCTCCTGAAATGGATCGTGGGATCGGGTCACATTCTTATGGTAATTCTGCTAGGAGTCCTGACTTGGGACGACATACTCCAGCACATGCACCTTCTATGTACTCCAAAATAGAATCTAGTGTTGGAGTTTCAGGACCACCTGGGAACAGTACTTTCTTACGTCCAGTTCAACAAACATATCATCAGCAATCTCCTATGTATAATAGAGGGCCTGTAGCTAAGAGTGATGGCCCTCCAAGGATTAATCCGATTGCTGCTTTGAATCCATATCAGGGTAGTTGGACTATTAAGGCTAGAGTGACTGCAAAGGGAGAAATGAGACACTACAACAATTCTAAGGGGGAGGGTAAAGTGTTCTCTTTTGATCTCCTTGATTCTAGTGGGGGAGAAATTCGAGTGACCTGCTTTAATGCTGTGGCTGACCAGTTTTATGACCAGATTGAGGTGGGCAAAGTTTATTTATTTTCAAGGGGTTCCCTCAAACCTGCTCAAAAGGCGTTTAATCACCTTCGTAATGACTTTGAAATTGTCTTCGATAGTACATCAACTGTGCAGCCTTACTTCGATGATGATGGCTCTATCCCACAGCAGCAATTTCATTTTCAACCCATAAGTGATATTGAAGGCATTGACAAGAACAGTGTTGTGGATGTGATTGGTGTAGTGTGCTCTATCAGTCCTTCTTCTTCAATAATGAGAAAGGATGGAACTGAAACTTATAGAAGATCCCTCCATCTGAAGGATATGTCTGGACGAAGCGTTGAGGTTACTTTGTGGGGAAATTTCTGCAATGCAGAAGGCCAAAGACTGCAAACCCTTTGTGATTCTGGAGTATATCCTGTTCTGGCTTTGAAATCTGGTAGGGTAACTGAATTTAATAACGGGAAGACGTTGGGGACAATAGGCACGAGCCAGCTGTTTGTACAGCCAGATTTTCCAGAGGCTCAGAGATTGAAAGGTTGGTTTGAGAATGAAGGGAAGAATACCCCTTCTGTTCCAATATCTCGGGACTCAATGACTGTGGCCCGTACAGATGTCCGAAAGATGATCTCTCAAATCAAAGATGAAAGGCTAGGAACTTCTGAAAAGCCGGATTACATTTCCGTGAGTGCTACTGTTATATACATTAAACCCGAAAATTTCTACTATACAGCATGCCCCATCATGGCTGGTGATCGACAATGCAGTAAAAAAGTAATAAATAATGGCGATGGAACTTGGCGTTGTGATAAGTGTGATCAGACAATGGGTGAGTGTGATTATAGGTATATTCTCCAGTTCCAGATACAGGATCATACTGGCACAACATGGGTAACTTCATTCCAGGAATGCGGTGAGGAGATTATGGGTGTGCCTGCAAAAGATTTGTATGAAATGAAATATGAGTCGCATGACGATGACAGATTTGCTGAGGTTTTACGTAATGCTCTCTTCAATAAATATATATTCAAGTTGAAGGTGAAGGAAGAGACATTTAGTGATGAACAACGTGTAAAATCCACTGTTATGAAAGCAGAGAAGGTGAATTTTGCATCAGAGACCAGATTTCTTCTGGATTTAGTGGATAAGCTTAAAAGTGAGGACCCAAGCTCTCCAGCCCTCAAGCCAGAGTTCCCCATTTCAAGCTCTGGGAAAAGTAATGTTGGATCTGGGCATTTTAGAGAACCCGCACCACCTGTTGGGAATTATGTAGGTAGTACTACCATTGGTTCTCAACAATTTGGGTTACCAGGGAATCAACCGGGTCAATACACAAGCCAATATGGTGGTCCTAGGCTTGCTGCAACTGGATCCTCTGGCGTGTTTACGAACTGTAACAGCTGTGGTGGTACGGGCCATAGCTCTACAAACTGTCCAAGTGTTATGACTGCCCAAACACACTCTTATGAAGGAAGCTTTAACAGCAGAGTGCCCTCAAGTGGTGGTGGTGGTGGCGTGAGTTCCTCTAATGAGTGCTACAAATGCCATCAAGTCGGGCACTGGGCAAGAGATTGTCCTGGTCTTGGCCATGTTCCACAAGCATCTTCAGGTGGTGGTGGTGTGAATTCTTCAAGTGAGTGCTACAAATGCCATCAAGTTGGGCACTGGGCAAGAGATTGTCCTGGTGTAGGCAGTGTTCCTCAAGCATATGGAAGTGGAAATGCTGCAGTTGGAAGATTTGGAAGTGCTCCTAAGCAATATGTTGGTGGCTTTTGAGCCAGAGAATATGTGAGTATATGTTTTTGTGTGGCTGTAAATATTTAGGTAATGCAAATAGGTAATTTTTCTCTGTCTAATTCTATACTTGGCCGGAGATGAACCTTGACCCTTAATGTTGAAGTGATAATATTTCCACTATGAAATTAACCAAGAAACTCCATAGGATGCCTCATCTGGTACATAATGCCTTTGTACTTCTATTGTGGACCTTTGTGGTTAATTTTTGAAATTCAAATCATCTCCCTGAATTTACTATGTTGCAAATGGCAGAAGCTCCTTGGACTCCCAGAGCCCACTTGGGAAAGGGTTCATTGCTTGTGGACTTGCCACGATAATTATAGAAGTTTGAAGATGTAGAACCTACTTTTGGACTATTAATCACTTTTTGTTTAGTTATCTTCAGTTATATGCATGGATAATTAGATGCAAGGTTTCTGAAAAGTCTTTGCTGTCAAGTTAGGATAACGAATACTCATTAAACCTCGTAGAAACAGTTCCCCTACTTGAGAAGGATTTATTACTAGTAACTTTACCACCATAACCCTAGACTCTGAGTAGTTGTAGGACCTTTTTTGGGGGCACTTTATTGCTTTATGATTTGTTTCTTTGGTTTTAGACATGGGAAACTAGATACATAGTTTCTTTGATAATGCTCTGTTAGATTAGGAAAAGTGAATACTGTTTGTGTCCATGAAAAGAGCTATGTTTCTTCTTGAATATCCCAAACGAAGAGTTGAGCATCCAAGTTTTGCCGGTGAAGTCTGATGGTTTTTTTATTTGTGCATACCTCATTTGAACAAGAAGAAGTATAGCACAATAACCGTGCACAATATTGGGCAAGACATGAAAACATGCTTAGTTTCACTGAATTGTTAAGAGTTTTTAATTGCGAGTCTTTTAGGGGAAACTGGTTGTTATGTGTTGTTCGAACAAGTTAATTTTTTCTGTGTATAGAATTATAGATTGCATAGATGCCTTTTTGAATGCTATATTTGAAATTCAGTTGGGTTTTCAAGCTCACTATTCAGTTCAAAAATCATACTTCCTTGAACATATATTGTAGACTGATTTTGAATCTTTATTATGTTGGTGCAGATTCTTTCTGTAATAAGGTTCTATTTCCAGATCTATTGTTGCAGTGGCGAGATGACTTGCATGTTTTGCTTCTCTGGTTTGGATAACTTTGTGCAGCCTTTTGACTTTCTTCCAAGCAAGAGTGGTTTTGCAAATCAACAGGCTACTTCTGCAACCAGCATATTTTTCCAGTTGTCTTTTGTTTGCAGTAAAATGTCTTGTTTTCTGTATATTTTAGTCTGCTTAGTATCACTATGATGTTTTATTTATTTGCCATAAAAATACAATTCCAGTGCTGTGATGTACTCGGTGAAATGAAATTACAATCGACTAATGTCAATTTGCCATTGGCACAACCACATCCTACACTGAGTTGAGTAGATTGTGTCGAGCTTGCTTGTATCTGTGTTACACGACGATACCTACCCTGTACCATGGTAAGCTAAGGAGTGGAATGTATTTTCCATGATAAAAACTTAGTTCACGAACAGAGAAACATCTTGGTTCTTACAACTGGGAACAATCAGACAGTACGATCACACTGCTATCAGGGACTTTTTTTTGTATTGGTGTTTTTTGAAGGACCTCAGTAGCGCACTGATGATTTCAAAAGAGAAAAAGTCTTCTTTGGAAGGAAAACTAGCCATGGGAGTGATGTTTTCGTAGTCGACAGAAATGCGTTCAGCTTTTCTAATATACTTGTGTGGTTTCCTGAAGTTTTTAGTTGGCTATTGACCACTCCCTACTCCTTTTGTTTCTAAAAAGTTAATGTTTGATACCGCATCCAGATTAAAAATAAAAAAAAATTATATTATATTATTTATTTCGTTTTGGGCAAATAGTTTGTTATTTTATTTTAGTATGTTTTATTTAAAGAGTTTATTTTTAAAAAGGAATAACTGTGTTATTTTATTACTAATGAATTATTAAAATTATTATTTTTTTAAAAAAAAATTGATTTTCAAACGAGAATTTTTTATTCGGAATGGAGGGCGTATATTATAAATTCACCCTATTAATATATTATAAAACACTCAATAATATAAAATACAAAATTTGATGAGAAGGTACATGATAGTTTCTGAGAGTAAAATGAGGGAGAGTTTCTTCTCACTTTATTGATAGTCATGCATCGTGAACAACGTACATCATCATATAAGGTTACTATTTTTATTCAATGCCACAATATATACATTTATGGCTTTTTGACTAAAGCGTTTGTCGTAACACCCCATTGGATGTAGCATTGTATGTTAAATAGTGTGTTTCATTAAATCCGTTAGGTCGAAAAACTTGATGAAAAAAATAAATCAAATATAAGAAAAATAATACATAACTTAAATCTGAATCATGTATATATGAGTTGTCTCGTTAAAAATCTTAACATGAAAAATCTAGTGGAACAAAACCATGTTAAAGAAAAAAGAGTACGACCATACGAGCTTCTTCTCGACTTGATGAGGGTCAAAGATAATCATCTTTGTAAATCTCATAGATTCCGCATCTCAATATTATGAACATGGTTTCTAAAGGTTGTAGTAGGAAGTGTCTTCGTGAGTAAACCTGGAACATTATCACTTGATCGAACATATTATATATAAATCTTCTTATTCTTTTCAAATTCTTGAGTATACGAGAAGAACTTTGGAGGAATATGTTTAGTTTTAATGTATCCTCTCTTTGCTTTGGGAGCACATGCAACATTATCTTAAAATAATACTGTCGGGTCTTTATTGACTGGGAATTCACTTGTATTTTTTAATATGTTGAGTCATAAATTTAATTCATACACACTCTTGACTTACTTCATGAAGTGCTATGATCTTAACATGATTTGACGATGTAACAACTACTGTTTGCTTTAGGGAACACCAGGAAATTGCGGTACAACCTATCATGAAAAGATAGTCAGTCTGTGATCTGGCTTTATAAGGATCTGACAAATAACCAACATCTACAAAACCAATGATTTCGTTTTTTGAATTTTTGGAATAAAACAATCCTAAATCGATTGTTTTTTTGATATAGCAAAATATGTGCTTAATCTCATTCCAGTGTCTTTGTGTTGGAGACGAGCTATATCTTTCCAATAGATTTGTAGCAAATGCTATATCTGGTCTAGTACAATTAACAAGATACATAAGGGCTCCAATTGTACTTAAGTATGGTATTTCAGGACCAAATATCTCCTCGTTCTCTTCACAATGGCAAAATGAATATTTTTCAATATTTAGTGATATGTTAACCATGGGTCCATGAGGCTAATGAGGGGATTTGTCTTGTCCATATTAAAACGCTTCAAGACCCTTTTTGTATATTTGGATTGATTTACAAATTTAATATTCCACTAAACAAGTATTATATTTTCAAACCAAGACAATATTTAGTCTGTCCAAGATTTTTTATTTCAAATTCTCCCTTTAGGTAATTAATTGTTTCTTGAATTTCCTTGAGAGTTCCAATAATGCTCAGATCATCTACATAGACAGCAATAATTACAAATCCAACTGTCATTTTCTTGATAAAGACACATACATAATTAATTATTCATATATTCGTTTTTCAACAAATGCTCAGTCAAACAATTATACTACATGCGTCCAGATTGATTTAGTCCATACAATGATCGCTGTAGTTTAATTGCGCATAATTCTTTGAATTTTGTGCTTATTGCATCAGGCACCTTGATTTCCTCGAGAATTCAAGGTGCCATATAAATAAGTTGTTATAACATCCATGAGATGCATCTCTAGATTTTTCGAAACCGTTAAACTGATTAGGTGTGTGTGAGAATCCCGTTTCGATCCCGACCTCGCTACGTGAGAAAAACGAGTGATTTCAAAATTTAAGCGCAATACGTTTGACTTCATTGTAAAGTCTAAATAAAAGTTTATATAGAGTCGCCACCTCCATTTAAAATGGTAAACGGAGAAAAACAAAAAATATTGGGTTCGGTGGCTAAGCTACAAGTTAGGAAGAGGTTAGACACCAAACTTGCCCTTTCGGTCTCAAAATGAGTTTTATTACATGCTTAATCTATTTTGTATATATTTACTCTAGGGATAAAAAAAAGTATATACAGGGAAGGAAAGATAAAAGAAGATATTTTTTATTTAGTAAAGAAAGAAAAAGAAATAATTACAAGGCGGAAAGAAATAAATGAAACGACGAAAAAAGAAGTATAAAATGCTATATATTAGTTTAACAACAACTGGTCATACAAAGAAAGTAAAGCAGAGAAAAACTTGATCTATAAATTATTTACGTTAAATGTAAAAAAAACCGAACTAAACAGGATAACTAATTATTTTACACCAAAAATACCAACAGAAAAGAAAACAAACTTTAACAATATATACAAAAGTTGAAAATATGTACAAATCTACAATGTATGTATATTTACATTTATTTACATACTAGAAGAAATAGTTACGGGGACAAAATATCAAAGATTTCTTACCTCTTTGAGCGTGATAGTCTGTACCCGGTATGCCTAGGCGATCTCCGTATGCTCCCCTTGTCTTCCCGAGAAGAGAACTCTTTTTTGTTAGTTGTTGTGTGTTGTGAGTATGTGTGTGTTGGGTATGCATGTATGTGTTTGAAGTGTGTGTATGTGTCTGCTTGTTTACTGGGTGGGTGTCGTGTAAGTGTGTGTGTTTGTTGTTGTGTGTATGTGGATTGTTAAGAGAGAGAGAGAGAGAGAGAGAGAGTTTGGCAGCAACTCGGTAGAGTGGGGGTGTTATGCGTTTTTGTGAAAGGAGGAACTCCCTTTATATAGGCGAAGGGAGGAACTCCCTTTATATGGACTCCTCGGCGGAATAGGGATTATTTAGATGCGTAGGGGTCAGCCACCTTTCACTGTTACATGTACCTCTGGGCTGTGTGAGAACCCAAACCCATTACTTGTATAAGATCATTATAACATGCTTAACGTATGCCTTAAAATGTTAGAGAGTTCATATTGTTCATATCATGCTTGCATTAGGTTGGTTATGATCATAGTGGTTCGAATGCCTACTATGCGTTACATGCTTTGTCGTTAATGCTTCGAGTATTCATCTCAACATGTTTTCACTTAACTAAGTCTCATTGGAGTCGTAGTACCCTTCATATATAACTTATAACATTAATCTTGATGATAGTATGTATGGTTGAGAGTTTAGAAGCATTGTTGCTTCGTTTGAGTCTTAGGGTTTCTCAGGATTGCCTTCGTTGCTTGTATTGTTTGTGTTTTCAACTCGCGAGAAGTTCATTTGAGTTCTAGACCAAGTGTACTAGTATTTATCATGCTTGCACTGTAGAAACTGATAAAGTTTAGGAATAATGGCATAGCCTTTCCATTGAATAAATCACCTATTTATAGGGGGATTTACAATTAGGGTTACACTAGGAGTAGGATACAAGAAACCTATACAAGGAAGGTAACATAATTAGGAAAGAACTCTACAAGGTAATTACCACTAATTACACATTACAAATCAACAAGAATAATTAAAAGATATTATTCTCTAACATGCCCCCCAAGATGGACGTCAGAAAGAGACCAATCTTGTGAAGTAAGTGATGAAACCGTTGGCGAGCAAGAGGCTTGGTCAAAGCATCGGCCGAGTTGATCGCCAGGAGACATGGCAAACTCGCATAAGCCCATCCCGAACTTGTTGCCGAATGAAATGAAAGTCGAGCCACATGCTTCATGCGAGTATGAAAAACCGGGTTAAAGCAAAGACTCATAGCGCCCACATTGTCACTGATAAATGGACCGGTTGAGTCGAGGCGAGACCGAGTTCGCTAAGAAGAAGAGACAATCCACGACTTCCGCAGTGGCGCCACGCCGGTATTGATCGAGGAGCGAGCTACAATGCGTTGTTTCTTGGAGCTCCAGGAGATCGGGTTCTGCCAAGATAGACAATGTAGGCACTGGTGGATGTGTAGTCATCCTTGTTGCCAGCCCAGTCGGCATCAGTAAAGGCATGGAGAGCAGGAGGAGACTGGCGATGAAGGAGGATGCCCGCATCAATTGTGCCACAGAGATACCGAAGAACTCGTTTGACCGCAATCCAGTGCTCAGTGGTCGGCCTATGCATGAATCGGGAGAGTTTGTTTGCGAAGGCAACATCGGCCGAGTGAGAGATATCTTGAAGAGCCGACCATTGCTCGAAATTCTATCGGATCGAGAGAGCGGTGCGGTGTGAAGAGTCAAGGTAGGCGAGGTAGCAAGAGGCGTAGCTCTTGGGCGAGCATCGGTCATGCTGTGCGAGCAATGAGATCGCTATATACCTCATTTGGGAGAAGCGAAGACCACTTGGGCGCTTAACAACTTCAACCCCAAGAAAGTAGTGAAGATCACCAAGGTCTGAGAGAGAAGCAAGTAGCGAGCATAGAGATGAAAGTCGAACCCAGTGGTTGCAGTGACAATGATGTCATCCACATATACAAGGAGATAGATGATGGTGCCGCGATGCGAAGGATGAGCAATGATGTGTCGACCACCGAGTTTTGGAAGCCGAGGCAAGAAGAAACCGACGCAGCTCATTATACCATGCTCGGGGAGCACGCTTGAGACCATAAATAGCCTTGCGAAGTCGGCACATGTTGAGGTTTGTCCTTATCGGTGAACCCGGCGGTTGAGCCATGAATACCTCCTCGGACGGGTTGCCTTGAAGAAAGGCATTGTTCACATCCAGTTGACGAAGATCCCATCCTTGACAAGCGGCCGGTGAGAGAACAAGGCGAACAGTGGTCGGTTTAACCACCGGCCGAAAGTCTCGTGGTAGTCAACCCCCGGTCGGTGAAATCCATTGGCTACTAGGCGAGCTTTGTAGCGATCAACGGTACCATCGGCATGTCTCTTGATACGGAGATCCACTTACGACCAACTATATTGCGAGCATCTCAGGAAGGGACGGAAGGGACTAGATCCCAAGTCCCATTGCGAGTAAGGGCATCAAACTCTTCGAGACATGGCTCGCGCCACTTCACATCCTTGAGCCTGAGTAACACATGTGGGTTCACTGCTTCATGCTAGCCGAAAGACTCATTTTGATCTTTGGTTTGAAGATGTTGTTCTTGGAGCGAGTGACTATGGAGGATGTGCCGCCGGGGAGCGGGAGAGAGGCACGTGGAGGCGGGCATGGGAACCAATGTAGCGGGCACGGGACTTGCGAGCCTTGGGTGATCCTCGGGCACGATCTGGTTGCCGAGGAGGCGAGCAACGGATAAAGTGCAATCCGCGAGGGAGCCGGGTGGCCGAGGAGGATGGAGCGGGCACGGACGGCGAGGGCAATGGTATCCTCGCATGCGAGTGTGGGAGGTTGGCGTGGGCGGCCGAGATCAACCAAATTATGATTAGTGGCGGGAGCCCGGAGGAGAATCTTGGAACGAGCCCGAGCGGTGTGTATGAGGGACCGAGCGGTTCATGAGGGGTAGCCAAGACTCACTATATAGGTGTATGCAATGCGGCGGTGGCCGGGGTGGACATGGGAAAGGTGGAATCAACAAAGCGAACATGACGCGATATGTACAACTTGGTGGTGCTCAGATCATAGCAGAGATAGGCACTCTGAGTGAGCGAGTAACCAAGGAAGACACACGGAGTGGAGCGAGCATCGAGTTTGTGGGCGGAGTAAGGACGGAGCCAAGGATAACAGAGACAACCAAAAACACGAAGCTTGGCGTAGTTCGGCAGAGAGCCAAAAAGTTTATGGTAGGGAGACTGGCGAGCAAGGGTGGGTGTAGGTAGTCGATTTATGAGATAGGTCGCGGTTTGGAAAGCAAACGACCAGAAGGGCAGCGGAAGAGAAGCACGAGAGAGAAGGGAGAGACCAGTCTCAACAATGTGGCGATGGCGACGTTCCGAGAACCCATTGTGTTCGGGGTGTGAGGGGCGAGGTAAGGTGAGAGATGCCATGGGCGACAGTGGCGGCCAAGCGAGTCCTGCAAGCCCCATATACTCGCCGCCATTGTCCGAGTAAAGGGTGACTATGGTTGTTTTAAAATAATTTTCCACTAAGGCTTTAAATTTGGGAAAGATGGTGGCAACCTCATATTTGAGTCTGAGCGGGTAAAGCCAGATGTAATGGGTAAAGTGATCAACAAAGATCACATAGTAGTTAAACCCATCAATAGAGGGAAAGGGGGAGGTCCAAACATCAGTATAAACAGTTTGAAGAGGGAGAGTAGACACAATAGTATTTTGATGAAAAGGAATTTTATGACTTTTATTAGAAAGGCAATCATTACAATGACTAGGAGTGCGAGCAGTGTCTAATGCTAAACCTAGGCTAGATAATATCTGACTTTGGATGGGGCCAGACGGATGGCCAAGACGATGATGCCAGTCCTGATGAGAGACTTTGGAGCTGACACAAGCGAGAGGGTGGGGCGGGGAGACTGTGGTCGGCCATTCATACACACCGTCCTTAGACTGTCCGGTCAACAGTATTCTCCCTGTCAGCAGATCCTTCACATGAAAAGAAGTTGGTAAGAACTCAATAGAGGTTTTATTGGAGATACAAAATTGAGATATAGATATAAGATTCTTTTTCATGTCAGGAACAAATAGAACATTATGAAGGGAAAAAGTGTGTGAGGGTGTATGAAGGGAGGAGAAACCAGTTTTGGAGATAGTTAACCCAGTACCATCACCAATGACCATGTCATCCATGCCCGTGTAGTTGGAGTGTAGCGAGAGATTGCCGAGGTCGCTAGTGACATGATGAGAGGCACCACTATCGAGTAGCCAGCTCGGTGTCCCCGTGTCTGCCGTGGTTGCAAGGTGAGCCCGTGGTTGCCACTTGGAGCCACTTGCCGAGTTGGGAGTAGCGGGCATAGAGGTGGTGGCGACCAGTTGAAAGTTTGGGCAGCGAGTAACCGAGTGGCCCTGTTGGCGACATGCTTGACACTTGCCCAGATACGGTCGCCGTGTGAGGGTTGGGAAGGTGGCCGAGGTTGCGAGGGGCGATACCGAGCTTGCGAGGAGGATTGCCGAGTTGTCGAGCTATTGCTCCTTGGTGCGGCCAGGTTGGCCGAAGTAGGGTGCGAGAAGGACGAAGGCTGAGACTGCTTCAAAAGAAGCTCGCGATTGATGAGTTTTTCATGAAGCTCATCAAACGAGATGGGAGTATCCCGTCCTTCAACCACATCCACGATGTGGCGGTAGTCATCATCCAAACCACCGAGGATGGTCTCAATGAGATCCTCGTGGTCAAGAGGTTTGCCCGAGTTCATCGGCCGACTTTTGACATCGCATGTAGTCGGTGATCGACTGAGTTCCCTTGGTTGCTCGCTTGAGGTAATCTTTGATCTGTTTAATGTGACCTCGAGTTGGGCGAGCATAGGTATGAGCCAGGATGTCCCAGGCTTCACGAGCAGTGGCTGCCTGTTGGATCAGAGGAACCAGGGGAGCAGACATGAAGCCAACAAGAGCCCCAAAGAGGAGTTTGTCTTGGCGAATCCAAGGCTGGTAGTGAGGGTTTGGGGTGGGAACGTCCTTGGAGGTTTGGGCATCCTTGGTGAGGACCGTGGGAGGCGGGCATGGGTGTGAACCGTCTACAAACTTGTAGAGGTCATAGCCAATGAGGGTGGCCTCAACTTGGAGTTTCCAAGCTATGTAATTGGTAGAGGTGAGTTTGGTGATATTGTGGTGGGAGATGTTGATGAGGTCGAAGGTTTGGGTGGGATCAAGAGGGTTTTTGACGGTGAGAGAGTGATTTCCGTTAGCCATTGTAGGGGGTGTTTAGGGCGGCGGCTAGAGGAAGAGGAAGAAGGTTTTAGGAGCAGAGCTCTGATACCATGTAGAAACTGATAAAATTTAGGAATAATGGCATAGCCTTTCCATTGAATAAATCACCTATTTATAGGGGGATTTACAATTAGGGTTACACTAGGAGTAGGATACAAGAAACCTATACAAGGAAGGTAACACAATTAGGAAAGAACTCTACAAGGTAATTACCACTAATTACACATTACAAATCAACAAGAATAATTAAAAGATATTATTCTCTAACATGCACAATCATTGTTCATAGACTTGTTGCATTTGGAAATAAGAGGACCAACTTATTACTTCACAAATTCAGTCCTGTTTTTGGGCAAACTTCGGGAAAATTCTGGTACCAATCTACTAAAGTGATTGAGATTTCCTTTGAGTGTGTTTTACCTACATATGTTAGGATACTCCCTGTAAAATTTGATAATTTTCCAAGGTGTCTAAGTACCTCAATTAGGTCTTGACTTACGGCTGTGCCAGAATTCTGTTTTCAGGAAATCAGCTTCTGTACTTGATTTTGTAGTAACCTTATTTTGATGAATATAAGTTCAAATGGAGTAATGTAAAATGCTAAAATATATTTTAATGAGTCTAGTTTCATAAAAATCAATAATCACCTCATTTGGAGTTGTGAGATATTTTTGGTCGATTTTACAAGATTGACTGTCCAGTAACTTCGCAAATGAAAATTCTGAATTCCACATTTCAGGATTTTTGAACAATCTGATTTTATGACCCAATTAGCCCATTGAACCCCCATCCTAATTGACCATAATCCATCCTATTAGACCCTAAGTGAGTTGGATTAAGTCTAACCTCAATCATCCTCCACTTGACAAGTGGATTTCCATGCATTCTCCTTGTGACATGTGGAGTTCCACCCACATTTGCATGTCACATATAAACCCCCCACTTTGTGATTAGCCATTAAACCCACCATATTTGAAAATTCCCTCTCTCTTCCCAAACTTTTGTGTGTGAATGGTGAGAGGAGATTAGTGTGTGTTTCTTCCATAACTTGAGCTCTCGAACTCCGATTGCCAAACCGAGACCACCAAAATGAAACTATCGATAAGGAGCACGATTCCATCCGATTAGTTTTTGTTCATTTCATCTTTTTCTTTGGTGTAAGGTAAGCTATTGATTCTCCTTAGGATGTATGCTAGAAATGCCATGTTATCCTCTTTTTCTCATGTTTCTCATGCGCCTACCATGTCTATACCATGTTTAATGATGATTTGAGTTTATGAGATTTTTGAGTGATATACTCATCTTGTTGTTTTGGTCCTAAGCCTAGAGTAAAATGTGTTATATGCTTCATTTGGAATAACTATTGTTCTTGGACTATCATTGACCCAACCCCTACAAAATGTCAAGCATATATTAATTTACTTGCATCATACTTGCTTCATACACTGATCACGTTTATACTAACACTTTGCCATAGGCATGGGTACGAAAACTAAGTATATTTCAGTAGGTGATTTTCGAATTGTGCATAGCAGAGGTTTTTTGGGCTAAATTTGAAAATTAGTTGGCAGTCAGAGAAGAGAAGGGCTTCAAAGTGCATGAAAATTGGTGGTGAAAAATGCAAGTTTCTCATCAATAATGATGTTTGGAGTTAAGAGTTTGTCCTTGGCCCTGAACAATGGTGGCCAAAACCTAAAGCTTTAAGTTGCCGAAAACCAATCGCTCAGCAGACAAGTTGGAAAAACAGGTATTTGCTTAACCCGGAAACCGGAATCTTTTACTTCAATATACCACATAAAATGGATACATGGTAGAAGCTTCAATAATGTTACTAGAGGTTAAACCCTATTTCTATTATTGGTGAAGATGTTGTCACCCGATTCTAATCTTATTTCATACTACACTTAACCATACAAAGTCAGCCACACTTCCACCAAACTCTGATTCCCACATAGCCATCATTGCCTTGTACTGTCAGACGCACACACTGGTCGACGCAGACGAAGATGCGTGCTGAGGATCCCTCCTGGGAAGTGTACTTGACATCATTCCTTGCACACCGCACAGACTGTTGGTAACTCGATCAGCCTGACCGGGATCATGACTATCAATCACGTCTACTGAAGCAATCTGTACTGTCATATTTTGTTCGGCTATGCTTCTCAACCTAAATCTCTCAGCCCTTGAGCCAATTACTTGCCCAAGTATAGAAGCTGCAATTGTGAATGCCATAGCTGTTTTTGGCATCAGGACAGACTTTCTGAGCATGGCGATGAGGGGTACTGCAGCATGTACTGCAATAAACCAAGATAGTGAGAATTTCTGTGTATGTTCCCTCCATATACCCAACGGAACATTAGCTGCCATGCCCAAGACTCCTATCACAAGCATCTTGTCTGGTAGAGGCTGAGGACGTAAATTCTTAACAAGGGCCGTCCTGGCCAGGGCAGCCCTGGCTGCTACTATAGCCGATGGGCACTTGAGCTTCATTCCAGGTGGTGGACGGAGAGTTGACGCCACAAGTGGGAGGACACCACTCACTGCTCTGTACGACTTTGCAATTGGACAGTTTCCCATTTCCAGCCACTCATTCCCCAATGCCTCATGTTTTGCAGAATCTCCCTGAAACATACCAAAACAATTTAGACTGTTAATTAATAAAAACATATTTCAATATACTTTCTGCAGGCCTTATGTGATTGGAGGAGATTTCCTATTGGCAGCCAATAAAAATTGTGAAAGGGCATTGCTAGTGCAAGAGCATGACACTGTAGGAATTGCCAGGAAATATAAATACATTCTATCGTTCTTCATCCTTTTCTCTTTTTTGGAAGAAGATATATATTTGACTGGCTCTGGCCAACATCTTCGAGGATGGAAAACATAAACCTCGTCAAAAGCTGCTGACTGTACTGCCCCTCCTCTCAACCACGGAAAGCTAACGCCTAATGTATCCCAACACTCCCACATAAGCAGCAGGCATGTGATTCATTTAATAATGCTACTTTGAACCGGTAAAACTGTTCGTTATGTAACCTGCTTTTATTTTTTTAGGGGGTAAACAAGGTTACGGTTGAGATTACTTATTAAAACAAAAGTAAGAAGGACACATTTAGGATTTGATAATGAATGGCCAGTTCACCCAGGTGGTTAGACTAAATTGCACTAATTGAAACATTAGCATTCAACCAGATGAGATGAACGAAGTGTAGAGACAGTAGGTTGTCTACTGCTAAACATAGAGTTTGACCTGTTACTTGTTCAAACCAAAGATATTTCTAGACACAAACAAAAAGCCTTTTCATCTTCTTTTACATGTTAAGTACAAAACATACCTTAGGCAATTGCTCTCTTTTTTTGGATGATTCAGATTTCTTTTTCTGCATCTTCCATTTCTTGGAAAAGGAGTCAAAACTAAATGGTCCTCCTGGTCCGAATCCTGACAAACTGATGGAAGCAGCTTTTGCAGCTAAAGGGTTAAACTTTAGAGCAGGTTCCGGGTTGTCATTGTGAAAATGAGACCTCTCAGAGAGTGGGACGACCCCATCTTTTCCATGGAAAATTTTGAATGCTGTAGAAAAAGTGGGACCATCTTCAAATATTGGACCTTTGGCTCCATTTACCTGAATTTTTTTAAAAACAGTAGCAGTTGGAAACACAAAAAGACTTAACTTCCCAGGCTTCTGAGAAGAGCCTGGAGTGGGAACTTAGCTAGGTGATGCATAAAGATTTGAAAATTTTAACAACTTACAGGCACGGGAAAACTAAGGGAAGAGAAAGAGAAGTTGGTTGGTGTATCGATGTTCCTCAAGAAAGGGCATCTTTGAATGTCCTGCTCATTAAATGGACACCCTGAAGACTTCTCACTCATTCCCTTGAAGAGAAAATCCATTGCTTCTCTTATACTAGCAAATTCTCTGCATATAGACAAGCATTGATGTTTTATTTAAAGCAACTGGATCAAATTACTTGAACAGTACACTTCTTAAATAATTCTGATTTAATAGGTACTGATCCATCAATAAGGATGAAAGAGATAAACCCAGTTAAGAATAATCTTTGATATGAGAGATTTCATGTTTCAGTAAGATTGCAATCACATGAAACAGATAGTCAAAAGAAGAAGTAACTTCAATCTAGTTTCAAGTGCATCTTCAATCCATGGAACTTACCATCCCAAAAAGGTATTTAAAATAAAAAGAAGAAGCGATAGTGCTATTGTTTAACTTGTGCAGTGTTGATTCACCATTACTTGGTACAATAATAAGGAAGAAAACCCATATGCCAGATTATTTTGCAATAATGGAAGGTAGAATGCAAAAAGTGCCAATTTCAGTCCTACCTAGTGAAAGGATTAAACTATCACATCGTGCACCAATACACTGGGGAAAAAATTCAAACAGGAACACCAAACCTGAAAACTTGCACGTGCATTGTAAGCCACAAAATTCAACTAAAAGATTCAGCTTATGAGCAGGAGGACCTAACAATGTGTATTGTGCATTATAGTTTAAATAATCAAGGACATGACATATGCAAACTCCACAACTAACTAAACGTTTTGCACCAAGCGAAATATTGCCTCTCCAAGGATGAAAACACATAATCACTCTAATGAAAAGATCTCATTTTAAAGTGGACTGAATGTTTACCAGTTTCCTCCTAACTAAAAACTTCTCTCAACTTTGAGAGAGGTGCCAATTTCCCAACATACATTTCAATAAGAAAAGTTATGAAGCAGTCTGCCTGCTAAGAGTACCCTTGTTTTAGTGAGGGATCCAGATATCAGGGATCAAACGACTATTTGCACTTAAATTCAACATTGAAATAACATACAGAGTCATTCTGTTACTTCTAATAGGGGCTATGAAATCTTCAATGAATTGTAAAGAGAAACAATTATTGGCTTCATAGTTCATAGCTAAAACCGACGCATTGACATAGATGTGCATTAATACACATATTGAAGATGTTATAAGCTCTTCATTGAGTATCATATGTTCTAAAAAAGAAAGGGAAAAAAGGAAACAAATGATTGGAGATGCTTCTACTCATCAACCGCTTAGTTTTTCAAGTTTCTGCTGACCCAGCAGAAAAATGGCAGTTACTTTTCATTATATTAATCACAATCTGTATGGGGTAGACCATTTTCAAATATGTACCCCCTCCGTTCCGGGCAAAGAGTTCATGTTTGAAAGTCAATTTTTTTAAAAGAAAATGACATTTTTAGTAGTTCATAAGTAATAAAATGACACTTTTATGCCTTAATTATTCAAAATGGACTTTTTAAGTGAAAGATCTCAAAATGAAATAGTGGACTCTTTGCCTAAATCGGAGGAAGCACTTTATAACATAAAGCTAAAAACACACATAAATACACAATTTCAACAGATCAGAAATGATGCACCTACAAATATAATCGAAGCTCTTCCCCCCCCCCCCAATATATATATATATATATATATATTGCCCATTAATTTACCAAATATCAAAAGCTTACACCATGAAAATGGACAACTAATACTAATCTGGGTCAGTTGCTAGCAATACTATCAACTACCTAAAAACCCAATTTTCTGAATCAATATATAAAATAAAATAAAATAAGCAAAAGTAAAATAATCAGAACCCGGAATCAAGTCAAACATGCGGCAACAAACGCGATTCAATAAAAATGAAAATGAAGAATAAATGAATTCATACGATTTTGAAATAAACAAAGGAAATTGGGTTTTGTGGTAAAAACGAAGAAAATTGATGGCAATAAATCAATAAATGTTGGGGGTAGATTACCGGATGAGGAGTTGGGAGAATTGACGGTTGAGTTTTGCCGGGAAATTGGAGGTGAAGGCGAAGTTGAGGAGGGAGGGACTTGTGGAGAACACAGACCTTCTAGTTCTAGAGGGCGCTTCGTTGATTCGTAACGATCATCGTGCCACCCCGTCTACTTTTAATTCTTAGAATATCAAACCGTTCCTGAATCGTGTCCATTCATTATAAATGTTCCGACCGTTTTACCAAAAAAGTTCTTACAAATCTAGTAGTTAAATAAAACTCCGTTACAAATAGTGTATCATACTTACAAATATACTAGTACTCTTGTCCGTGTCGATGACACGGCATCAATTTGAAAATTTATCAATAAATGAAACAAATAATGTGAAAATAAATTACTAAAAATATTATTTTCTTAAAAAAATTGACTTTCAAACGGGGCCTCTTTGCTTGAAACAGAGGGATTAATTAAAAATTTGTATACGAAATTGCGGCCGGACAAAACGGGCCGACAAAAATATACTGTGGAAATGAACTACTAAAAATATTATTTTCTTAAAAAAATTGACTTTAAAATGGGTCCTCTTTGTCCGGAACAGAGGGATTAATTAAAAGTTTGTATACGAAATTGCGACCAGACAAAATGGGTCGGACAAAAATTAAATTGCTTAAGTTAATTACGATAACAGTTAAAAAAATGCAGATTACAAAACTTACGTTTTTAAAAAAAATTTAATTTGTATATGAAATTACGGGTCGGAAAAAAATTTAATTGATTAAGTTAATTACGATAACAATTAAAAATAAAAAAAATACAAATACAAACTTTTGCAATCATAAAACTGTAAAACTATAAAAACTTAAAATATTAACTGTAAAACCGTAAAATCTCAGTAAAAGAGTAAATGTAAAATAATAATGTAGTCATTCGCACATGTAAGAGCTGAGAGAAATAAGGACCGTTGGATCACCGTAAAACAGTAAATCCTGACCCCTCTTTATCTCAAGTCAATTATAAGTGTGCAACACTGAGCTGTATTGTATTATAGATATCTACAAAACTGTCTTATCTAAATTTTTGTCTTTTATTTTATTTATTTATCGTCAAATTCTCTCGTTACGTAATTTCTCTTATCAAAATTTTATTCAAAAGAGAATGAATGACTTAACTTATTCATCTATCTTGGACTCTGTTAAGTAAGATCTCAAGGCATTGTGCAAGCGTCAGATTGAAATTCGACTATCCAATAAGTCGATTTAATAAGTCGTAAATTAAATATAGACCTATTTAAAATCAGTTATATGAGATAAAAATAGTTTAGATGAGATTTATATATGAGATAAAAACAGTTTGGATTAGATTAGGAATCTTCTTGACAGTCCCGATTCAGGGGGACACATGTGCCAGGCGGAATAAATTACAGTCGTTTGATATAAGTATAAATATGCAATCTCAGCCGTTTGGTATAAAGTAAAATAATCAATCTCAGTCGTTTGATATAAGTAAAAATAATCAATTTCAACTGCTCTTTATCCCACTGAGCTCTATTGTATTGTAGATTTAAAAATAATCATTATACTAATATTTAATGTAAAGTGTGAAGTTAAAATATTATGAACAAATATCATTCGTCCATTTGTTCAACTTTTACCTTTAGGTCATCTCCAATCCAAAAACCTTAATTTGGGTCCAAACTTACCCCAATTTTAGGCAGTTTCAGCACTATCCATTATTCCAACTCCAACTCTTCACACCAAATCTTACAAAAAAAAAAAAAAAATTCCTTAGTATATTCTATTTTAATTTTCTACTATAATATTTAAAATTGTAATTATTATGTTTAATAAGTTTATTTTTATAATATTATTTATATAATTAATTATATATTAAAATTAATAATTTAATACTTTAAATTACAAACCATTTGATAAATACAAACACATACATTATGATAAAGCAAACAATACATCTATTTAAATGTTAAAAACTATCAAGAAAAAAAATTCAACAACACTTAATTTAAAATACATATTATTTTAGCTTAATTCTCACTATTACTAAATTGTGCACATAAATGATCAATTAAGGCATTCCGAAGTGCAAGGTGAGCCTCTTTATCCTTGATTTGTCTACGTCGAGTAAGAAATTCTTGAAATCGAATGTTATCATCTCATACTCTCTCAACATCTGGAGCCGGCGCTTCGCCTCATTCTTCAATTGGTGCATTTACATCACGTTCATCTTCAATTATCATATTATGCATAATAATACATGCAGTCATTATGTCATGCGTAACATTTTTTTTCCAAAAACGTGAAGGTCCAACAATAATGGCAAATCGTGATTTGAGCACTCCAAATGCTCGCTCAACATCTTTTCTACATGCTTCTTGTTTCATTGCAAATAATTTTTTCTTTGGACCTCTTGGATCATGGATAGTTTGAACAAGTGTAGCACATTTTGGGTATATGCCATCAGCTAAATAATAGCCCATGTTATACTCTTTTCCTTGAATGGCATAATGAGCATGAGGAGCTATCCCTTGAGCAAGATTACCAAAAAGGTTAGAAGACTCCAGTACATTGATATCATTGTTAGATCCAGATAAACCAAAATATGCATGTCATATCCAGAGATCATAATCAGCTACAGCTTCCAGAATGATTGTTGGAGTTCCACTACGACCAGCATATTGTCCTGCCCACGCCGTTGGACAATTTTTCTACTTCCAGTACATACAATCTAAGCCACCCAACATACAAGGGAATCCTCGACTTTCACCAATATGGAGAAATCTTGAGACATCATTAGCATTAGGAGATCGTAGATACTCCTCTCTAAATACCTCGACAATAGCACGACAAAATCTTTTAAAACTTTCAATAGCAGTTGATTCGCCTATTCTTATGTACTCATCAGTAGCATCTGCTGGTGAACCGTATGCCAACATTCGAAGTGCAACCGTTACTTTTTGCAAACTTGACAACCCACGTCTTCCAAATGCATCTGTTCGCTGTGTAAAATAGGTGTCATGATTACTAACAGCATTAAGAATACGAAGGAATAAATTCCTTCCCATTCGAAATCTTCTACGAAAATAACTATCAGGATACACATGATTTTCTGCAAAGTAATCGTTGAATAGATTACGATGACCAGCTTCTCGATCACGATTAATCACTATGTGACCAGGAGTTGAGCCTCGAAATCGACCTGGGTTATTTTCTTCATTGAGATAGTTGAGGATTGCTTGATTGTTATTAGAAATGACTTGAACAATCACCTCTCTTCGTGCACGAAATGCTTCTATATAATTATCATCATCAGAGCTTTCAGATGATAAATTAGAAGGACCTCCAATATTGTAATTCATTTTCTGATAAAAAGATGTGTTGATTGAATTGCTTCTAATCACGATATACATATTTATAATAGATGACCATGAATTGAGTTGTTTCTGATAAAGATATGCACATCATTTCATCAGTATCACATATCTTTATGCCAACCGTTGGATTAGATTTTTAATTATCTAATCTTATCAGCACAATTATTCAAAATATTCGGTGATGGGACATGACACTACGCTTGTCTCATCAGTTGGATCAACCTATCCTTATGCCAACCGTTGGATTAGATTTTTAATTATCCAATCTTATGCCAACCGTTGGATTAGATTTTTAATTATCCAATCTTATCAGTACAATTATTCAAAATATTCGGTGATGGGACAAGACACTACGCTTGTCTCATCCGTTGGATCAACCTATCCTTATGCCAACCGTTGGATTAGATTTTTAATTATCCAATCTTATCAGCACAATTATTCAAAATATTCGGTGATGGGACAAGACACTACGCTTGTCTCATCCGTTGGATCAACCTATCCTTATGCCAACCGTTGGATTAGATTTTTAATTATCCAATCTTATCAGTACAATTATTCAAAATATTCGGTGATGGGACAAGACACTACGCTTGTCTCATCCGTTGGATCAACCTATCCTTATGCCAACCGTTGGATTAGATTTTTAATTATCTAATCTTATCAGCACAATTATTCAAAATATTCAGTGATGGGACAAGACATTACGCTTGTCTCATCCGTTGGATAAACTCATCCTTATGCCAATCGTTGGATCAGATTCTTAGTAATCTGATCTTATCTTCGCTTTTAGACCATATATATATATATATGCATACAAGAGATTGATAGTTTCATTGCAAATAATCCTATCTTATCTTTGTTTTCTATTACTCTTGAAAAAAATGAGTTCAAAATTTCGATCTCAATCATACTCTATTGAAGAAGATGTACACTTATGTCATGTTTATCTTGACATCTCTCAAAACCCAATCATAGGAATCAACCAATCAAGAGACAAATTTTGGGCTAGAGTTGAGGCAGACTATCACTCAGAGCCAAAATTTGCAAGTCCGCATCGACCAAAAAGATCATTGCAAAAAAGAATGAGTCTGATCACTAGTTCAATATCCAAATTGAAGGGTTGCATACGGCAGATCGAAACCTTGAATCCAAGTGGTGCTTCTGAGCAAGATCTTGTAAGTAGATACCACATTTTATTTTAAACATACATTTGTTTATAACATTGTCGTTATAAAATATATATTCTTTTTTTTTTTTGCAGTTAAATCGTGCTAAAATATTATTAACAGAAGATGCAAAATACCAAAGAGGCTTCAAATTTGACCATGTGTGGCACATTCTTAAAGACATTGAGAAATTTGGCAATGATAATGTTGAAACCGCTACAACGAGAAGAAGTAACCAAGAATATACTAATATTGGTTCATCTCAGTCAGAATCTGCTGAGGCAGAATTTCCAAGTGCATCTCCGCGTGTGTCATCATTTAATCTTAATATCATCGATGAGGATAGCGGTGATACTTCAACTATACGACCTATTGGGATGAAACAAGCAAAAGAGAAAAGGAAAAAAGAAGAGCATGTGTCAAAAATGATTAATCAGAATGACGAACTTGTTAAGCAATTGAAGGTTGGTAACGATATGTTTAAATTAAGGGAAGAAAATAGAATTCTATTCAAAGATTTGAATCCTATAGCCGATCTGTTGATACTCATTGTATTTAGATTTATATCTGCTCATACATTACATTAGTTTTATACATCAGTGGCTAATTGGGCTGCGTATCAATTAGCGTGACATCTGTGTATAGAACTTTGACAAGAATAGTTTTTATAGGACTTCACAGGTTCAGCGGAAGACCTCTTTAAAGCTTCACCGGAAGACCTGCTACAACATACAATGGCAGACCTTGTCTGCACTCGGTCAATCATGACGTGTCCAGTCAAACAATTATTAGTGGATCAATTTAAATTTACCCTTATCAGTTTGAATTTAAATTGAGACATTCACGACATCAGACCCGCCAGAAAGCTTTCAGCGGGAAGACTTCGGAGGCGAATAGTAAAAGCGAGAAAACGGTGTCACCTGCATGCGTAACAACTTTCAGAATCGACATCTAGATTGCCCGGTTTCTAGTCTCTGCAAAAGATCTCTGCACCGTTTCCCTGCTCAATATCTGTGAAGACGAAATCTTCAAGATAGCTCCATGCATTTAATGCATTAAACCTAATAGAGCTGTTAAGTCTTCGTCTTCTCCAATGGATCTCCAGAATGCTCCAGCTATAAATGCCGCCATTAAAGACTGAAAAAACACTTGATGAATTGCTCTGAAAATCTACAACAACTCTAAGTCTTTATACTCAGTGCATTCAAGAGATCCTAAACAGATCAAGAAGTCCTCGACAACAACAAGAAGCTCTGCATCAACATTTATTATTTTACTTCTTGTTGTTTTCATTCAAAGTTATTCTTCTTCACTAATTAAATATCTAGTTTACAAAGATATTTAATTCCTTAACCCCCAAACACAAGTCAATATTTTGTACACGATCCATTGGGAATATTCTTTGTAATAGATCTAGTGGAAAACATAGTGTACTTTTAAATCCAAGGTTAACTGCCTTGGTGGTGGACGTAGCACTCTTTATAGTGTGAACCATCCCAAAATACTTGTGTTATTCCTTAACTGTTTGTTTGCGTATTGAACTGTTAATTATTTCCTTTATCTATATCCTTAACAGCAGACTTGAGTAGTCAGTTAAAGTCTACCGGTAGTCCTTATCGGCAGACTTGAACCAGTTTCTTTGCAAGACTTCCGCTACTTCAATCTTTACAATAGATTGTAAGTGCTTGTCAAAAGAACTTACTTAAAAGTTTTTAAGTGTATAATAAGCTATTCAACCCCCCTTCTAGCTTATTATTGTGCCCGTTGGGACTCACAATTGGTATCAGAGCCTAATTTTTTGAAAACTAGTTTTTCCGAGATTAAACTCTTGAGAGATTCGATCCAATGGCACAAACACACTACATGCTGCCTACATCAAATGCAAACCACGTCCTAATATTGGACGAAGGTCATTTTGATGTTTGAAAGGATAAGGTAATACGTTTTATGAACTCCATTGACAACAGGTTATGGAAGTGCGTTATAGCGAGGACAACATGTACCAATGAAGGCCAACCTTCTAGCCTCCATTCTTTGGGAATCTGCGAAGTTCCCAAGAAGAAGAATCGAGAATGGACGGACGACAGAGAAAAGCTGGTAGAGCTAGATAGTAAAGCAATCAATATCATTACTAGCTCTCTAGATACAAACACATACCAACAAGTGATCCGATGTACTCTTGCAAAAGAGATGTGGGAAGCTCTTGTGGAATACTTGGAAGGAGACCAAGACACGAGATAAGAAAATACACATCATCCAGCGGTTTGACTCCTTCAAAGGATCGGAGGAAACCTTGAGACAAACATATGATCTCTTCGGTGAGGTAATTAATAGTTGTTTTTCTCTTGGTAAAACCTATGACAAAAAGGAAATGAACATGAGGTTTCTAGGCTCTCTAGGTAGCTTGTGGCATGTTAAGACCACTGCCATGAAAGAATCCAAAAACTTAAACGAAATGACTCTCCGTAGTCTTTACGCAAGTTTGAAGGTTTATGAGCTCGAAGTAAATCAAGCTCTAGAGCAGGACAAGCAGTTCATAAGCGTGTCCTTGCCGACCATGGTCAAGAAGAAACCCACTGTTGAAAACAAACCTTCCACCTCCTCCGGTGAAAAGCGATTTTCTCTCAAAGCGAACAATTTGCTATGTTTGTAAAGCGTTTTCAAAAATTTGCAAAATATGGAAGGAAGGACACACACCATGACCTTTTAGAAATCTTGGTGAAAGCTCATCTAAAGAAGAGCTTGTGTGTTACAATTGTAGAAGACACAGTCACTTTGCCTCCAAATGTCCAAAGCCAAAATTTGAAGCATAGAAGACCTACTTATAAAAATTTCAAAAGCAAAAGGTATCTTTGGTGAAGACATAGAAGATAAACAGGTTGCTACATGGTTTGAGACGATTCAGACGAGGAAGAGGATGATTGTGAGCAAGCTAACATATGCTTAATAGCTCATGATTCAGGTCCCACCTATGACTCTGAAAATGAAGTCGAAGTCTCACTTTAGTCCTTGGATAAAAGTGAGATCAACGGTGAGAACTTGATAAGGAAGAACTTCTCGAGGATAATCAAGATATGCTTGAAGAGTTCAATTCCTTTAGAGTAGCCTATGTAAAACTTCGCCAAGAAGCGTGAGAAACTTCTTGATGAGAAATCTCGATGGCGGTGAGATTCAAACTCTCAATAGCTGTCAACAAGAAAGTATCAAGCTCATAGGAGAAAACAAATTCCTTTGTGACAAAATCGAATGTCTCCTTGAGCACATCAAAGGACTTGACACGGAGAAAATTGCCTTGCAAAGACAATTGACTCTGGAGCGACTCGAGGATACCTTGAAGAAATCCTTTCAAGCCAAAAATCATGTAAAGATAAATCGGCATAGGATATTCGATGAGCCCGTATGACATTCTCATCATCACGAGAGAAAGGTGAATCCTCAAGGCGCTAATGATATCTCTTTCTAAAGCAGGCGTTTGGAAATAAGGGGAAACAAGGCCTTAGTTATTCAAGTGTTCCTTATGTTTACCCCAAGCTTAGAAAGGAAAGCCAAGATTCTTGCTTCGGATGAGAAACTGAGAAAGTAGCGGTAGAAAACTAAAGTCTGCAGGCAACACTACGCTAAGGCAAAGTCTGTGGCGGTAGACCTACTAAATCTCTACCGGTGACTATCAAGTTTGTCTATGAAGCAGGCAAGCACTTGTACTGTTGAAAGTAAACTTAAAGGTATTCTACCAAATCCTCTAAAAGGGTTATCAACAGACAAGCCAAAGCTAAGTCGGTGGTAACATACCTAGGAAGGATCCAAAAGAAACCAATTAAGTCTACAGTCGACAAGCAAAGGTGAACCAAGGGCGGTTGTTAAGAAAAAGGATAATCACAATCACTCTTGACTAAAGCCAGCAGCAGGTTCTCATGTAATTTCCATTTATGTCATTCTTGCAATTGCACTAGGCCATCGGCCCCGAGAATGCTGCTAAGGTTCACTTCAAAATCGAGAGACCTAGTTCTCTCAAGGTTAAGCAGTATGGGTTCCAAAGGTTGCTAATCCTTAGGATCCAAAAAGAAAATAAAAGGAGACCTTGTTGCTTTAAACCACTTTTCGGGTATGCTTCATGGCTATAGATTCGAGAAGATAAAGACATCGGTACAGACGGTGGCTGCTCAAGACACATGACAAGAAACATAAGTCTACTCTCGGATATAGGCGAAGCCAAGGTCCCGGATTATTTTCGGAGACAATGCAAGAGGAAAACAATTGGGTATGGCTCGATCACTAGAGGAAGTCTCTCCATCAACAAATTTCTCTAGTGGCGGCTTAAAGCATAATCTTGAGCATATCCCAGTGCGACAAAGGATTAATCGCCAATTCAACTCCAACCGGTGCCTCATCAAAGATCGTGAATCATGCTCAATCTTGGCCAGGCAATAGACAAGGAAATGTCATGTCGTGGACTTAAATCTTCTAGGGAGATTCTCAGCCTTTGCCTAGTTGCTAACAACGTTCATGACAACAGGTTGGCTATGGCACAAGCGTCTCGTCACCTCAACTTCAAACACCTCTCCAAGCTCTCCAAAGATGGGCTTGTCGAAGGTCTACTATGGTGTCTGCCGAGCCACGGCCGAGAAGTTGTAAAGCTTGCCAATTAGGAAAACTTTCCAAGTCTTCCTTCAAAAGAAAGTACGTCATGTCAACAAAGCGGACCTCTTCAATTTGCATATGGATCTCTTTGGACCAATCACTACTGATCGGTATTTCGGGAGACAAGTACACACTTGTAGTAGTTGGCGACTACTCTAGGTTCACACGGATCGAAACAATGACTTGAAAGATGAGACATATGATCTAGTCACCGCTCTTTTGGAAGACTTCAAACCCAAGCTTGAAGACATTAGTGACATAAGATCGGACAATGGCACCAAATTCAAGAACAACGGTGTAGAAAGATATTGTGATGACCACGGGATCGGCCACAACCTCTGCTTGGGAACTCCTCAACAAAATGGTGTAGGCTGAATGGAAGAACATAAACGATTAAGCGGCAAGAACTATCTTTGTGAAGCAAAACTTCCAAAGTACTTCTTGGCGAAGCGTCAACTCTCCATGTTTTACCGAGCAGATCCTTGGTAAACAAGTTTCATAACAAAACTCCATATGAAATATGGAGGAAGAAACCCAAACATAGGATTTTTTAAAATCTTTGTAAATGTTTTATTCTTCATAATGGAAAAGAATATAGAGGAAAATTTGATGCAAAATCAGACGAAGGAATTTTTCTGGGGTATTCCAAACATTCAAAAGCATTTCGCATTTTTAGTAAAACTCATTTGAAAATCTTAGAATCTTTACATGTTACTTTTGATGAATATGACTTGTTAGAGCCTAGAAAGGCTCGAATGTTGCTAATGATTACGATAATGATGAGGCAGTACAAATGACATCTACTTCCACTCCTCTTGAGAATCCTGCGGTTGCAGACGCTTCGAGTTCAGTAACCCTTCTTGGCGGACTTGACTCTGCAGGATACAGTTCAACTCTTCATTGGACCCAGAACCTATCTCTTACGTTTTACCTAAACACCTTTGCGAGATCACTCATCCTTCTTGTTCACAGAGAAAATGAAGGTTTCGAAGATCTATCTCTTGAACCAAATTTTGGTGACTCTCCTCTCAACCTACTCAGAATTCTTAAGGGAAGAACCCACCAGAAGTGATCTTCCTCCAACCATTATTGAAACAAGAGATCATCCTGTTTCTCAAATCATTTGTGATCTCAACTCAGGAGTTCAGACGAGGAATAAAGTTCGAAATGAGACTATGTTTGCATTTGCATTCGTATCTGAAATCGAGCCAAAGAAGATTGATGAAGCTATTGTAGATCATAACTGGATTGAAGCTATGCAAGAAGAGCTGAACCAGTTTGAAAGATGCAAAGTGTGGAGCTTAGTTTAAAGATCGTGACCATCCGGTTATCGGCACCAAATGGGTTTCTGAGAAACAAAAGAGATGAAGATGGGAGCGTCACCGAAACAAAGCTAGATAGGTTGCTCAGAGGCTACCGGCGGGGAAGAAGGGATTGACCGATGAAACATTTGCTCTGTTGCGGATTAGAAGCAATCGAGACTCTTTCTAGCATATGCATCATTCATGGACTTCAAAGTGTATCGGATGGACGTGAAGAGTGCCTTTACGAATGGTGATCTTCAAGAAACGGTATACGTTGAACAACCACCAGGATTTGTAATTCAAGACAAACTGGATCATGTCTACCGACTCAAGAAAGCACTTTATGGCCTAAAACAAGCTCCCAGAGCTTGGTATGAAACTCTATCCAAGTTCTTAATAGAACAAGGATTTGTGAGAGGAAGAATATACACAACTCGTTCATCCTCAAGCGCAGGTCATTCTCTCAGTAAATCTATGTGGGCGAGATCATCTTTGGATCAACTAACAAAGCATGTGCAAGAGATTCGAGAAGGCGATGCAAAGCAAGTTCGAGATGAGTATGATGGGAGAACTTACCTACTTTCTAGGATTTGCAGATTCAACGAGACTTAAGCGGAATCTTCATCGACTAAACCAAATATGCAAAGGAACTCATCAAGAAATTTGGTCTTGATTGACAAAAGGATTTGAGACTCCAATGTCTACCGACCGGCGCCATCTTGATAAAGATGAAAAGGGAAAGCAAGAGAACATGACCCAAATGCGAGGAATCATAGGTTCACTTCTTTACCTTCTTGCTAGTAGACGACATTATGTTTCTTTGTTTGTGTTTGTGCAAGATTTCGAGGCGGATCAAAGGAATCACATTTGCTGTCGCTAAGCGTATCATCGAGATATGTTTCAACAACAACAAATCTAGGCATCGGTATTCCAAAGCAACAACTTCGATCTAGTTGGATACTCGAGATCACGAGACTATAAACTTGCAAAGTGAAGCGAGATGATGTGTGAAAGCATAACGAACGCAAGATTACCGGTCGTATCAAGTAATAAAGTTCGGTACGAGTCGATCCCACGAGGATAGAGCTAGAAATAAATCCTAAGTATTAAAATTGGTCACACCTAATTTTATCTAAGCTAACGGAAATTAAATTTAAAATAAAATTAAAATAAACAAAATAAAGGCAAGAAAATAAACTAAATTAACACGACAGTGAAACAGCGGCAACATCAAATCAAGGTTAAAAAGAATAGGATTGTGATATTTCTAGTCTAGCCAATGTTTAATTTAACTCTTTCTATTTTTCTTAACTCAAATTTTCGGTAGTCGGGTGCGCACTAATATTTTCTACGGGCTTTCGCTACGTATAGAAAAACCTAGCTATCACTCATCCTTGCTACGGGCTCATATCCTCACAACACATAGCCTAGGGGAGAAAATAGCCGCGTGGTAGATCAAGCACCCAATGACTATCTACGGCCTTCGACAATCGGTGTGCCTTAGAGACGTAAACAATTATCACAATTTTCGGAATAATAGGAAGGGCTTTCGCTTCGTATCCTATCATTCTAGGGTTCATTTAATGATTCATGACTTCATTAAAAGCATTAAGCACACAATGATAATAACCAAAAATATATGAGCAATACATGAAATAGAGAGAAATTAAATTAAAACATCACATTCAACATAGATAATAATCACAATTCAAAAATGTATTTAGCTCATCATCAAGGTATCAAAATAAATGCAAAGTTTTCCCAAAAATTACAACATTAAAATAATTAAAGAGGTGGAAGAATTAAACCAATTAATGTTGCAATCTTGGGTTGACTTCACTTAATCTTGCTCCCTTGACCCTTGATTTGATGCTCCAAGCCTTCAAAATGGATGCATTTTTTATTTTGGTGGAGAGATGAAGAGTGGATGAAATGGAATTGGGGAGAGTTTTAGGGCTAATGCCCTAAAACTTGAAGGCTGGTGGCTTCCTATTCACTGTTCTGCTTTGATTCCAGCCCCCACCTGCCCGAAAAGAGAGCTCTCTGAATCTCTCAAGGCAGCTAGGGCATTCAAGGGGCAATTTAGGAAGCTTAGGAATTCATTGAGGGCAAAAAGGGCAAGAAAATGAGCTTGGGTCGCGGCAGGGTCAGGGTCAAATAGGGGGGAGAGTTCGCGGGTCAACCCAGGAGAAATGGGGCGAAGAAATGAGAGGTATAGCAGGTTGAATAATGGGCTGGAGGGTCAGATTGGGCTGGAGTGCACGCGGGTCGGATTGGATCCAAGGCAGGACGCGCGGGTCAGGAGTAGTGGGCGGCGGTGACGTGGCTTCTTCTCTGCTTGACACCGCATTAATGAATTGCAATTTCCATGAATTGCTCCGGTGCCCCTATAATCTTCAGTGTTGCTGCCGAAGGTCCTCCCCTCTCCAGCTCTTTCAATTCAGTACTCAGTTAGCTTGGGTTAAGTTATGTTAGCTTTCGCCCTTTGAAATACTTGACGAAACTTAACGGCAAGCATCAAAACTTAACATTAATGCCTGGAATTGCCTCGATTTGCAAATATTGAGCCGTACAACCTCAAATATCTTTGAGATACCTACATGAAGCACAAAATACATAAAAATAGTATCTCAAATGCAATAAATTATTAACCAAAGCTCAAAATTAATCAAGAAAAATTCCGAAAACTAATGAAAATAATAGAAAATTAAAAGCTTATCAATACCCCCAAACTTAAACTTTGATCGTCCCGAGCAAAGAGAGATATGGATTATGGATAAGCTCGAGACAACGATGGAATGAAGAAGGCACTCAATCAAGATCCCACATGCATTACCATGAAAGAAATCAAACTCAAGATTACAAAGATGCACAACCAAGGTATGATGTGATTTCAATGCTAGCAAACTTTCCTCAAACACTTACTTAAAAACAAGAAGCACAAGCCCATGACTAAATAGCAATGCTATAGCTAGGATTGAACGTTCAATGAAATACCAAGCATAAGCCATGAAACCGAAAGAGATAAATACTTCACAAGGCAATAACCCATGGCATGACAATATCAATAGGGCTTTTGCAAAGCTTATAACTTTAGGCAAAGGTTGAGCTATAAATGAAGGGAAGGAAATCAAGACAAGAGAGCACAAGTGAAGCCTTCAAAATCATACTCAAGTCTAACTTCATGAAACAACATACTTCATCATAACTCACCATTCTTCTCAACAACCCCCAAATTTAGCTTCTTTTTTTTTTTTATACATATCAAGAACTTGGGGTTGAGAGTATATCAAACTACCACAAATAATTTTTTTTTATCCCACAATTCCCCTCTTTGAATAACTTTAAAGCACAAATGGTTCATAATTTTGGGTTGCCCTTCACTTTTGATTTTTTTTTCTTTTTCTTTTTTATACACAAGGGTCCCTTTTTACAATATAAACAACCCCCAACTCATTAACCAAAATTAAATCACACCACACCAATATATGAAGAACAACACTTCTATGAAGCACATACTCCCTCCAAGACATAAATTTAGAAATTCATTTCACAAAGTGCTCTTTCAAAGGGTTGGATAAAGTGTATAGGCTCATGGGATAAGTCAATGTAGGTGATCAAAATGAAGGCGAATGGGGGTCATTGTATACTTTTGCACACACCATTCTTTCAATAAGGCTCAAATGGGGAAACTAGGGATTTAATGTGAACATGGGTAGGTCGATATGGCACAAACGAGTCAAACATGGCCTATATCATGCTATTGTCATACTCACAAGCCAAGCTATTCATCAATTTCAAGATCATCTAACGGCATCACAACTCACAACAAGGTACTCATAACACATGCACAACCAAAGCTAGAGCTTAGCTTAAAAAAATTATCAAGATATCCACACATGGGCACTATTTAACATGAATGAGGGAAAGGCTAGCACAAAAATCACAAAATATCCTCAACTATGCATGTAATAATCTCAAGGCCGAATCCAAGAAAATAATGCACATACAACTCTATGAGCGCCAAAGTGATGAGATGAATGATCAAAGCATAATTAATGGGGTCCAAATTAGCTTGAAATTTTCTAAAATTTTTCAAAATTTTCCCAAAAATCGAAGGCAAAGATAAGACCGACCCCACCCCCAAACTTAGAACCGAACATTGCCCACAATGTTCATGATCATAAAAATGCATAAAAAGGGGGCGGGGGAAAGAGAAGAGAAAACTCCCTCAAAGTCGGTGCACTTGAAGTCCAAGCCATGAATATGTCGCTCCATGAATCTCCGCGAGTCACCCCCAAACTTGAATAATTGCTCAACCCCTACATCAAATCAAAGCTCAAAAGAAATATATGAGAGCAATTATATTGTAAATAAAATTAAAATAAAAAGAAAATATTTTTGGTGTGGGGACTCTATGTACACCTCCCTACAAACCCACAAACTTGGGAGGGCTTCGAAAAGCGACACAAAATACAAGACATATAAATACAAAAGAAATAAAAGAAACCAATTTTTCGCCTACGGAGGCACCGGTTCATTTAGAAACGCGCACATGGCATTCCCATAAAATCCATGACCAAGGAAGTGCTTTAATTGAAGGCCTTTAAGCTTGAACACCTCCTTAGTTGCCGACTCCCGAAAAATAGGCCATTTGAAAATGTCGGCAATAGGAAATATCACACCCAACTCACTTAAGTGAATGAATTCATCTTGATGCTCGAGAGGCGGGTGGAAATAAGAAATTTGAGCCTCAATGCTCGGTGGAGTGTAGAGGTGAGGGAACGGTTCCTTGAAGCTTTCATTTGGGCCAAAAGAATCATCCTCTTCAAAAATGCTTGGATGCTCCATCTCATTACTAACATACTCTTCAAGGGTGGGAGAACTCGGCATAGGGTGGGGAGCATGATTGATCACTTCACACTCACAAGCTTCTATACTTTGGTCTTCCACCGCGACATGGATATGAGATTGAGGCGCTTCCAAGTGAGGTTGTCCCAAGATACTCGAAATTTCACTCTCATTAGTGAGAGAGAGATCATTGCAAAGCTCCATTTCCATTGGGTTTTCCTCGGCATTGGGTTGAAGGTCTTCTTGAGGTGATTCTTCAAGGGCAACACCGAATTTCCGCATTGTAGCTTCCCAATCGTGAGGAGGGACTAGGAGCTTGATGGCTTCTATCAACACGGCTACTTGAGCCTTTAGACTTTGAATTGTTTCTTCTTCCGTGAGCGGGCGTTGCTCAACTTCCCAAGGGTAATTGTTACTCACACAATTCGGATCATAGGGGTGATGATAGGGGTCTTCATGATGGTAGTGAGAGGAAGAAGCATAAGAATTCGACTCCATCCCAAATGCACACGGATATGGAAAATGATTTCCATAACAATTCTCACAAATTAAGCTCGGATGGACCGGAGTATAATTCATAGCCTCGGTTGACGCCATCTCATTCTCATAAATTCCCGGCATTCCATTCCATGCCCCTTGATCAAAGTCCCAATTGACATTGTTCCAAGCCATCGCTTCAAGCTAGCTACAAGAACACTCACTAGACAAACAAGATCAAATGCAAAAGAACAATAAAAAAAAAAACTACTCTAAAAGAAAGCAAAAACTAACTACAACTAAAATTAAAGCAAATAGAGAAAAAAGAAAAAAAATGCTTAAATTAAAATTAGGCAAGCTTGGTATTAATATCAAGATAAATTCTAGAAATCTATCCCCGGCAACGGCGCCAAAAACTTGATGTGCGCGAGCGCACACGGGCAAGATTACCGGTCGTATCAAGTAATAAAGTTCGAAATACGAGTCGATCCACGAGGATAGAGCTAGAAATAAATCCTAAGTACTAAAATTGGGCACACCTAATTTTATCTAAGCTAACGGAAATTAGATTTAAAATAAAAATAAAATAAACAAAATAAAGGCAAGAAAATAAACTAAATTAACGCGACAGTGAAACGGCGGCAACATCAAATCAAGGTTAAAAAGAATAGGATTGTGATATTTCTAGTCTAGCCAATGTTTAATTTAACTCTCTCTATTTTTCTTAACTCAAATTTTCGGTAGTCGGTGCGCACTAATATTTTCTACGGGCTTCGCTACGTATAGAAAAACCTAGCTATCACTCATCCTTGCTACGGGCTCATATCCTCGCAACACATAGCCTAGGGGAGAAAATAGCCGCGTGGTAGATCAAGCACCCAATGACTATCTACGGCCTTCGACAATCGGTGTGCCTTAGAGACGTAAACAATTATCACGATTTTCAGAATAATAGGAAGGGCTTTCGCTTCGTATCCTATCATTCTAGGGTTCATTTAATGATTCATGACTTCATTAAAAGCATTAAACACACAATGATAATAACCAAAAATATATGAGTAATACATCAAATAGAGAGAAATTAAATTAAAACATCACATTCAACATAGATAATAATCACAATCCAAAAATATATTTAGCTCATCATCAAGGTATCAAAATAAATGCAAAGTTTCTCCAAAAATTACAACATTAAAATAATTAAAGAGGTGGAAGAATTAAACCAATTAATGTTGCAATCTTGGGTTGACTTCAATTAATCTTGTTCCCTTGACCCTTGATTTGATGCTCCAAGCCTTCAAAATGGATACATTTTTTATTTTGGTGGAGAGATGGAGAGTGGATGAAATGGAATTGAGGAGAGTTTTAGGTCTAATGCCCTAAAACCTGAAGGCTGGCTTCTCTTCAACGATCTTTGATTCGCCCCCGAAAAGAGAGCTCTCAATCTCTCTCAAGGCGCTAGGGCATTCAGGGGCAATTTAGGAAGCTTAGGAATTCATTGAGGCAAAAGGGCAAGAAAATGAGCTTGGGTCGCACAGGTCGGGACAAAAAGGGGAGAGTTCATGTCAACCCAGAGAAATGGGGCTAAGAAATGAGAGGTATATCGGGTTGAATAATGGACTGAGAGGGTCGATTGGAGTGCAGCGGTCTGATTGATCCAAGGCAGACGCTGGTCGTGAGTAGTGGGCGGCAAGGACGTGGCTTCTCCGCTTGACACCGCATTAATGAATTGCAATTTCCATGAATTGCTCCTGCCCCTATAATCTTCGGTGTTGCCGAAGGTCCTCCCTCTCCAAAGCTCTTTCAATTCAGTCCTCAATTAGCTTGGGTTAAGTTTCTCCTAGCTTCCGCCCTTTGAAATACTTGACGAAACTTAACGCAAGCATCAAAACTTAACATTAATGCCCGGAATTGCATCGATTTTCCAAATATTGAGCCATAAAACCTCAAATATCTTTGAGATACCTACATGAAGCGCAAAATACATAAAAATCGTATCTCAAATGCAATAAATTATTAACCAAAGCTCAAAATTAATCAATAAAAATTCCGAAAACTAATGAAAATAATAGAAAATTAAAAGCTTATCGCCAGAAAAACAAATGGGACTTGTCAATTTCTTGAAATAGACTTGTCTCATGGTCATCATGCAAGAAACAAGGATCGGTTGCAAACTCCACCACAAAGGCGTAATATATTGCCACGGCCCGATGTTGCTCTATTATGGATGAAGCAACAACCAAGTGACTACAACATCAAGATCAAATTGTCCAATTATGTGTGACAACACATCGGTAATTCGTCTCCAAGAATCCAAAGGATGCACTCTAAGACAAACACATTGATATCAAGTTATCACTTTCTCAAAGATCATGTGGAGAAATGTAACATCGACCAGAATGCCCAACCGAACATCAATTGACCGACATACTCACAAAGCCACTGGATGCCACCAGGTCTGCTTATTTAAGGAGAAATCTTGGTATGATTGATCCTACTGCTTAATTTCAATATATTATAGCTTTTCTTTCATACCGGTAGACTTAGTTTTATACTTACCGGAAGACGTCATTTTCCCTTTAGCGGAAGACTTAAAGGTCAGTATCTCTACTTAGTCTATTTTAACTAAAGAGGTTTTCTAAAAAACAAAAAAGTGGGGTCATACGTAAAATCTTTCTACTTAGAAAATGTCTAAAGTTCCCGTTTTTTGGGCCAAAATGTTTCTTTAAATAGCCCTTGAACCGCCCTTTCCAAAACTTTAAGAAACCCGTTTGTCTTAAATATTTCTCTCTTTATTCAAACCCTCTCTCTCTCACTCTCTCTGCAACTGCTCTCTCCATCTCCAAATTCTTCTTGTTTCTTCTTCTCATCAGCAACAATGGTATGTTCTTCTCTACTCTACTACTTGCTATTCATTGTTTATTGTTTCGTATTTCATCTCTTAAGCTAATTGTTTTGGAATACAAAAGGTCACTTTCGTGTATCTGGCAGTATCCGCCATTGTTGTTCTTCAAAACCTAGAAACTAACAGTCTTCTATATGCTTTGAATACTTATTCTCTTAAGAAATCATCTGTTAATGTTTCTCTGGTTTACTTAACCTAAACATTCAAGGGTTTCAAGTTTTCTTTTCAAAAACTTCGATTAATTTCAGAAAAACTTGAAATCGTTGTTTGTCTATCATTTGAGGTAAAAAGCCCTAATTTCTGACTGCATTCTTTCAGGTAAAATCCTCAAAATCCAAGCGTAAGATGGAGTTGGACCTTTAAAAGACATCCCACCCGCCTTGATGTTAATCTACCTAGGTACCTTACTTTTCCTCGCCACGCCATCCGCCTTGACCCAAAACTTTATATACCCTAATGCATAGACCTCCAATCTGCTCGCACAATTGCCGCCTGAGTCAAGGCCTGCTAAGACATGAACGCTCAGGATTCTTCCACTTCCACTCTTCGCCTCAACGACAAGAGCTACAAAGATTCTCTTTGGTCAAGAGTTCTACCAACTAATGGAGCTTAGAAATCAAAATGCTCTGCGTGGATGGATTCGCGACCGTCCTATCTCCATCACCACCAAGACCATCTCCACCATTATTGGTGTGCACTTCGGTGGTGCTCTTGAATCTTCATTTGCTGAGGCCGATCATGCCCTGAAGCAATGAGGGAATTGATACCTCAAGAGAACCACAAGTGGAAGATGCCGAGGAATCTCTTCCCATTAGACGCCTATCGCTCCACCACTTGATCGACAAGGGATCGTTGTTCAAAAGCGGAGCCTATGACATGTTCACTAAGACAACAAATAATCTCACAAGTGCCGCTTCACCTTCGCACACATCTCAACTATAGTGTTTAATGAACAAGCGTATGTTGAGAAGGTCAAGAACAACCCCAACCGCAAACGCCATTTGTCAAGCCGATCAACGCTCTCCTTCGAGACACGTAGAGCAGTCAACTGCCGCCCTTGAAGGAAGATGAGCTTATAGTGGTGTCCAAAGACAAACAAATTGACCACTTCGCTCTTCAACAAGCATACTGCACACGAGAACAAGCAAAGGCAAGAAAAAGGTCTTTCCGCCCATCTCCCGACAAAATTGCTAAAGCATGTGCCCATTATCGCTACACGCTCAACATGGAAGCGTATGAAGCGGCTAGCAAGACCTTCAAAAGGCGCTCGCTAAGTTTGATGACCGTTGCCTGCACTCTTCGCCAAAGAAGCCAAAGATTTGGTCGATGAGTCGAGCAATAGCACTGCCGAGGTCCAAGCAGACAACTAAGGCCAAAAAGGCTGTAGGGCGGAAGAAGTGAAGCGAGGAGCGAGGAGCGACAAAGCTAAATGGATAAGGAAAGAGTCAAGGAAAGGAGGCAAAGGACAAGTCGTTTACCGCTTCTTCCTCCGTCAAATCTCCATCTCCCTCCCCAACCCACCCAACCCCAAATTTAACCAAATCAAATTAACCAACCCCTCTACCCAACCTTCTCCTAAAACCAAACGACCACCCTCACCTTCACCGCACCTCACCTAAACCAAAACGTAGGCGACCACGTAAAACCTTTGAAGACCAACCACCTAAAGACATTCCAAATTTCTATCGATGATGACGCACTGAGCCCCTCTATTCACCTCACCGCTAAGGAAGAAAGAGTCACCGACACCCCTCTATCGCCACACACAACCCTACCGACCCAACCCTCTACCGCCACACAACCCTACCTACCGCCGACCAACCCCTACCACCACACCAAGCCAAATCCATTCCTCCCGAGTCATCTACTCGAGGATTTCTACCCTCCTGAGAGTTCATCCCTCGTGGAGCCTCAAAGACAGAGGGAGCCACCCGAACTCCTACCCCTCCTCCTTCACCTTCAACTCAACTACTCTCCTAACCCATCTACCCCTACCTCACCTCATCATACCCAAAACCACTTCATCTACACCATCCAAACCCACCCAACCTTCTCCCACCAAACCTCTAGACCCTCGTGCCTCTAGTAACTTTTGATCTCTTTCATCGGTCATGATCTTTTTCCCCAAGATCAACTCTCAACCACAACCACACCTCCGCAAACCCAAATCCCTTTTCTATCCCGCTTTCTTTCTTTCTCGTTTCTATCGATTCTTTATTCGAACATCAATTGTCGTGACAATTTCGACACCGACATTGAGTTAGATTCTCCACCAACTCCTCCTCCCTCTCCACCAAAAAACCATCTCCTCTTCTACCAACACCATCCCCACCCAAGACTCCGCCTCTTCCGACTCACCACCCCACCTCTCCAACAGCCTCTTCCGGCCCATGTCCTCCTGCACCACCTCTTCTGCTGGCGATCACATTCACATTGGCCTGAACCTCCTCCTCTCAACCGGCCAATGCCAAGTTTTGTCTCTGGGCTGACGCTATCTACGAAAGGCTAGGGCGAAGCCGACAAGATCTCTACCGCCGTCACGAATAGTGCCGCCAAGGCCCAAAGCCAATGAAAGAACTCGCCGCTTTTCTTCGACATTCCAAGAAGGCGTGTGGACCCGTTTGGGATGTATGAGACATGAGTTTATGGATGTCAAAATAAACGCTGATGCTCAACGAGATTTAATGTGTTCGGCCCGTCATCCCTCTTCTACGAGTTGTTCCACGCTATTACACTTTATCTCTGCCGCCCACTCACCCTCGAGCTCAACAACATAGCTCGCGACTCATGACATTACGAATGTTTCTAATGTGATCGTGATCCGGCCATCACTAAGGAGGCAACGGTTTATCAATCAGATGCTTATGGAAGAGAACTGGGCTGCTCGAAGAACTCGACTATCGTTTGTTCCACTAGACCTCCCACTGATACAGATGATGAATACGTCCAAGAATCAAGAGCTAGAGCGACAAATAAGGTAGAAAAGATAAAGAGACAAAGGCAAAGGGAAAAACCTTGCAAATTTGTATCTCGTTTTCCCTTAAACCTTTGTATCTATCCTTATTTTTGAAAACTCTATAATCATTAAACTTCGCTTATAATACGTAAGATTAATTGCCTATCAAAATTGTCTACTATTTAAATTCTTGCTCTTTCATTTCATACATGCTTAGAATTTAAATTTCGCCTTTAAATTTATTTGAACTGCTTTTACTAATACGTGTGTTGTTATGATTTCCTTATATTTAAGCACCTAGATTAGTCTTTACACTTGAGGTGTTCTCTTGTTTGATAGAGGCATGTCTTCCGTTATAAAATTAAGAATTCTCTTAGACATGCTATTATCTATCACATAGTCGATTATAGCCCTCATTTGTAGTAATGATGACGGATATAAATAGGAGGAGATTGTTGATACTCATTGTATTTAGATTTATATGCTTTCATACATTACATTAGTTTATACATCAGTGGCTAATTGGGTTGCATATCAATTAGCGTGGCATCAATGTATAGAACTTTGCCAAGAATATTTTTATAGGACTTCACGGGTTCGGCGGAAGACCTCTTTAAAGCTTCACCGGAAGACTGCTTCTGACATCTGACGGCGGAACCTTGTCTACGTTGGTCAATCATGGCGTGTCGTCAAACAATTATTAGTGGATCAATTTAAGTTTACCCTTATCGGTTTGAATTTAAATTGAGACATTCCCGACATCTCGAGACCCTTGGCGGCTTTCAGCGAAGACTTTCGCGGGCGAGCGATAAGCGGGAGAGACAGGCGTCACACTACATGCCTAACAACTCTTCGGTCGACATCCAGTTGCGGTTTCTAGTCTCTGCAAAAGATCTCTGCACCGTTTCCCTGCTCGATATCTGTGAAGACGAAATCTTCAAGACATCTCCATGCATTTAATGCATTAAACCTAATAGAGCTGTTAAGTCTTCGTCTTCTCCAACGGATCTCAGGATGCTCCGACTATAAATGCCGCCATTAAAGGCGAAGAAACATTTGATGAATTGCTCACGAAAATCTACAACAACTCTAAGTCTTTATACTCGGTGCATTCAAGAGATCTAAGCAGATCAAAGTCCTCGACAACAACAAGAACTAAGTCAACATTTATTATTTTACTACTTCTTGTTGTTTTTTCATTGCTTATTCTTACGCACGAATTAAATATCTAGTTTACAGATATTTAATTCCTAACATACACAAGTCAATATTTTGTACGATCCATTGAGAATATTCTTTGTAATAGATCTAGTGGAAAACATAGTGCACTTTTTAAATCCAAGGTTGATTGCCTTGGTGGTGGACGTAGCACTCTTTATAGTGTGAACCATCCCAAAATACTTGTGTTATTCCTTTACTGTTTGTTTGCGTATTGAACTGTTAATTATTTCCTTTCTATATCCTAACAGCAGACTTGAGTAGTCAGTTAAGTCTA
>CM028378.1:97045272-97076364 GCA_013146195.2 Codonopsis lanceolata
TTTTGACACAATTACATTTACCAACAAACAAATGACACGTAAAGAAATTTGTGCCTCAAGTTGCACAATTTCTCTCACTAAAAACTAATTTTTTTTTAATAAGTATTATACTTTAACTCTTGATATCTTTTATTATCAAAAACTCAATTTGGACAAATAAATATATCATTTTGATGCTCTCACCGAGTAGAATACATTTGCGCAATTACTTCATAACAAACAAGCGATACGTAAAAAGAAATTCGTGCCTCAAGTTACACAATTTCTTTCACAAAAAACACTAATTTTTCAACAATAGAAGAGATGTATCCCACATTGGTTAGAAATTGATGTTGGTTTAAAAATTCTATTATTAAGTACCAATAGAAGAAAAATGCAAATATTTTTACATTGGTTGAAGTGATGTTGATTTTCAAAGTCACTAGAAAACCAAAAGTTTTAAAAGCTTCCACATGGATGCTTTAGAATGAAGATTTATCAAAAGGTGGTGAGGTGGCACAACCAGTGCTCACCTCACCAATATATATATATATATAAAATATTTTTACAATTATTACCAATAGAAGATGTATATCTCACATTGGCTAGAAAATGATGTTGAGTTTAAATTATTTTATATTATAACACATTGTTTAAAAAGAAAATGTTAGATTTTAAAGTCTTTTAAACTAAAGACTTTCACTTTTACAAGAGATGTATCACACATGGTTACAAATTGATGTTTTATTATTAAAAATATTATTATTAATTACTAATTGAAAAATTTACCAATAGAAAATGTATATCTCATTTGTTAAAAATGATGTTGATTTTTATTAATTATTTTAAATTATATAAAAAACTTACTATTATTAGCAATATAAGATATATATATATATATATATATATATATATATATATATATATATATATATATATATACTTTGGTTTTCTAACCATTAACTAATAATAATACATAATAATAATCATAATGATAATGAGTATTAGTATTAGTATATATAACTTCTTCTATTGTCAATAGTAGAAGACTTATATTTAACAAAAAAATTTACAACTAACATTACTTCTAATCAATGTGGGATAAAACTCTTCAAGGTTAGATATTCCTTCTAATGACTCACTTTTAACATCATACTTTAAGCTTTGATATTTTATTCATCCAAAACTTGATTTGGACAAATAAATATATCATTTCGATGTTCTTGACGAGTAGAATACATTTACACAATTACTTTTGTCAACAAACAAATGACACGTAAAGAAATTTGTGCCTCAAGTTGCATAATTTCTTTCACTAAAAACACTAATTTTTAATAAGTATTATACTTTAACTCTTGATATCTTATTCATCCAAAACTTGATTTGGACAAATAAATATATGATTTCGATGCTCTCACCGAGTAGAATACATTTGCGCAATTACATTCGCCAACAAACAAATGACACGTAAAGAAATTACGTGCCTCAAGTTGCATAATTTATCTCACTAAAAACACTAATTATTTTAACAAGTATTATACTTTAAGTCTTGATATCTTATTACCCAAAACTTCGATTTGGACAAATAAATATATCATTTTGATGCTCTCACCGAGTAGAACAAATTTGCGCAATTACCTTCGTCAACAAACAAATGACACGTAAAGAATTTCGTGCCTCAAGTTGCACAATTTCTTTCACTAAAAACACTATTTTTTCAACAATAGAAGAGATGTATCCCACATTGGTTAGAAATTGATGTTGGTTTTAAAATTTCTATTATTAAGTATCAATAGAAGAAATGCATCATACATTGGTTGGAAAGTGATGTTGATTTTCAAAGTCACTTGAAAACCAAAAGTTTTTAAAGCTTCCACATGGATGCAAGTATTTCACATTGGTTACAAAGTATTCTACTATCATTATCAATAGAAAAGATGTATCACACATTGGCTATAAATTAATGTTGGTTTTAAAAATACTATTATTACCTATAGAATAGATGTATCATACATTTGGTAGAGGGTAATGTTTGTTTTTAAAGTATTTAAATAGAAGACTTCTACCATTATTATCAATAGAATATGTATATCTCACATTGGTTAGAAAGTGATGTTGATTTTAATTTTAGATAAAAAAAACTTTTACTATTATTACTAATAGAAGAGATATCTTACATTTGCTAAAAAATGATGTTAGTTTTAAAATGTTTTACTTTTATCGCCAATGTAATAGAAAGATGTATCCACATTATTTAGGAAGAGATGTTGGTTATAAAATTTTTAAAATAAAAGACTTCTTCTATTATTACCAAATGAGGATATGTATTACACATTGGTTAGAAAGTGATGTTGATTTTAAAAGTCTACAATTATTAGCAATAGAGAAATATTTCACATTGGTTATAAAGTGATATTGGTTTAAAAAGTTTTTAGATGATGTATCTCATATTGGTTACAAAGAAATGTATCTCATATTATTTAGAAATGAGTATTGGTTATAAAAGTCATTAGATAAAAGACTTAAACTTTCATTACCAATAAAAATATAAAATATGTATCTCACATTGTTTAAAAATGAATTATGATTTTAAATGTTTTTAACAAAATGACTTCTAATATTATTATCAAGTTAAATGTTAATTTTAAAAGTCTTTAGATAAAAAAAAATTACTATTATTATTAATACAAAATATGTATCTCACGTTAGCTAGAAACTTATATTAATTTTAAAAGTATTTAGGTAAAAAAATCGTTTAATATTAGTAACAATATAAAAAAAAAGAAGAGATTAACAATCTAATTATAATATCTAAAAGTTATATTATTATTACAAAAATATATATATATCTCACATTATACCCGTGCATAGCACGGGCTAAATAACTAGTATGAGTTATAACTCATTGTAGTACATTGTATCAGAATTGAATAAAAAAATACTAACGAGTTAATTTTAAATTAAAGACTTTACATGATATCTAAATTGAAAACTGTCCGTTGATGATTTTGTAATTTAAAAGCTAATGTATTTGTAATCTACAATTAATTGTGTACAACTTCTAATTCAATAGTTTTTTAAAATAAAGGTCGAAGGAAAATTTAAAACACAATTATTAACATGTGGGGTAATGTATAAATTATAATGGACAAAGTGAAGCTTCTAATTGTTTTTGAAATTAACGGATGAAGAAAATTTAAGGAACAATTAATTAAAATTAAAGATTTTAAAGGCTAAATTGAAACGAACCATTTATTATTCAACAATTTAAAATTTAATGAATCTTTACATCTTCTAATTCAATAGTTTTTTTAAAATAAAAGTTGAAAGAAAATTTAACCCACAGTTATTAACATGTGGGGGGTAATAATGGGGTAATTTGTTCATATACATGGGTATTGGGTATCACCTTAAGTAACTTATAAAGCCTTATTTTCAAACCAATTTGATATGCACAAATGACAATGAAACTCCCATAAAACTTTAAAAGGGATGGTGCATTATTTTGATTAAAAATACTCCTTTTAAAAACCAACAATCTCATGCTTATTTTTATTTTATTTTAAAAATCGTATAAACAAAGAAAATATGAAATACATAATAAAGGTGACAACTTTCTTGAAATGCATCGACACATGTTTTTTGGACTAAATATTAGTAGTAAAGCCGTGTTCCGCTCAGTTTATTAGTTCAATATTCATAGTAAATTGTAAATTGTAAGTCGTGTTTCGCTCGGTTGATTTATTAAAATTACTTTTATCAATAATACACAATAGACTCTCAAAAAATTTGATACCAAAATTGAAATTGAAAATAAAACAAAAAAACAATCAAATGTCAAAATCAAGACTAAAATAAAAACTAATTTACATCAAGTTGCAAATCTCAAATTTGGAATCATGACGAAATTAAAGAAAGAACATAAAATAACCAAAATCATAACTTAAGAAATAAGAATAAATAAAACTAAAATAACTATCAAAATAAAAACCAAAAGCAAAAGATGAAAACCAATAAAAGAAACACTAAGAAAAAATCAAAACTAAAACTAAAATCAATACCCAAACCAAAAAATATAATCAGTCAAAATAAATATATTTTCATCTAATCATAAGAAAAATAAAAAAAAAATTAAAATGTCAAAACTAAAGCCAAAAACAAAAGCACAATCACAAAAAAAAAAAAAAAAAAAAACAAAAAACAAAACAAAAAGTTAAAACTAAAATCATATCTAAAATTAAAATAAAAAAAAAGCTATAACCAAAAACATTAGAAAAACAAATTTTAAAAATTAAAAGCAAAAAAATCATGAAGACCAATGCCAAGAGAGAAATCCAAACTTTGGTATTATCCAAAAAATGAAAACCAATCCATAATTATAGAGATTTGGCAAGAAAAGTTTTACTTTTTTCTTTAAGGAGTCGGTCTTCAAAAGAAATAGAAGAAGAGATGAAAGAAAAAACCTGAGTAAGCTTATAGTGTAAATAAATTATTTAAGACTCTTGTCATCCCTTTCATAGTTTTTGATTCATTTGTAGGTGAAGTGAGATATTCAACCCATTGAAGGATCAAGCAAATGTGTCCATTTAGTTTTAGAGTGAGCCAATGATGAGTATTTCTTGGAAGAAGAGAAAGCTTCGGTTAGTGCCTCTATTAGAAACCTAATGCCATGAATTCATAAACACAAATTATACAAGTCTTTAAATTGATTGTTAAAGTTCTTAATTGTAGTCCTTTCGGCTCCTTGTCCTAGTTGTTAAAGTTCTTAGGTATATATATATATATATATATATAATAACAAGCATGATTTTCCAGCCTAAATATTTTCCATAAATGAAAACATAAATATGCATTGGAAGTTGAAACACTTTGTTTTATTACATTTTTCTTAGTTTTTATTCTAAACATTTAATTAACAAGGCATTCTAAATTGAAACACTTTGTTTTGTTACATTTTCTTTATATATATAATGACAAATGTGATTAGCACATCCAAATATAGCAAGATCCCTTCAAAATGTACTTGCCAAAAATAGGAAGATATATATAATGACAAATGTAATTGCTTATCTTAAGATTGTTAGATAACTACTGTAACTACTTACCAAATAAGGATACTATTTACATATGAACACATATATAAGTATTGATAAGTAAATAAAAAAACATAAAAAGCTCTTAAGAAATTAAATACCATCAATCTAAGAGGGAATGTCTTTTCTTTTCTTACCAATATGCAAGGGAAACGAGACTAACAATCTTTTCAACAAACATTACTTACTCAGCCATAAATGTGCTTCCTCTTTGAATATTAATTTACTTGTGAGTTTTGTCAAAATAAATTATATCCATAGGAGTTAAAGAACAAGTACATAGTGAAATATAATTTGATGAACAACTATGGATCCTTAAAGTTTGTCATGTCTAATTTGATACTCAACAAATATTGTTTACTCAGTCATAAATGTGTTTTGTCCTTGAATATAAATGCTTTGTGACCGCTTTTGTTGTCTATAACCACATAATTTCACCGGCAAAAGTAGTAGCATCAATTATGACATACTGGATAAGTAGATTTTTAAAGATCAACAAGGTCCTGGTGAGAGGTGACAACATCATCATTACCGGATTCCATTTTCGCTCATTGACATTGGAAGATAAATATGAGCGAATAAATCGTAGTTTAATTGCTCTAGGAACATGTGCGATGACAGTAGAGGGGTGTGATTATGTTTATGGGCGAGTAGCCGAGTATATCATACTCTGTGAGAAGTACAATGAATAGAGAACAATCATGGTTTAAATGTCTGTTTTATTGTCTATTGAATTGAGGTTAAATATTTATAGATATAGTTGTAATAATTAAGTACACATATTATCAGTGTCACATCTGAAAGGATGAGACCTAGGAAATCATCCTCGGCACAATAACGGGCCCCACTTAGAAAACCGCTAACATCAAAATCACCGAAACGTATATCACCGAGATGACGCGAGTTTGCTGGAGACGAGTGACAGGCAAAACCCCTGACTTCCAACACCCTTGGCCTCGGCAACCCGAGTGGCTTCCAACACCCTTGGCCTCGGCAACCAGAGTGGCTTCCAATACCCTCGGCCTCGGCCACTAGAGTGGCTTCTAGCACCCTCGGCCTCGGCCATTAGAGTGGTTTCCAACACCCTCGGCCTCGGCGGCAATAGCCCCTCACCCTGAGACCGCTCGACCTTTGCGTTAGATCAATCATCACCCGGCCTGACAAAGAAGCTTCCCTAGGCCCGGTAAGACCGCTACACGCAACCACCAACCCCCTGACAAATGCTCAGCCCACTTATTTCTGACAGAGGCCATCAGTGCATTTAATATTCACCGCAACATGTCCCCCAATGAGCAGCCGCCACGTCATCAGGAAGATTAGGTATAAATAGAAGACATTCATTAATTGTAAAGGTAAGTTATTTTTGAGATATCCAAACTCCCTTATCACAACCTCTTATCAAACTACCTAATATTACGGCACATTTATTACCCATTTCCACCGGATATCTTACTCTTACGCCGGAGGGTTCTAGTCGGGCCACCCCGACTCCTTAACGATGTTCATTGTTTGCCTTGTGCAGGTAGCCAGGAAGCTAACAGAAGACGAACGTGTGGAGCCCACATCATCCCTGCTTCAAACGTGGACAACAAGACAAGGTCACCACCAAAATAGCGTGATCAGTTTGGTTCCGATGCTAGGAAGCGACTTTCTCAATCACACCGTGTCCACAAACGAGAAAGGATGGTGAAATCAAAGAAGCAAGCCTCCAAGAATGTCACCCCCGCCGCATCTACCCACCCCGAAAAAGAGCCAGCTGAGCACAACGAGGGACGAGGTGCAAGGGGCCCTGATCTCTCAACGAGATAGGACTTTGGCGCCTCGGTACCCGAAGTGTCGGCGAGAGCCTAAAGAAGACTCGCGATGGCCAAACGGCTCTCTAGCAACAAGAATAGAGAGACAGACGCCGACCCCCTGAGACGGTCGCTTCACTGAAGTCGAGTCTTCAAGAGCCCACGAGGAGGAACGACCTCAAGTCAAAACGAATAAGCCTACGGCTCAAGAACAAATAGACCAAGAATACGCGTATTGGGAGCACCAACGAACCCTGTACACCAAAATACAGGAGGCCGTGGCCAAAATGCACGAACTACGGCAAGTAGCTCGGGTCCCAGAACCCGAGCCCATAATCAACGTGCAAAGCACTCCAGCTCGCTCCAACTCAATATGGCAAAGGGTGGGAGCCACGAAACCCAAAAGGGCGAAATTTACCACCAACGTAAAGTCAAGGCTCGGCAAAAGGGTGACCGGCGAGGGATCTAGGACGAGCATTCACTCTCACCTAAGGTTCCCCCTCGATACAGAAAATCGTCCGGCTCACAGTGAGGAAGGAGAGTCCCAACCCTGCGCCCAGTCCTCGACCAACAAAGGTCTCTCCAGATCCCGACATTCGTCTCGCCAACTCGCAAAAGAAGCTCGCCTGGGGTCCCCAATGAGAAACACAGCTGAGGAAGAGGTCGAGATACCTCAGGCGGACAAGGGGGCCAACGGCATCCCCACACAAGCCATAGGCTCGGCACAAGGCGACATACCAATGATGGATGTTGAGATAAGGGCATGGATGGAGAAGCTAGAAGCTCGACAGAGCACGGGAACGAACACGGCCGTCAAGAAAATAGGAGGGTCGTTCATAAAGCAGATAAGGGAAGTAGTGGTGCCCTTCAAAGTGATGATTCCGTACTTCGAAGATTACACCGGTAACACAATAGCCCTGGATCATGTGTCAGGGTTCGAATTAAAAATGATCATCGTGACCAGAATCGACGACATATGGTGCCTAGTGTTCGCGGGAACCCTAAAGAAGCAGGCCCAACAGTGGTATAATGGGTTAGCCCATGACTCTATCACCTGTTGGGATGACTTCAAAGGGGCCTTTCTTAAAAAGTTCGCCTCGGCAGGTGCCCTCCCAAAAAGCGAGACAGACCTGTGCAGCGTGAAATAAGAAAGTGGAGAGACAGTGCTCTCGTACATGACCCGCTTTAAAGAGGTCCTGGACCAAATCCCTGATATTCCTGACACCTCCGTAAGAATGTGCTTCGAAGCAGGCCTATTACGAGGAAACTACCAAACCGAGCTCCTCATGAGACCACGAGACATGATCGGCGAGATGTTCCTAACAGCCCAAGGGTGGCTCTACTAGACGGCGAGCAGCCCCCTACTGTAGCAAGCTCGCGAGTAGTCACATCCCCTCCAGGCATGGCTAGTGTTGCCGACCAAACGCTTGCCACGGACAAAAGCTACAAAGGAAAAGACCAGGGGAGGGCTCGGCAAGATGAGGCCCACCCAGCAAAGAGGAGAGAGGAAGAAAGGGGTACCAAGTTCATCGGTGAAATTAGGGGCCCAAGACGAGACAACGAGCTAGAGGACTTCATCCCTCTCAATGCATCGAGGGAGCACATCATGGATGTCTTCTTGACAGAGAACAAGATACGACCCCCCTTCCCCATGAAGTCACCCCTCGATACCCGAAACCCCATAAAAAGATGCAATTTCCACAACGAGATCGGCCACGTCATGGAAGAATGCATACAGCTCAAAAGATCTATACAGCGGGTTATAAATGAGGGTGATCAGAGGTTCATGGCAAGAGAGCCCAATAATCGCGCCCTCGGACCGAGGGCTCCGAGGGGCGACAACATACAACCAGACAACATGCCAGTGGTTAACACCATTCGGGAAGAGACTCAAAGTATCACGCAGTTGAAAAATGCAATCAATCGCTAAGCAACTCGACAATGGCCATGGAAGGGATGGTTGAACATGAGATGGTTTTCTGAGACACCGAGCTGGCCGTTAACACATATGCTCGGCAAAACCTGTTGACTCTAGAAGTTGGTATACAACATCAGGGGTTGATGAAGAAGAAATAAGTGAGAGAAATAGGAGAGGGGCAAGTTCAGGCTCGGCTTGGGCTCATCTGGCACGGAGGCTGAAACAGAAGTAGTGAGAGCTGAACACTTCTTCCTTTTGGGAGCAAAGAACAATGTCGCCAGCAAACAAGACGTTGCTTGAAGAAGACTTCTTCTTCTTCTATGCAGTTGGCTCCTCCTCACTGGTAGAGTGCTTGCGTTTCGACCTTTTAGAGAGAGAGAGAGAGAGAGAGAGAGACAGTAGGGTCTGCAGGTGTTTGGGGTAGCAGGCTCGATAGCAGACATGGGGTTTGCTGAATAAGGATGAAACAACAGACATTGAGGTCTGCTGATACCAAGTGAATGATGAGCATTTCAGCAATCCTTTCCTTTGGGGTGACTTGGCTTCTGGAAGGATGGACCATAGGCTTCATCAGTAAGGATTACCTGATGACTATGCTTCTTTACAATAGAATCCCAATTGAAGTGTTAAGAGCATTTAAAAGCAAAAACGGAAGATAGCAACCATTTTAGTTAAGCCACTTGTATCACAAAGAAGCAAGTAACTCATACTAAGTTTGGTTGAAAGTACAGAGGTAAAAGAATGTATTTTGCTTCAAGGTCAACAACTAAGATGATAACTAACCTTTTTAAGAGAAAGAAGTCATTTGTTCAAGACAAAAGGAGAAAAGATTTTCGAGCAGAGTTTGTCTTTTGAAAAAAAAAAGAAAAAGAAACAGCAGATAGAAAGACTACTTGTTCCTCAGAAGGTCATCCTTCCAACAGCAGATGTAAAGTCTATTGTTGAGGCTAAGAGCGTCCACAATGGACACCCGAAACTACCATCGAAAACCAATTTTGGAGATTTTTAACAGAACTGAAGCCCACAGTGGTCTCCCGATACCGCCCCCGTTCCCTATAATCTAGTACAGGTCTCGCGAAAGAACGAGAGAAGCTTACCTTGAACAGTAACTCTTCCTCCGTCTCTTCTCTCTCTTCCCAACCATCTCCCTCGTTCTCTTTCCCCTTTCTTCCCACCGTCTTCTTTGTATATTCTCCGTCTTCATCCTCTTTCTAAACCAAGTTGTTCAAAGAATCAAGACACCGACTCATACAAAGTTGAGAGAGAGAGAGAAATTATACCGCAAGACTCGATTTATTGAGTTCCAAGTCTTCTTTCAACAAAGAGAAAAAAAATTGAGGTGAGATTTCTCATTCTGTTTCTGGGTTCTTCAAATGTTGTAAAAGATTTGGTTTTGGTATTGTTCAATTCGACATCTGGGCGCTACTGTTATTGGGTTTCTCTTCATTTCTTGATTGTTTTCGGTGATGGGTTTTGAGCATTTCAATTTTGGGGTTATATTTCAATCTGTTGGTTTTGTGTTTGGTTTTTTAATCTGATCTGCTGTGGTACCATTTCTAAATTTATCATTAATTAATTGTAAATTTTGATGATTTTGGCCGTTGTGATCATCAATAAATGGCTTATTTGGATCAATTCGTGTGTGGTATCTATTTTGATACAAAAAGACTTGTTCTTTACGTGAGTGTGTATGGTTGGAGGATAGAACTTTATGAACGTGGTATCTCATAGATATGTTTGTTTGTCGACAACCTATGCTAAGACATTTTCGACATTAACGTAAAAGCATTCAAACTTACATCGCTCAAGTATGTACTTATTTGAATTATTCTTTCCATATTTGCCTATTTTCAGAATTCTCCATATTTACTATGGTAGGATCTTGATTCTGAAACGATTTTCAACTGAATCAGAGGTATCAAATCTTTTAAATCAAAGACTTTAGTTGTATAAATTTCAAAATAAGTATGATAATGACTTGGCAAAGAACATGATTAATTATATGATCTTGATCAAGATGTTCGTATTAGAGAAAGGTGTTTATCTTTAAGAGGATCTAGAACTGTTGAATAGAATTAAGATGCAGATAGTTTGGATTGCAATGTTCGTATGTGTGCAACCTTCATCTTTTCAAGTATTGTGGCGCTTGCTACCCCGGCAAATTGATCGCACACATTATAGTGGGGAATTTAGATAGCCATAGCAACAATGCCATCCAACAATGTATTATATTCTTGACAAGGGCTTTATGTGTAGAGAAATACAAGGGTAAGATTGCACAAATGCTTAAAGCTTTTATCAACCATTAGTTTAGTGAGCATGTTTTCATGTCTGAAATTAAGGCAACTGACTGTTTAGAAATATGTGCAATTCCTGTTGGAGCTGTATTGTATAAATCAAGGGATTTATCCATTAGTCAAACCATTTTTGGACTAGTTCTATGTATGAACAGTACTTGTGAATGGTGAGAAGGCTAATATTGTATGGTCTAGGTTAATATATTAGAGGTGGAAACAGCATCCTTGAACAGTAACAAGGGCTTTTCCCTGGCTGTGAATAAGCACTTATGTATCATTAGAACGACTGTCTTGTTTATGAACTAGTAAAAATCACTGGTTATGTGTTTCTCAGGTTTCTAAGCTTGCAACTGTAAATGTGCTTAAAAGCAAGGAATGAAAATCAGGAAAAGAAAGTCTGTTCATTTAAAATTCCCAAGGTACTGACATGCAAAATGGATTTGTTGTGGTTCCTGAACTCAGGGAAACAATTTGAAGAGCCCTGACCACAGTAAAATTAGAGATTTTAGTCTTGGCATTAGCAAGGAAAATCTTCAACAAAAGCCTTTCCAGTCTTTTTTTTCTGGTTTAACTGGTTTTGATTTCATTGCCACAATTCCAATATACTTCAGAAACTACAAAATATAAAGTGATCACCTCCCTGAAATGTTACCATACTTTATGTATTAGCATATAAGATAATCATATTCCTACTAGGACTGGATCTTACTTGCTGATTTTTCTTCTTTGAAGTTTACAAGGAACTACATACTTGTACTTAATAACGGCAAGTATCCTGGTACAATCCTGATTTGATTTATCTTATGGAACTACTCATCTTTGTCTTCTCATGACATTGTACCAACCTTACTTGATGGTTCGTCAGGCGCATCTCCTCGCTTGGGTCAAGAAGCTAATCAGGAAAAGACATGAATCTTTGGTGACAACTGTTGCTTGGCATCCTAATAATGTACGTACACATTTATCACAATTTGGATGTTTCTTTCCGCTTCAGAGAAAGCAATGCTAAACAACTAGTTTCTTTATGTGATTTTCATGTGATCAGTTTTACTACTTTAATGAATTGCTGATCAAATTTTACAAGTTTTTATTTAATTTCCGGGGAGTGTGATTGACAAAACTTATGCTTATTCTGACCTGGATTGGTTCGGATCGAGTTTGGTTCCGTGTTGTATGTAGAAAAATCAGAGTTTAATGACTTATGATTTTGATGAGGAAAAGCAATATGTACTGATTTTTTTACTTTAGCTTTGACTTCTTTTAATGACTTATGATTTTGATAGATTTATCTGCGTCTATTCTAAATCTCTTTGTTTGAGTTGATATATATATATATATATATATATATATATATATATATATATATATATATATATATATATATATATATATATATATCTGTAGCCATGTTTCAGGCATATGAAATTTATTAACATTGAATTATTTAGAACCAACAAAAATATTTGATTAATATACGAGAGGACAAAAAATAATTAATGTTTATACATAAATTGCCTTTAAATTGACGTACATATTTAGATAAAAAAATAATTGAAATTGGTAAACTACATAACATTTTTTCATAGAATATAAATTCATAATATAAATATTTTATTCAAATTGTGATAGGAAAATATAAATAAAAAGGATAGAAGATATATATTGGTAGTTAAGTTTGTTAGTTGAGATTTGAGAGATTTTAGGTTTTTGAAGAGTTGTATGGAGAGTGTTTATTGGAATGAATTCTTTTATAGAGAGTTGAAAAAGTGTAATTGGAACAGAAAACGAGGTGTTTGGAGAGTGGTTTTGGGAGTTGTCATTGTGGTTGCTCTAATGAGACCTGAAATTTGGATGGGAATTAAGATTCACCAGAACATCATGGGTTAAGATGAGATCTTCAATTCCTAATGAAGGAGTTGCAAGGTAAGCAGTCCCTTCTAAGAAATCCAAAACTGAAGTTGTCCATATTCCAACACTAATTTTTCTGATGAGATTTCTACTAGTAATCATTGTAGTTTTTACTCGAAATAAAGTTGATTTGCTGATTTGAAATCAGTTTTCAATTTGATAAGGATGGTAGCACGAATCAACATAGTCTTTTGAGCACCAGAAGTTTTGAAAAAAAAAACTTAAAGTCTTCTGTGCTTTCTGAATCAAATCAAAATAAAAGATTAGATTTATAAGACTATTATTTAAAAGATAGATCCTGTGATAGTCGCATCATAATTATTATGTTGAATGGGAATTCTTATGGTTAAGGATTGGTTTGCCGTTTAGTTAACAGCAGAGTTATATTTGCTGTTGTGAATTCGGAACAAAGTTTTCCATAACAAGAAGTACAGGTACCGAAATCATAAGCAAATATAAGAGTTCATGTTATCAAGGAATGTTCATACAAAAGCAGATAGACATGAAGTAAAGATGCTTTGAACAAGTTCTCATTTAGATCAAAATATACTCGAATACAAAGATGATCTAAAGATTACAAGATTCAATACAACTTCCGGTGACTTAACTACTCCTATTAAACAACTAATCTAAACACCTGATACATTTCTAAAGATAAGAATGTTACAAGGAGATGTCTATGAAGACCATGGACCCATATTCGTTTAACTGATTGGCAAACAGAATACAGGTCCAGATCAAGGGACTCAAAGTGAGCCAAGGAGAGAGCAGGGCTCATCCTTTTCTCCTCTTTAGCAGGTTTTCTTTATCTGAGGTGCACTGCATAAACATTTTCTAGATTTTCTAGATATCAGTTCCAGTACAGGCACTCATCCTCAGAGGTTTGAGAGGGGAAATCCGAGGAGAATCACATTTGGCCTCACAGAAGATAGGAAGATCTTCTAAACGAGAAGGAGCATTCAAATGTGAACAAGGATAGAGAGAAACATGAGATATATGCTAAATGGTTGTTGGGGAAAATCTTCATACAAGAGGAATCCTCGAAACTAACCAAACAACTTATGGAGGATAGGAAGGGTAATTCCAAGTTGTTGAGAAGGAAACTTGATCTAGTGCTAAGAATTCTCCTAAGTAACATATTGGAAGAAATGGATTTTGTATCAGAGTCTATCATAGTGTTTGGGGTAGTTTGTGAGTGATAGAGAAAAAAGGAATGAATGTCTCTATAAATACTCGCAGAGGCAGGACGATGGACCGATTTAATAAATTTCATTAATAATGAAGAGTCCTTTCAACCACTCTCATTAAAGGTATACAGGGAAATGTGAGAGATGATTTTAATTTCTAGATATCCGGTAAGGTTCCTCTTGAAAAACTCAAAGATTTTGAAAAGACAAAACAACTTTCTTGAGAAGATAAAAATGTTTTCAATAGGATAAAACAATTTTTCAGTGGGATTTGACAAAACACCTTTTTCAGAAGAGTGTTTTGGGAAATACGTTTCCCCCTTTTCAAAGTCATTTGTTTTTACCGAGATTCTATGAAATTTGTCGTTAGCTTTAAGAAATAGTCAATTTCCAAAAGCTTTGCCTCAACCTTTGTAGAAATTGCAAAAATACCCATGTAGTTTGCACATTGTCTACTAAGATGGAAACTCCTATAAGTCAGCGCATAGAACTGAGCTTATGAAGTACAAAGCAACAAGAAGCAAAGTATGATAATTAAATTACTCAAGCTTTATATTTGCTGGGAAAGAACAGATAAGAGCAGAGCAAGCAAATATAAGGTTGTGCAGAGATGATATATTCATGATCATGATTAACAGGGAATCATAAGCGAAAATCAGTCATATATCATAATCCAGAAAGAAGAAGATTTGACTGAATCAAGTGAATTGAGTCTTGTACTTTCAGACAAACAAAGCATTTAGTGCTGGTAGAGAGATAATAAAATATGCTTGTTGATCTTGAGAGAATATGTATTTCTGAATAAAAATCAAGAAGATCATTAGCAACATTTTATGAGCTTTAGAAAGTTGCAGAAAAATCTAGATACTAGAAGAAGTATTTCAAGAAGATCCGTGAAAAAAAAAACTAGATCTTGAGTTTCTCATTCTCCCTTGGTCTTTTGTGCAAAGAAAAAGATTTTGAGAAAGAGCACAAGACAAGTGATGTACCTTTTTGACAATCATGTTTGGATCGAGGTAGATGTTCTTCAGAAGATGCCTTTTTTAAATCTGAGCTGATAAGTCTGTAGTAGATGTTGCCTAAAGAGTAGATTTCCTTTGCAACAACTTGTAAGATTTTTGATTCATATTTTCTTAGATTCAAATAATTCTTTGAAATATAGGCCAAGTTCTCAGAAACTAAATATCATATAACAGAGGGATCAATCAATGTTTCATGATATAGAGTTTTTGACTCTTAATATTTTTCAAGAGAATTGATAGGAATCATTTTAAGATTCTTTCACAGGACAGTTCCAGAATACTTTAAGAAAATTTTCTCTCGAGAAGGTGTTGGATTGATTTCAATCGTTAGCCTTATGTCAAGAGAATTTGAATCAGAATTCTTTTAATTGAAGCATCCATCAAAGTGTTGTACATCTGAGGAATAGTTATTCACACACATATATATATATATATATATATATATATATATATATATATATATATATATATATATATATATATATGTGTGTGTGTGTGTGTGTGTGTGTGTGTGTGTGTGTGTGTGTGTGTCATATGAATAATTATCCCACAATCATCATGGTAATTTTCTATCTCATAAAATTTTTGAAACCAAAATAAATTTTCAAAAATAAGTATGCTTTTTTAAAAATTTCTCAAATGAAATCCTTGTCAAAATTTTTTATAGATCAAAACAAAATTTTCTTTTCACATGCATTTGGGATGAGCATTCGAGGATCAAACTCTCAGGTGGTTAGTTCCTAGCATATAGCTTGAAGAGCCTCGCTCTAATACCAATTGTTGGTCCACAATTATGCTCAAATAGGCTAGAGGGGGGGGGTGAATAGCCTATGATGTCATTGAAAAAACTTTTCTTTTGGATACATTTAAAGCGTATATTTAATGGCATCTGCAGTTGAGCCTATTGAGCATGTCTGCTGGTAGAGGCTAACGGCAGACTTGCTCTAAGCAGATGTTTCAACTCTGCCGGTAAAATGCCAGTTAAATCATAAGCCTGTTAGAAATAGTTTAAGTAGCAGAAATAGAGAGGCTTAAATTTAGAGATATCTTAAGTGGTTGTACACGAATATATGATCAGAACAACAACACACTTAATACTTCTTTCAAATGCAGATTCAAGGAGATCAATTAAAGAATAACTTTTCTAAAGAAAAATCAATTTATAAAAGCTCATAGAGATGTAAAGAATGAGGGATATATTATTAGCAAGAACATCTGAATTTATTCAAAGATAAATTACAGATTACATCAGTCTAAATATTCTATGTAAAGTTTCTGTCCTTTGTCCTTTCAAGCCTTAATCTTTACTTAATTATTTATGGATGAATCCTTAAGCAAAGAGGGAAATAGGAGACCAGAATGAGAAACTAATATGAGAAGATAATTTTCAAGGTCGTTCAGATAAGAAATATCTGAACGATTGAGTGCAGAGCACTCAACCTTCCATGATGAGTGATTATTGCACAATCGACAACATTTGTATAGGAATACAAATATGAAGATATGAATGCAATATCTACAGACAACTTTTCATCTTCTTTGGACATAATCTAAAATCAATCTTCTGATCGATCCAAGATCTTGACCTTTAGCTTTTGGAATAGAGTCTTGAAGCTTGGCTAAAGGCTGAGTACTTCGAAGAAGGGTGAAGAACTCAAATCAAGAACTGGATTCTTGACCAAGACGTTGATCTCTGTCTTTTGAAGTTTCTGATCTATCTTTCTCTTCTTCTCCAAGATTTTCTTCCTAGCAATCCACTGAGAGTGATTTGCTAAGGTCTAGATAGATTCACTGCGATTTTCTATCGAGATCTGAGATGCGTTGGTGAGGACGATCTCGTTCTAGATCTCTTTATTTCTTTGAAGCTCTTGTGGGGGTCTTTGTTTTCGACTTCGCTCTGTGATCGTTGAGAGATGAAGATTGATGTTTCTATCCGTTTAGAGATATATTTGTTGAAGTCTATCAGATAGAGATTTTTGTCCTCAAGATCTTTGATTTTTGGGTAAAGATTTTGTCCTATAGATATTGGAACTTGTTGCATGTCAGACTGTATTGATAAGTCTCTGAAAAGTAGGTCTGATGTCTGATGCACTATCAGGTAGTATGTTCAATAAAGTGGATTCTTTTGACTTTATCAGACCACGTGAGTGAGAGAAAGTCTTGTAGCTTTAACTATGTCAGGTTTATGAATCTTGAACATATTTGTCTTGATTTGAACTACTTTAGTCTTTTCTCTGTAGCACGTGCAGAATTAGGTCTGCCGGTAGGATGTTCGGGCCAGTGGATCAAGTCTTTTGTTTCAGGAGAACTGATGTCTGCTGGTGCGAACAATCAACTTGTAGCATGTCTTCCGGTGGTGAGTCTTCAAGATGTTCTGATCTGTTTATGAGAAGTCTGCTGGTGACGAGTCTATTGAAGACTTTTGACACTACTGCAAGTCTTCCGGTGCTTAGTGCATATGAAGTGCTGGTCTGTTTGATCATCATGTAGGAAGGTAAGACTCGATTAGGTTGCACCTAATCTAAGACCTATGTGATGTCACACGAGTTGCCACGCTAACCGGTACGCAGACCTTTTAGCCACTAGCGATGATTCACTGTAATGGGAACAAGTAAATCAACATATATAAAATATGCAAGGTGATAAGTAAATTATCAAGAAGCATATTCCAACAGTAGCATTTCTCGACTCCATGATTAAATTTACTTCAATATCTAGATTTTGAGATTTGTGGACTAAGAACCTATAGGCACTACTATGGGTTGCATAGCCTATGAAGATACAATCCACGGTTTTTGGATCGATTTTTACCTTTTTAGGTAGTGGTACTGCTACCTTTGCCAGACACCCCCACACTTTGATGAATTTGTAGGAAGGTTTGCGACCATTCCATAATTCATATGGTGTTTTGTCCAATTTCTTGTGTGGGAGCTTGTTTAACAAGTAATTGGTTGTGAGCATTACTTCCCCCCCACATTTCATCGAGTAGGCCAGATTGAATCAATAATGCATTCATCATTTCTTTAAGAGTGCGATTCTTCCTCTCAGCAATCTCATTGGATTGTGGAGTGTAAGGTAGAGTGACTTGGTGAAGAATTCCATTTTCTGCACAGAAGTCTTTAAAGGGAAATACATGAAGGACATTAGTCAGGCCCAATTCCCTCCCACTCGTCATTTTCAAAGTCACTTACCTTTTGCCTTCCACTCCAAAGGTGGATGAGTTGCCCATGAACAGCTTCTCCTCTGATGTCACTTTTGTATAGGAAGAGAACATCTTCGCATCGCCGCATATATGATGTGTGGCACCGGTGTCCACGAACCATTCACAACCCGTTCCGACCATGTTGGTCTTGGAGACCACGCAGACCATGCTGATGTCGTCACTGACAAGGTTGACTTCATGCCGGACCCGTTCATTCCATGATAGTCAGCAGCTTTGTGGCCTATCTTGTCGCGGTTAAGACACTTGCCTTTGAACTTGTTCTTCTTGTACTGTTTGAACCCTTTAGCGGAGCACTTGCACTTTTTGTCCTTCGAGTCCTGTTCAACAATGTTGGCCCCAATGGTACGGGTGTTCTTCTTGTTAGCCACCCGGTTGTCCTGCTCAATCCGTGGCCTTATGATCAAGTCTTCGAGAGACATATCCTTGCGCTTGTGCTTGAGGTAATTTTTGAATTCCTTCCAACCGGGAGGTAGCTTCTCGATCACCGTAGCAACCTGGAATGTCTCAAAAATTGTCATTCCCCCAACCTCAATTTCATGGATGAGCAACTGGAGTTATTGAACCTGTGAGACAACCGGTTTGGAATCTACCATAGAAAAATCTACGAACCTGCCTACCACAAATTTTTTATGGCCAACATCCTCAGTTTTATATTTTTTCTCAAGTGATTCCCACAATTCTTTAGCATTTTTAAATTGGCTATAAACATCATAAAGTGAATCATGGAGACCATTAAGCAAATAATTTCTACACAAGAAATCTGAGTGCTTCCACGATTTGATTGCAGCCACTGTTGTTTTGTCTATCTCGACAAGATTAAGAACATGGGCTATCTCTTTGACGAATTTAGGCAGGTTTAATGTGGTCAAACAGAACAACATTTTTTTTCCTGTCAGCGTTTGAACTCGGTGTCGTTGTACTTGTCAGGGCGTTCTCCATGGTAAACATGGACCGCTGGCGGTAGGCCAGGAGTTGCAGTCGCAGGTTGTTCGACAACAACAGCAGTCTCGGTTCCTTGTCTAGAAGTAGACATTCTGCACAATGAGATAAAGATTAAATCTTTAAATGGTTCTACAACAAACAGTAAATACCTTTTGGTTTTATATCTGTAAAACAGGAAAATGTTTTCAGTAAAACATAAAACAAAATTTTTTATTTCTTGTAAATCCAAATTTACAGATTTGAATCCTCCCGCGAATGGAGAATTCCTTGTTTTATTTCTGTAAACCAAAATAAAATGTTTTTACTATTAAAGAAGATATAATTTTAATTACTGTTATTTAGTAATTTCTTTATGTAAAACAAACTTATACCGTAAATCGAAAATTCACAGAATAATAGTCATAGTTTAACTCTGAATAACAAAGATATAATGATTTTATATTTGTTATTGAATTACTCTAAAATCGTAAATCACAATAGGTCAATGTTTCTGTAAAATCCCAGAATAACAGGTTCTGTAAACCCAGAAAAACGTATTATGTGTTTCGGGAAAACATAATAAAATTTCTCTTCTGTTTGCATAAAATAAAATTTATAGATTTTGTTAAAAGAGTTCTGTTTGAATCAGAATTAACCAAGACAGAAAAAGAAGAAAAAGATAGTAACACTTTCTAAAGGATCTTTGAGGAACACTGATACGCCAAAAATATTTTTTCTTAAGATTGTTATTGCTTGGATTTGGTTCCTGCAGAAGATGAATTTAGAAGAGGTTGTTTTAAGGTCTACGAGATCGGGGATCTCTGTCCTTAAGAAAAAAACTGGCGCCGTAATTGTCTAGACGGATTAAAGCCAGTTAATCTCCCAGGATTATGAAGCTTACTTGATTGAAGAGGTAGAATTCCAAATCAATTAACAACGAATCTGAACTACTAATGTTATCTATGTATGAGTATAAGAAGAAATGAGAGAGAGAGAGAAATAATTTACAAAATGAGTGCGTAAATGACTTTCTAATTTCCTAGAGTTTATATAGGAAGCAGGCACTGTATCGTGAAGGAGTAATGTGAACAGACACATTCCTTTCAAACCAGTTATACTATTTTGAAGGGTCACTCTGTTTGATTTAAAAGTTCAATTTTGAATTCAAAATTTTGAGCGCCAAAAATTAATAACCTGGAAGGAATGAACCCAGATCAAACCAGCCAAGCCAAACTGGGTCGACGACGGCAGCCGCACGGGTTTGAGGTGAACCTAGCCTTGGCTAAGTCTTCCCTCCTACACAATGGTGTAGTGCCCCAAGGGACTAATAATAGGAGCCAACTTTAAAGCAAAGTCAACTTCCCTCTTTTCCTAATGTGGGATTTACCCTTTCCCCAATATTGTTCTTTCAATATTGTCAATTGCCTAACTTTCTACATGAATTTCTCATTCAATAATGATCGAAATCGTATGAGTAAATATTCCAAATTCATCTCTTTGACAAGACGACGCTAACGCCGTCAAATACCCGACTATTTGGAGTAGGGGTTCTTTACTTAAATGTAGGTCAAAGTTGACATTTGAGCTAGATTCCAACAATATATTCTATTCTATTAGGGTGTGCATTTATATCACGTAAGGATGTTGCTTCATTCAAGTGGTTGTTCTCTATTTGGAATTCAAGAATGGGAGACATTCATCCAAATGCAATTCTAATAGATCAATGTGAAAGCATAAAGGGTGCTGTTAGGGAAGTCTTGCGTAATACCATACATGAAAAGTTTAGATATGAAACTTTCTATTGATATGATCTTAAGAATTTGATTACAGAGATAATCCTTAATACAACCTATTTAAAGGGAAACAAAAATAACGGCTAATCTAAGCAACAAATAACTAAACAATTACAAAGTGACCCCTCCAAGTATATAACTATTAATTCCAAGTGCACCAACTTTCCAATGTTATGGCATTGATAAGCTTCTTCCATTTAGAGTTGCACTCTCCTTATTTAACATTGGCCTGGACTTGATGACTTGACATGAACCTTGAATTGGCTGAATTAGCACTTAGTTTAATACCCTCCCCACAAGTTGAGGATGTATGAATACTAGCAATCCCCAACTTGGAAAGAAAACTCCAATGCAAACTCTTTCCCAAAAAAATTGTGAAGATATCAGCAAACTGGTGCTTAGTAGAGATGTGCTGTAAGGATATAAGCCCATTCTGGATCTTCTGACGTATAAAATGACAGTCTAGCTCAATGTGTTTATTCCGGGCATGGTATACACGATTATTTGCCACTACTATAGCTGATGAACTATCACAATATATAGGAATATGTGTAGAAACTTCAACTTGGAGATCCTTTACTAGACTATGAAGCCATATAACTTCACAACTAGTTGTTGCCAATGCCCTATATTCTGATTCTGTGGAAGACCTTGAGACAACTGATTGCTTCTTGGAATGCCAGGATATGAGAGACCTTCCCAATAGCATACAAAATCCTGTGACAGACTTTCTGTCATTGGGATTTCCTGCCCAATCACTGTCACAATAGCCCTGTAATTGAAGTTGATTGGTGGAAGACAAATAAATTCCCTGTTCTAGTGAAGCTTTGACATATCCGAGGACCCTATAAAGAGATTTTAGATGTGGTTGTCTAGGAGCATGGACAAACTGACTTAAGCATTGTGCTACAAAAGCCAAGTCAGGTCTAGTGATTGTTAGGTAAATCAATTTACCAACCAATTGCATGTAGATTGAAGGATATGCCAGTAGACTTCCTTCTATGGGTAGCAATTTCCCATTAGGATCATAGGGTATAGTCAATGGCTTTGTATCCATGAGTTGAGCTGCTTCCACCAACTCCAATGCAAATTTCTTTTGATACAAATGGAAACCATCAACAGACCTCAATACTTCAATACCAAGATAGTATTTAATTGTTCCTAGATCTTTAATGCTGAATTTATTATCCAGGAGCTGTTTTAGATAGCTGATGGTCTTCAGATCATTACCTGCAACAAGAATGTCATCCATATATACTAGAACTACAGTGAATTTTGGTCCCTCTTTTATGGTGAAAAGCGAATAGTCTGCTAGAGACTACTTGTAACCAAGCACAAGTAAGACTTTAGTCAACTTGGAAAACCATTGTCTTGATGCATGTTTTAATCCATACATGGCTTTCTTTAATTTGCAAACACTCTTTGGATTCTGTAAAGGTCTATAGCTTAAGGGTAAGTTCATATAAACTTCTTCTTCCAAATCCCCATGTAGGAATACATTATACATTATTAACATGCACTGATGCAGTTCGGACAACAACTATGGCAAGGATTGTTCTGATTGTAACCATTTTGGCCATAGGGGCAAAGGTTTCTGAATAGTATATCCCTTCCTTTTGGTTATACCCCTTTGCCATTAGTCTAGTCTTAAGCCTCTCAACACTACCATAAGAGTTATGTTTAACTTTATAAACCTACATACACCCTATAGCTTTCTTTTCTTTAGGCAGTTCTACCACTTCCCAGGTTTCATTCACTTCAAAAGCAATGATTTCTTTGTTCATTGCTTCAATCCATTCTTTGTGTTATATGGCTTGGTTGTAGGACAAAGGTTCCTGTATTTGTGACATAAAATTGATGGAAGGCTGCGGAAAAGTGATAGGGTAGGAAGAACTAGTAGTTTTGGCAGCAAGTGAAGGAACCACATAACCCTTTAGTTTGACTGAAGGATATTTAATTCTTGTAGACTTTATGGGAATAGTGTTAGTGGGTGCATCTTGTGTCTCCTGAGTATGTTCAGTTTCATTTTGGTGACTAGGGTTATGTGGATTGTTTCTTACAACATTATCATCATCATCATCATCATCATGTGACTTGTTTATGTCAACTGATGATTCATCATGAGGTGTCTGTTTTGTTTCAAGGAAAGGAAGGCAGTCTCATGGAAGACTACATGTCTACTAGTGAAAACCTTCTTTTACTAAGAAAATTTTCTCTCGAGAAGGTGTTGGATTGATTACAATCGTTAGCCTTATGTCAAGAGAATTTGAATCAGAACTCCCTTTAATTGATGCATCCATCGGAGTGTTATACATCTGAGGAATAGTTATTCATAGTGCCAATTGATGTGTATATCTGTCATATGAATAATTATCCCACAATCATCATGATAGTTTTCTATCTCATGAAATTTTTGAAAACAAAATAATTTTTCAAAATAAGTAAGTTTTTCAAAAATATATCTCAAATGAAATCCTTGTCAAAAGTTTTTAAAGATCAAAACAAAAAATTTCTTTTGACATGCATTTGGGATGAGCATTCGAGGATCAAACTCTCAGGTGGTTAGTCCTGGCATATAGCTTGAAGAGCCTTGCTCTGATACCAATTGTTGGTCCACAATTATTCTCAAATAGGCTAGAGGGGGGTGAATAGCCTATGATGCCATTTAAAAAATTTTCTTCCAAATATATATAAAACGTAGGTTTTAATGGCATAGGCAGTTTAACGTGTTGAGCATGTCTGCTAGTATAGGCTAACGGCAGACATGTTCTAAGCAGAGATTTCAACTCTACCGATAAACTGCTTGTTAAATGAAAAGCATGTTTGAAATAGTTTAAACAGCGGAAATAGTGAAGCTTAGATTTAAAGAAGTCTCAAGTGATTGTACACGATTATATGATCAGAACAACAGTACACTTGATACTTCTTCCAAATACAGATTTCATAAATCATTAGAGAATAGCTTTACAAAAGATAAATCAGTTTATAAAAACTTCATAAAGAGGTAAAGACTGAAAGATAAATTATTTGAAAGAACATCTGAATTTATTCAAAGATAAATTACATATTACATCAGCCTAAACTTTCTATGAGAAGTTTATGTCCTCGTCCTTTCAAGCCTTAATATTTACTTAATTATTCATAGATGAATCCTTAAGCAAAGATGACTATATGAAACGAGAACTAGAGACTTATATGAGAAGAGAATTTTCAAGGACATTCAAATAAGGATTATCTGAACGATTGAGTGCAAAGCACTCGGCCTTCCATGATGAGTGATTATTGCACAATCAACATCATTTGTATGGGAATACATATCTGAAGATATGAATGCAATATCTACAGATAGCTCTTCATCTTCTTTGGGCAACATCTGAAATCAATCTTCAAATCGATCCTAGAGCTTGACCTATAGCGTTAGGAATGAAGTCCTGAAGCTTAGCTAAAGGCTGAGTTCTTCGAAGAAGGGTGAATAACTCAAATCAAGAACTGGGTTCTTGACCAAGATGTTGAACTTTGTCTATTGAAGTTTCTGATCTCTCTTTCTCTTCTTCAAGCTTTTCTTCCTAGCAATCCACGGTGAGTGTTTTGCTAAGGTCTGGATGAGTTCACTGCGATCTTTTGAAGAGATCCGAGATGCGTTGGTGAAGACGATCTCGTTGTAGATCTCTCTGTTTCTTTGAAGTTCTTTGTTGCAGGAGTCTTCGTGTTCAACTGCTCTCTATCCCTCTTATTTTAGGAGAAGAAGAAATATTTCTTATATAGACTGGAGTTAATGTGATTGTTGAGAGATGAATATTGATGTTTATATCCGTTAGAGATAATGTTTCTGTTGAAGTCTATCGGATAGAGATATTTTTCACAAGATCTTTGGCTGTTGGGTAAAAGCTTTGTCCTGTGGATCCTGGAACTGTTGCCTGTCAGATTGTATTGATTAGTCTCTAAAAAGCAAGTCTGACGTCTGATGCACTGTCAAGTAGTCTGTTCAATAAAGTGGATTCTTTTGACTTTATCAGACCACGTGAGTGAGAGAAAGTCTTGCAGCATTTAACTATGTCAGGCTTTATGAGGCTTGGACATATTTGTCTTGACTTGATCTACTGTAGTCTTGTCTCTCTGTAGCACGTGCATAATCAAGTTTGTCTGTGTAATGTTCAATTAGTGAGTCTTCTTGTAAGGAAGGACTGCTGGTTGTTGATGTGAACATTTAAGTCGAAGCAGGTCTGCCGGTAGTCTTTCAAGGTATTTCCATGATGCACATGATAAGTCTGTTGGTGTTTAGTCCTTTCAATAGACTTTGTCACAATAGCACGTCTGCTGGTGAAGAGTCTTCAAGGTGTCCTTTAGTGCATGTGACAAGTCTGCTGGTGACGAGTCTTTCGAAAACCTTGATGCTACAGCAAGTCTGCCGGTGCTAGTGCGTACGAAGTGCTGGTCTGTTTGATCATCATGTAGGAAGGTAGGACTCGATTAGGTCGCACCTAATCTAAGACCTATGTGATGTCACACAAGTTGCCACGCTGACCGGTACGCAGACCTTTTAGCCACTAGTGATGACTCACTGTAATGGGAACAAGCAAATCAACATATATAAAATATGCAAGGTGATAAGTTAATTATCAAGAAGCATATTCCAACACCTGCTCCACTTCCTGCTTTGCTCGCGACACCATCCACAAATAATTCCCAACAATGTGTTGGCTTGATCTTGATTGATTTTTTTGTTTGACAGGTAAGCTTGGGGTTAGGATGAGCTCTTCCTCGTAGTTGGAGAAACTCGTTTCTACCAGGAAGTCTGCCAATGCCTCTGCTTTAATAGCCCGTCTCGGCTAATAATCTATGTGAAATTCTGTGAGCTCGATGGACCAGCCAAGCATCCTTCCTGAAAAATCGGGTTTGTGAAATATTTTTCGTAATGGTGAGTCAGTGTATACAATTATCACATGTGCAGAAAAGTAGGCTCGTAGTTTCTGAGCAGCAATGACAAGAGAATAAGCCAACTTTTCTATATTAAAATATCGATTCTCTACCGGAGTAAGAGCATTGGACACATAATACATAGGTTTTTGAAACGACTTTTTGGAAGGGCTCCGGCAGAACCAAACTCGGCTAAAAACTTTTCCCTCGGATCCTTCCATGCTGTTATAGATCCTCTCGGGAATCTTCCTAACCAGCTCTGGGCTTTACCTCGAATAGCCCTTGTAAATGCTTTCATTTTTAAATCCTCATTGATAATTACCAGGTCGACCTGTGCCTCAAACGAGCGTAGCCAATCTTCTACTCGGGTTTTTCCCGATTATTTGTCAAAATTGGGAAAAACAACCCCCTGAGCTGGAGGTGTGTTCTCAATCCAGTCTGCAAAAGGACTACCGTCTGTTGACCGGACCGTCCCGTCAGGTCGGCGACCAGCCTCCCATCCATCTATTCTTTCCTGTACTATTGCTAAGACCTCAGCCATCGTCTGAGGTTGTGCCGATAGTAGTGCCGCGAGGATCACCACGGGCTAAGCTATAGTAGCCAGAGGTACCTCAATGGCTTGAGCTATAATCTGTTAGGAGGCCCTTGGTGGTCTAAGGGCCTCATGGTGATATGCTCGTTTATCATGCTCACGGTGAGGTGATGTCCGACGAGATCGATGAGAGTAATGAGAATGAGAGTGATAGGAGCGTTCATCCTCATCTCTTCGGCTGCGCCTGCTGGCGGGCTGTAACTCAGTGATCATGCTGGGCTCGCTGGCACGACGTCTATCTCGTCCACGCCTTTCTTCGTGGATTTCGACCACACGAGTTCCTTGATTATGGCTGCCACCACTTTTTGCTCGGTTTCGAGCTGGTGCTTGATCGATGGCCAATGAGGCTCTGTGTGGGGCATGACCACCAACACTAGGTTCCCTTTCAACCATGTGTGGACCACTCACTGTGGGCACGACTGGGATTAGCTGTTCCTCTATGGGAGCTGGTGGCTGACCCAATGCGGCCAACTGTTGGTTCAGTATGAACATCCTGTTCAAGTACTGAGCTTGATTACGAAGAGCCTGAGCTTGTGCTTGCTCATTCAATGTGACAGGTTCTACCACCAGATTAAGTCGAACAGTCTCTCGACGTTGATTCAGTTGATCACGTAGCTCAACCGAATTGGCCCTTTGTTGTTGCAACTGATTTCTCAAGTCGGACTGAGGTAGATCATTCACTGGGATGAAGCCAGCCTCGCCTAATAGTTCATGTTGAGCTGCTGATGTGGGTTCCCGGGATGGGTGCTCCTGCGCCCCGCGCGACCTTGGATAGGGGTGCGCGTCCGTGCGGATGCGGTGACATCCACTGCTCCCGTTCCAGCCTCCCTTGTTTAGGGGAGATCGAAATCAAAAGTGCGGGAGGAATGCTGTCGAATAGCGCGTTGGAATGCGCTTCGGTTGCCTTTAGTGGATTTTTGATCCAATATGGGAGCTTTGGATTTTCTATGTCAAGTTATCCCTTTTTTTAGAGGATACCAGGATATAGGAAAACATCACCTTTCCATTCCCATCCTCCCTTGTTTAGGGGAGAACGTGAAAGTGCAAAGAAAGATGTTGCAGCGCCCCCACTATGGATTTTATGAAAATAGCCTTATGGCCTATTTCGGATCACTATGAGTGCTTTGGGTTTTCTACGTCAAGTTATCCCTTGTTTAGGGGATACCAGGACATAGGAATACATCACCTTTCCATTCCCATTCTCCCTTGTTTAGGGGAGAACGTGAAAGTGCAAAGAAAGATGTTGCGAGGCCCCACTGGATCCAAAATGTTTTTAGAGTCGTCATCTTTATTTTAAGGCAAAAATAAAGCAAAACCAGAAAAAGAAAACCAGAGATGAAGAAAACGGGTTCGGAGGCTAAGTTACGAGTTGGGAAGGTGCTAGGCACCCAACTCGCCCTTTCGGTCTCAAAACGGTTTTTGGCTAAAGTATGTTTTTTGTTATATTTATTAAACAGATAAATAAAGCATTAACTACCTATAAATACATCCGTTACATCTATATTATTTACGGACTTGAAACAGACTCTTTTGCAAACAATTACAAATATACTTGGAAATATTTGGCCATAGTAATGGCTACATTTAGTATTATTTCCTAACAAAATCCGGCAAAGATAACCGCTATATATTGATATTTAACCGGACTGGAAATAATACATTTACAAATAAAGACTTTATTGAGTAAATGAAGTAAATAATTACAAACTTATCTAAAAACATTTTGCCATAATAACGGCTACATTTAGTACTATTTTCTAATAAAATCCGGGCAGCACAACTGCTTAAATGGCTACATTGGGCCGGACTAGAAATAATAATATTACATGGAAATAAAAGACTTTAACAATAAAAACTTACAGACGGCGTAGGGGTGTGCTCGCTCTGTCCATCGGGGAGAGAGAGTCTTTTTTTTTTTGGTCTGGTCTGGTTTGGTTGAAGTTGTGTGAATTTGGGCATGGATCGCTTGAAAAGTTACTTTTCGCCTCTGGATCGGGCGGTAAGCTTTATTTTCGGTTGTTTGTTTGATCGGAAAAGGTGTCAATTTGGGCGAGTAACGGCTTACTACTGGCTATTTCGGCCTTTTAAATCGGGCAGAGCAACTGCTCTATCCACGATTTTTGGACCGGGGAAAAGGGGTGGATACCTAGCTGGGGGGCTAAGGTACACTTCTACCGGTTGGATTTGTGTTTGGCGGAGGTTTGGCAGGGTTTCGAGGCTTTGGAGGTGATATCTCACTATCTCACACCGCTCTCTAATTCTCCAGCGTAACGTTAACGCGGAGAAGCTTTACGCAAAGAAGGAGTACTGAATGAAGAGCCGGGCACCTCTATTTATAGGTGAGGACTGGGACATCGGTGGAATTTTGAAATTTCATCGAGCGCACGTGTCGGTGTACGCCGAGCGAAGTTGTGAAATCGGCAAGTTTGCAGCCGTGCTGCAGAAGAATGGAATTGGGCGCCATGCCATAGAGGTTTGGGCGCCATGCCCAAACTTCTTGGGGAGCCATGCTTTAAACCTTCTCACTGTGCTTCAATTAGTTGTACATTCTTGTTGGCTTATTTGAATTGCATTTTTGCGGAATCGTTGCATGAACAGTGGCTGGAATGAAGTTTGGGCTCCACCTATAGAGGTTTGGGAGCCATGCCCAAACCCTTTGGGAGCCATGCCTAAACCTCAAACTAGCTCCCTTTTTGACACTTTAGTCCCTGCAATTTGTCCTTTTGCGCATCCTGCTTTGTTCTTTTGCATTTTTGACCCTGTAACTTGACATTTGTTAATGTTTTAACAGGTCTTGATATTTTATGTCATGTCACATAGGGTGCGAAGTGGGGTGTCTCACAGAGCCCCTCAACGATGGAGTCTACGGGTAACCCGTAGCTTCGAGTAGAGCGAACATCGTTGATAAGAATAGACTCTCCAATTTCGTTTCATTTCAAAACAAGGGAGAAATATGCACGGCGAGTAGCGGTTATAATGTAGTAATTTATCAAACCTCCATATCCTAGACATTTTTAGTCGATTATAGCGAGGTTATCGCGGTTTTTAAGCGAGATATGCAAATTGAATGCTTTGATGGTCGGACTGCTAATGTAGGCGCCTACGTATCCCTTTAATAAAAGGAATCGAGACCAAGCGTAGTAGACTGGCAAAGGAAACAAACAACCTGGGGATCAAGTGTTGTAATGCGGACAAGTGTTATGCGGAAAGATAGTTGTAATCCATTACAACCTAGTGAAAAAAGCGCATCAAAAAAATATCCATTGCATCGTAACACAGCAGCAATATCCATTGCGTCGTCACGAAAACAAAATGCAATATCCATTGCATTAACACGGAAAGCGGATGCAATATCCATTGCATCGCGACACAAGCATAATATCCATTGCGTCGACACAAAAACTTAAATGCAATATCCATTGCATTAACACGGAAAAAGATGCAATATCCATTGCATCACGACCTAAGCCTTAATATCCATTGCGTCGACACAAACTAAATGCAATATCCATTGCATTAACGGAAAAAAGGATGCAATATCCATTGCATCCACGACCTAAACGCAATATCCATTGCGTCGACACAAAAACTTATTGCAATATCCATTGCGTTAACACGGAAATAGATGCAATATCCATTGCATCGCGACACAAATGCATATCCATTGCGTCGACACAAACTTAATGCAATATCCATTGCATTAACACGGAAAAACGGATGCAATATCCATTGCATCCGACACAAAACATAATATCCATTGCGTCGGCACAAAACAAATGCAATATCCATTGCGTGCCACGGAAAATAGATGCAATATCCATTGCATCACGACCTAAAACATAATATCCATTCGCGTCGACAAAAACTAAATGCAATATCCATTGCATTAACACGGAAAAGCGGATGCAATATACATTGCATGACACAAAGCAATATCCATTGCGTCGACACAAACAATGCAATATCCATTGCATTAACACGGAAAAATAGATGAATATCCATTGCACCTAAAGCATAATATCCATTCTCGACACAAAAGCAATGCAATATCCATTGCATTAACAGGAGCTGATATCCATTGCATCGACACAAGCATAATATCCATTCGATGGAAGCACAAACTTAAATGCAATATCCATTGCACCCCAGCCTTATCTTTTTTGAAAATGGGAACCAGCCGCGAGGAAAGCTTTGAACTTGAAAATGGCTTTCCCGGCATAGGAAAGCCGAACGTTTGAAAATGGGCTTTCGGCATAGGGAAGCTTTTAGAATTTTGAAAATGGGCTTTCCCGGCATAAAGGGAAAACTTTGAACTTTTTGAAAATGAGCTTTCCCAATGTAGGGAAAGCTTTGGAACAAAATGGGCTTTCCCCGGCATAGGAAAGCTTTGAAACTTTGAAAATGGGCTTTCCCGGCATAGGAGAAAGCTTTGAAACTTTTGAAAATGGG
>CM028378.1:97076464-97110603 GCA_013146195.2 Codonopsis lanceolata
GTCATCTGCCCAATTATTGATCGGCCGTGGTAATGCTCCCATCAAGCTAGAGCTTTCACTTGCAGGGGCACAGCAAAGGCCCTGTCTTGGCGCCTCATCCAGAAGTTACTAAGCCGTCTGGGACTCGAAAAGACATCAACCAATCCATGCCTTGGTTTTGCGTATGATATTCTTTAATGTTTGGGAAAATCAACCCCTGTCTTCAGTGGAGCATTCTCGATCCACCTGGGCTAATCTAGACGTACCCGAGAAAATTCCCATCTAAAGCCTTGCCTTGTTCCAGGGCTTCCATCCGGCGCTTCAATTCTTGAAATCTTGCATGTTAATGGTTGCGGGCAAACCACCCGAGTTGGTGAACCACGAGGCATAGGAGGGGCTGTGGAGGTCCCATAGCCATGACGGCTTGTGGAGCCCCACGGCCTGCTTGTCCGCAGAGTGTTGCAAGGCTGTCTGTGGTATAGTGATGAGACCTGGGAGAGGAGTCCCTCGCCTCGAGCATAAGAACCCACAGGTGATCGTGAGCGGCAGCCCATATGCGAGATCGCATGCTGAAGGTGAGCGGAATCGGCGAGCATGTGACCTTTGCGGTGAAAGCGAGAGCAAGCAGCCACGTGGCGGCCAGAGTCCTCGCCAGGCTTCCTGAGTCCTTGAGTGCACACTAGGAACAACTTAGATGGCAGCCTTGCTTCCCTCGGGTTTCTGCGCACTGTTTAGTGCCTTGTGCTCGCGGTTGAGAGTGAACAATCGAGGTTTCAGGGTTACCTCCGTGCAGAAATACCGCCCCCTGGCTAGGAGCAAAAGCTGGTAATGGATCAACCTCGATGGGCAATGGCGGCTTACCCATAGCTTGATCAGTTGCGGTTGAGTTGATGCATCGTCCCCGAGATAGATGGCTCTCGGACCTTGAAAGCCTCTTCCACGAAATTCATGGGCTAACCCAACCAGCCGGCCACGGCCATTGATTCAACCCAGCGCTTTGATTCGGTGGTGGCGTGCATCATGGGGTGGAGGAACATTACTCAGCTGACTGATTGAGTGTGATTACGATATTGCCTCTGCGGCTGCGCCACCACCATTAACTCCGTTTTTCGCCATGAATAAAACTTTCAAAATAAAGAATATCGCGAACTTTTAATGCCGTAAAAACTCGTTTCGGCACGGAACAACGATGCGTCAAGATCTGGACCCACTAAATCAGCCCAATCTAAACACACGGCTTTCAACGTGTGCGTAGATCCTCCGAGCCCAACTACGAAATAAAGAACAAGCGTGAGGCAAGGCGGGGCACTCCTGCAAGCCCTCGGCGTGAATTAGTACAAAAGAGTTAACAATTCGGCGAGTTTAGGCTAGAGAATAAGATTGCGTACCTTTCATCACATTTTGCCTTGCTTTTATATCTGCCGGAAGGCATAACTGTCAATAACTGTTATTAACTGCCCATGAATGCCATGAACTGCCCATGATCTTCATGGCCCTTAATGATAGGTATAATAACTAACCCATTAATGGGAGCGTGTCGGCCAGGAGGATTTCAGGACATAACCGTCCTCGGTTTTTACAAAAAGATCTTGCCCAGAATGTAAATAACTTTCAGGCTAATGTCGGCTCTTTCACGGACGAGCATAATAAATCATGCTCGCTCCTCGACCTTGCTTTCGCTAATTAAGCCCCCGCGAGGGTACCTTAACACGGCTTAGCTGCTGCTTTTTCGGATGTCATTGACTTACCTTGCGGGTGGTTCTTTAACTTCGGGCTGTTGGGCTGTTGGTAGATTAGCTCGGTTGGAAAGTGATGTTGATTTTAAGTCATTAGAAAACAAAAGTTTTTAAAGCTTCCACATGGATGTTTTAGAATAAAGATTTATTCAAAGGTGGTGAGGTGGCACAACCATAGTGCTCCTCACCAATTATATATATATATATATATAATAATAATAATAATAATAATAAAATATTTTTACCATTATTACCAATAGAAGATATATATCTCACATTGGCTAGAAAATGATGTTGAGTTTAAATTATTTTATACTATAACACATTGTTTAAAAAGAAAATGTTAGATTTTAAAGTCTTTAAAAGACTAAAATTTTTCACTTTTACAAGAGATGTATCTCACATGGTTACAAAAATATTATTAGGTATTAAAACTTCCACATGGTTAGAAAGTGATGTTGATATAAAGTGATGTTGATTTTTAAATGTGATAAAGATGTATCATACATTTGTTATAAAGTGATGTTGATTTTTAAAGTTTTTTGTTAAAAAACTTATACCATTATTACCTATAGAAAATGTATATCTCACTTGGTTAAAAAATGATGTTGATTTTTAATTATTTTAGATTATATAAAAGACTTACTATTATTAGCAATATAAGATATATATATACTTTTGGTTTTCTAACCATTAACTAATAATAATACATAATAATAATCATAATGATAATGGGTATTAGTATTAGTATATATAACTTCTTCTATTGTCAATAGTAGAAGACTTATATTTTAAAAAATTTACAACTAACATTACTTCTAACCAATGTGGGATAAAACTCTTCAAGGTTAGATATTCCTTCTAATGACTCACTTTTAACATCATACTTTAAGCTTTGATATTTTATTCATCCAAAACTTGATTTGGACAAATAAATATATCATTTTGATGTTCTTGACGAGTAGAACACATTTGCACAATTACTTTTGTCAACAAACAAATGGCACGTAAAGAAATTTGTGCCTCAAGTTGCATAATTTCTTTCACTAAAAACACTACTTTTTAATAAGTATTATACTTGAATTCTTGATATCTTATTCAGCCAAAACTCGATTTGGACAAATAAATATATGATTTCGATGCTCTCACCGAGTAGAATACATTTGCGCAATTACATTCGCCAACAAACAAATGGCACGTAAAAGAAATCGTGCTTCAGTTGCATAATTTCTCTCACTAAAAACACTAATTATTTTAACAAGTATTATACTTTAAGTCTTGATATCTTATTACGATCGTCAAGAAATCCGACACACTAGACAAGCCAATCAAGACACACGGCTTTCAAGCGTGTTCTTGAATCCTCAAAGCCCAACTCGCAATGCCAATAGACAAACATAAGCGGGCAAGGCACTCCTGCAAGGCCTCCGTGATGTGAATTAGTACAAAAGAAAGTAAGCAATTTGAGTTTGGCTAGAGAATAGATTGTGCATACCTCTCTCGTATTTTGCTAAGCTTTTATACGCCGGAAGACATAACTAGATAACCATGAATAACCACCATGATTGATGCTTGCCCATGATCTCCATTAACCACCCATAAATGTCATTAACTTCCCACGCGGTCGTATGGTCTTTAATGAGAGTGCATTTAACTAGCCCACTAATGATAATGGATTATCCGAGAGGAATTTGTCGGGCGCTATAACTAAGATTCTTGCTGGGTGTGACCACCCTCAACTAATAACTTGATCTTTCCGGACATGAATGTCCTCAGTGTAATAGCTCTTTCACGACGAGCAATAATGCTCGTTTATTGATGTTGCTCGTTTAGCCGAGCCCCAATGCAAGTAGCCGACGACCAAAACAAAGGTTTTGCCGGGTTGCTCGTGTAACACCTTTGCTCGCTTGCTCGGAGGATACACATGCTGACACGTGGCTCATGGATTGGGCCTTATTGGGCGGGCAATGGTAACTGACTCCTTGTCTTACCGAGTATTCATGCTCGTGACGAGGAGGAACCCAAAAAATTTCAAAGCACACATCTTTTCGAATAATCTTGGAGCCAAAAAACCGAATAGGCGGCAATTCATGAAGCTGACTTTAAAGAGGCGTCTCTTGGAAGCATGAAGCGTAACCGCCTTGATCGCCCGATGCAGCGGGCTCAATTCTTCATGCGCATTAAATGCGCCTCGTTCACCGCGCCTCGTGTTTCGGGCCAAATGATTTGTTCACTTATCCGACGGTTTCATTTGGGTATAAAAAGCGGAATCCTCCTCAATTTCCAACTTTACACACCATACTTCGATTCTCGAAGCATTTGAAGGAAAAACCAGGCATTTAAAAATTCTTCTCCAACGTCACACCTCGAACCGGCTCTCAAGTTCATCCTTTCTCAAGGTTTTCAAAAGCAAGATCGAAATTCGCCAAAACTTCCAGGTATTTCGCTTCTCCTTCATCTTTCTTTTATTGCATTTCTTTTCCTTGAATTCTGAATTAGGGTTTCGCCTGGCTGAAACCCCTCCTTACTACTTTTTACTACTGTTCATCCGATTAGCGTAGTGAACCGAATTTCAATCCCTTTTGATTTCCACAAATTTTTCAACCCTTTACAACCGAGACCAAAGCGAATCGAGAAATCCATGATCGATACCTCTGCGATCTCGCGGCATACCTATACCACGTCGAATTTCTTTTTTAGTCATACTTTGCCCGATCAATATCTAACTTGCTGATTCTCGATTCCTCTTCACGTAGGATGTCTAGCGAAGGAAGCGAACTGTTTCGAAACCGAAGGCGAGCTACGACCATGGAGCTCGAGAAGAAATGCCTCCTCGTCCTCGACCTCATCCTCAGGAAGGCGAGCAAGATGTAATCCCATTAATTACTCGCAACGAAAACCCGTATCCTAAGCGAACAACCGATAAACAAGCCCCTCAAATCCCTCAAGTGCCATGAAGCCATGCGTGCTATCTTCCCGTTCAAGCGACCAATCAATTTGGACCAAGCCAAACCTTATTTGTTCTCGCCTCTTCATACTCCTCCCGTCGATCAAGTGGGAAGACTTGAATTCCAGGAAGAAGTTAGTACTTGGTTTTACTCGCCAGTAGGGATGGACCCCAAACTTTCACAGTGTTCACGCCTTTGACTTAGACATAGATAAGGAAGGCCATAATTTCCAAGGAGACAAAATGGTGTTTTACTTTGATTTCTTTCAAGTTGGGCCCCGTCTTCCCCTCGACCCATTCATTGTCGAGTTAATGAATGTCTCCAACACTCTTCCCTTGCTCCCGTAACTTCTAAAGGCTTAAGCTATCGGGGTTCCCAGAACTTGGTAGGCATTTGGGTCGTTTTCGGGAAGACCGTAGTCGCTGATGTAGGGAGCAAAGGGCCAGCCAATGCTCGATTCTCCGGCGTGTGAATTAGTACAAGAAAGTAAGCAATTTGACAGAGTTTCGGCTAGAGAATTAGATTGCGCATACCTTTCTCCGTATTTGCTAAGCTTTTTATACGCACCTAAGGCATAACCGCCATAACCATAACCATGAATAACCACCTTGATTGGCATTAAGCGCCCTGATCTCCATTAACCACCCATAAATGTCATTAACTTCCCCACTAACGGTCATGGTCTTTAATGAGAGCGCATTTAACTAGCCCACTAATGATAATGGATTATCCAGAGAATTTGCCGGGCGCTATCACTAGCTAAGATTCTTGCTCTCGGTGTGACCACCCTCACTAATAACTTGATCTTTCAGGACATGAATGTCCTCGGTGGTAACTGGTATAGCTCTTTCGACGAAGACCGAGCAATAATGCTCGTTTATTGATGTTGCTCGCTTAGCCGAGCCCCCATCTCGGCAGTGGTGACGACCAAAACTAAGATTTTGCCCGGTTGCTCGTGTAACACCTTTGCTCGCTTGCTTGGAGGATACACATGCATGACACGTGGCTCATGGCTTGGGCCTTATTGGGCCAGGCAGCTCATTACCCAAAACTCGATTTGGACAAATAAATATATCATTTTGATGCTCTCACCGAGTAGAACAAATTTGCGCAATTACCTTCGTCAACAAACAAATGACACGTAAAGAATTTCGTGCCTCAAGTTGCACAATTTCTTTCACTAAAAACACTATTTTTTCAACAATAGAAGAGATGTATCCCACATTAGTTAGAAATTGATGTTGGTTTTAAAAATTGTATTATTAAGTATCAATAGAATAAATGCTTCATACATTGGTTGGAAAGTGATATTGATTTTCAAAGTCACTTGAAAACCAAAAGTTTTTAAAGCTTCCACATGGATGCAAGTATTTCACATTGGTTACAAAGTATTCTACTATTATTATCAATCGAAAAGATATATCACACACTGACTATAAATTAATGTTGGTTTTAAAAATACTATTATTACCAATAGAATAGATGTATCATACATTTGATAGAGGGTAATGTTTGTTTTTAAAGTCTTTAAATAGAAGACTTCTATCATTATTATCAATAGAATATGTATATATCACATTGGTTAGAAAGTGATGTTGATTTTAATTTTAAATAAAAAAAAAACTTTTACTATTATTACTAATAGAAGAGATATCTTACATTTGCTAAAAAATGATGTTAGTTTTAAAAGACTTTTACTTTTATCGTCAATGTAATAGAAGAGATGTATCCTACATTATTTAGGAAGAGATGTTGGTTATAAAATTTTTAAAATAAAAGACTTCTTCTATTATTACCAAATGAGGATATGTATTACACATTGGTTAGAGAGTGATGTTGATTTTAAAAGTCTACAATTATTAGCAATAAAAGAGAAATATTTCACATTGGTTATAAAGTGATATTGGTTTAAAAAGTTTTTAGATGATATATCTCACATTGGTTACAAAGAAATGTATCTCATATTATTTAGAAATGAGTATTGGTTATAAAAGTCATTAGATAAAGACATTTTTTGTTATTACCAATAGAAAATATGTATCCACATTGTTTAGAAATGAATATTGTTTAAAAAGTCTTTTATCCACTACTATTATTACTAATAGAAAATATGTATACCACATGGTTAGAATGTGATGTTGGTTTTAAAGTCTTTAGATAAAAGACTTAAACTTTCATTACCAATAAAAATATAAAATATATATCTCACATTGTTTAAAAATGAATTATGATTTTAAAAGTTTTTAACAAAATGACTTCTAATATTATTATCAAGTTAAATGTTAATTTTAAAAGTCTTTAGATAAAAAAAATTACTATTATTATTAATACAAAATATGTATCTCACATTAGCTAGAAACTTATATTAATTTTAAAAGTATTTAGGTAAAAAAATCGTTTAATATTAGTAACAATATAAAAAAAATTATAACAATAGAAGAGATTAACAATCTAATTATAATGTCTAAAATTTATATTATTATTATAAAAATATATATATGACGAATGGGTACTCAAATATTTGGAAAATGATTTACGAAAAATGAATTTGTAAGTCATTTTCCTGAAAAGAAGACGTTATTTTCCATTTACTACATTTTCAATGGTTACCAAATACTGAAAAATGAACAAAATGTCTTCTGAAAATCATTTTCCATAAAATAAACGAGTCTAACAACATATTCTACCCTTTTCTCTTCTCTCCCTCATTTTGGCTGGTGGTTGTCGAACACTTTTTTTGTGCTAGAAGAAGAGGGAAATGAGATAAAAGACTAAAGAGGAAACAGAGAAGCAAAAGATGCACATAAGGTAGGAGATAAATAAGAAGGAAGAAAATTATCGGACCTAACAACGGTGTGCAAGGGAGTTGGCCGTTGTAAACGGGAAATGAAGAGAAATGGTAGAAAAGAGTGATGGGTCATTCTGTCATTTCCCCCAATGACATCTATATCTGTATGTATATATATATATATATATATATATATATATATATATATAATGGTAAGAGAATATTTCTTTCTTCAAAATCTCACTTTTGAGTTACCATTTTCTCTTTCTCTTTCATATCTTCTTTGGTTGTATTTCTTTTTCTCTCTTCCGTCTCCTCCTTATTTTCTCTCTAATTACCACCATCTCCTCTTTTTCAATTATATTTAAACATTTATCTATCTTTAAACATAAAAAATAGTAACTAAAACAAAAATAATAATTTTGGAGTCAAGAAAACAAAAATGTAAGAGGTTAGTAAAATAAAAATAATTTATGAAACAAGCTACTATAAAAATAAAAGTTACAGAATTAGCAAAACAAAAATAATTTAATGTGGATGTTAGTAAAATAAAATAATTTAGGGAACAAAATTTTAAAACAAATTCTTAAAAATATATATGTAAAACAAAAATACGTTAGTAAAATAAAAATATTTGATGGAACAAAAATAATAGTTACAAAGTCAATAAAAACAAAAACAATTTAAACTTATGTTACAAAAAAAATAAAAATAATTTACAAAACAAAATTTTAAAACAAATTCTTAAAATTAGATATGTAAAACAAAAATACATTAGTTAAATAAAAATATTTGATGGAACAAAAATAATAGTTACGAAGTCAATAAAACAAAAGTAATTTAAACTGAGGTTAGTAAAATTATAAAAATAATTTATGGAACAAAAGTTTAAAACAAATTCTTAAAAATAGTTATGTAAAACAAAAATACGTTGGTAAAATAAAAATATTTGATGGAACAAAAATAATTGTTATAGAATCAATAAAACAAAACAATTTAAATTGAGGTTAGCAAAATAATTATAAAAAATTATGGAACAATTTTTTTTCCGTAAAACTAATTCTTAAAAACAAAACAAAAATAATATTTACGAAGTCAATAAAACAAAAAATATAATAGAAGTTATTAAAATCAAAATAATTTACAAAACAAAAATAATAGTTAACGGTAAAAATAATTTCGTTATTTTGATTTTAGCTTATATTCTTCTCAGAAATTTCTTTATTCATAAAATACAAATATAATTTAATAAAAGTAATCATTCAAAAGGAATAACTTATTTGAGTTCAGTTTCTATTTGCAGGACTGAAAAAATTTAAGTTTGTTCGAAGATATTCATTTATATAGTTTTTGAATAGTATAAAGTGTTCGATTTTGTCAGGCCATGAATTGACAATTAAAATTAGTGTTCAGTGATGCTATTGAAAAACATTGACCATGTTGCAGGGATGTGCAATGGAACAAAAGTAATCATCATAAATCTTGAGGATCACGTTGTTGAAACAAATTTTTTTTAAAGGAAGCAATGTTTGAGAAAATGTTTTTATCCCAAGATTGTCATTAACTCTATCCGATGTAAGACTATTTTTCAAGTTCCAGATAAAACAGTTTGCATTGCTGGTATCATACGCAATGACAATTTACAAGTGTCAAAGTCAATAATTGCACGTATGTCTTTTAAAAAACCCAGTATTTAACCATGGACATGTTATATGTCGTAGTTTTTAGAGTAACAAATTATTTTTGTTTGAAAATATTGATATGTGTTAAAAATGAAAACCAACTATTAAGACAACAAATATTGTGTATAAGAAATTTTTTTAGAATTTATAATGACTAGTGATATAGTTATGTGTAATTGTTAATAAACTGATTCTCCTTATTTTGTTTATGTACGATTTAATTAACATGTGTTTAATGTACAGAGTTAAAAAAAAACTAGTTTTTATAATTTTTTTGTTAGGGGAGTCGGGGGTGGGGTTGGGTTGTAGAGAGTGTTTGTTGTGGTGTAGTTTTCCCGGCCTTAAAAAAATTATTCTTTATTTAATATGATAAAAACTTTGGTTAATGTGTAAAAGGAATAATTTGGTATTACAACTTGCAAGATAAATTACTCCATAAGGCTATTCCCCGGAGAACATATCTTATCTTGAAAATTACATCAACTTCAACTGCCAATCATTGTCGAAACATGAAAATGACTGCTCTCTCTCTCTCTCACACTCACTCTCTCTCTCTCTCTCTCTCTATATATATATATATATATATATATATATATATATATATATATATATATATAAATTTAAAAAGACAGATAAATATAACACTATTAAAAAAAAATTCGTCCAAATCTATTTAATAAAAATAGAAGATCATCCTTATCTAATATGAATAAATGAACTCATTGAAAACACAAATCTTATTATTAGATTCTCATTTAACCCTATATTAATTTACATGTTCGTTATAAATGCCTTGAAATATGAGTTTGTTTGGAATATGAAATGACATACAATTTTTTTTTTTTTTAATCTTTAATTTAGTAGTTTGGGCCATTCTTTCTTCAGGAAAATCCGAGATATAAATAATCAAAATGATGTTTGAAAACACGATACAATACATCTGAGACAATTAGAAAACAAAATACTTTCATCAAGTATCTGCGTTATAAATGCCTTGAAATATGAGTTTGTCTGGAATGTGAAATGATATACAATTTTATTATTAACTTTATTATAAACTGCATTAGCCACAAAAAAGTGTCATTAAAAAAAATATTCACTGTCTACGGAGGAAAATTTTACTTTTATTTTTTTAGATTTTGATTGGCTACGTGTTGCGTTCCACATACCACTTGTGCTAAAACATTTATAATCTATCAGTGGATAAAAAAACTATTTCTTAAATGATTCTTTATTAATCATAAGTTTCATGTTTTAAAAAATGAATGTTTAGTATAATATAGATTCCAAACTTATACTCCATCCGTCCCAAAATTATTATCATGCTTTTTTTTTTCGTCCGTCCTAAAATAATTGTTTTATTTGAAACTTTCCTTTTTAGTATAACATTTTTACCTCTTCACATTTACTTTTTCATCATACTCTAATTATAAGTCACACACATATGAGCTTTAAAGTAAACTACTCATCAAACTAATATTAATAATCCAGTCAAATGTATTTTCTTAAACCGTACGCTAAGTCAACTCAAACGATAATTTTGAGACGTAGAGAGTATTACTTTTTCTTTCCCCGTGCAAACATATATTTCGATATATTTATCTATTTAATTCTATACATCAAACTAATAATATTTATATTACGATTATTTGTTTATTTTGTTAACAGTTATGTTTTTAAGTGAATTTTATTAATTTTATTTATATTTTATTATTTAAAATAATAAATAGTTATTCGGGTATTCAACTATAAGCAATACTAGAAACATAAATTTATATTGGTTTATCTCATTCACAGGCTGAAGTATCTTGTCAATTATTAATTTAACACATCGAAATGATGGTTCAAATCATTTTGTTACAACCATTACAAACACGAAAATACTTCCAACATTACTTATCCTTAATTTATTTTTTTAATTTTATTTTACCCTTCTGTTTTGTTTATGTATCGTTAATTAATTATATATATATATATATATATATATATATATATCCGTGTATTTAACGCATGGGTATAAATCTATTTAATTTCTAACCTAACAAGTAAGTTTGGGCAAATTGGGCATAATAGACTATCACAATATATTGAGGCATTATTATAACACATGTACTTTTTATAAGTGAATGTTTTTCAAGGGTTTCAAATCATCTATCTTACCTCTATTACATTTTTATATTCCATTGACTCTTAATCCTACAAGTCTCCTTATAAAAAGAATACTGACTAAAATAATAAGAAATATATACGACTGAGATTCAATAGAACGTAGAACGTGACATGGATTGAGATTTTGGGATAGACAATGTGAAACCCTTTTATTCAAGCACAAAATATGGGGTTCAAATCATATTTCTCCTCATCTATCACATTCTCTATCTCATTGAATCTCAACCCTTCATGTTTCCTTATAAAAAGAAGATTGACTAAAATAATAACAAGGAAGATGTACAATCGAGATTCAATGAGCCAAAGAATGTGACAGACAGTAGAATATTATTACTCAAATTAAGGTATGTTATGTAATTCCCCTTTCAAATTCCCCCCCCCCTCTCTCTCTCAGTGAGTCAGACACAACACAGACGTAGTTTACAAACATCTCAATTAAAGCTCTTAATTTCTTAGTCTTCCGATATTGAGTTTTTACCTCTCACAGACCATAGGTATTGCATACAAAGAATTAATCTGCTATCTGACCCTCAATAATTTCACCACTCGCCCCTCCCTCCTACTAAGTATTAACATCCTGTCAAAAAACCCTAGCTTCCCTATTCCCATAAATTTGTGTGGAAGCGAGATCAACGATCTCCGCTTACATGTGAGCAAAATACGCTTAGACCTCAACCTCCACCGAGGACTCCAATCATGATCGACTCTCCGAATTCTTGCTTAGTGATGAAGTTGTTGGCAAAAGTACTAAGAGTGACATGAAGATTGATGTTAGCAACGAGAGGGAGCTAGGAATATGGTGTCGCAATAACAAAGAGATTTGAGATAGTTGTCCATGTGCACCTATGTACATGGGTGTTCATAAAAGAGAAAAAGAGATGAATTTTTCAAAGAGGGTGCCTTGTGACATAAACAATATGAAAGAGAAAATTCATTAGGAAATGCTAGAGCAAAAAAATTCATTAATAGATAGGGTTTTCAGTGTACAATACATGTTACGAATGCATTGATAAGTTGTATTGTAAAACATTTAGAAGTTAAAGTATTTTTGAACTCATAAATAGACATTAAAGCATTTATTTATCGTATACCTGGTGAAATGACGATTCTATCCTTAAAATGGTATGTGTGCTAACTCGAGAATACAATAATTGATTTCAAGTTGTAATTACTTGTCCAAAACACTTCACATGAATGAAATTAAACACCAAAAGCCAAACGAAACTTTGGGTCATGAAAGAGAAAGGCTAGCTATTTTATCTGTCAAAAAAAAAAAAGAAGAATTAAGCAAGCACAATGGCCTCTTCTCTATTGTCAAATTTCATGTTTTCTTTTTTTAGTTGGAAGATAAAGTACTCTACTAGTAGTAGCAAGATATTGGTTAGGCAGGAATCTTCTTGACCGACGTTGTGCTTCACTACTACTATCTTTAACTTTATTTATTCTTTTCTTGTCAATTGTCATACCCAGCTATATATATAATATTTTTTTTATTATTTGTGTTCTGAGTAAAAAATTTAAGTAATACAGTTTTATGGATATGTATTATAAAACAGATTATTCTTATTCGATCTATCGTGTATTTGTGAGTTGAGTTGCGATAGAGTAAGACTACGTTTTATGAATTAAGATCTGTAAGACTGTTTTTACAGAAAACTTATTCGTGTTGTTATTTGTTAATACTTAATAAAGAAGAAAAGGTGTTGGGATCTCATTTTGAAAAGGTTAACAAAAACGCGTTTACCAAGTACACTATTGAGAATACATTATTGGTATGGGAGTACGTTGGGATGTGATTTTATTTTTTCTAAAATAAAATTAAAATTCTACGGAATCAAAGTATAAAATAAAGGTTACAAAGTACGGTACTACAACAATATACAATTTGTTTTGGCAAAATTTACCCTTTTGTTAGGATAAGGAATGGAACAAATAGACTAAGAGGTTAATGATTCGTCTATAGCAACTAGAATTATCAGTCAAAACATACATAACACAAAACTCAAATAAGATGATCTTACAGATATTTTTTAAAAGATGGATCATAACTCGACTAGCGTCGGACACACCCTTCCCTCACTTGGTTTTTTTTTTTTTTTTGAAGCTTTTTCAAAAAATAGTACTTTGTAAATTTTACAATTTTACCCCAATTTCTGTCAAATTTGTACAAGTTATTTCCACCTGAGAAAATCTCTACGTCCGCCACTATAACTGATCCATCTTGTGTTGGTGGGTTGAGATGTGAAAAAGTGAAGTTTTCTTATGAATTAAGATTAATAACATCATCTTACGAATTAAGATCCGTAACATTATTTTACAATTAAAATCCGTAAGACTTACTCTAATTATTAACAGAAAAACCTTCGTTGGTAAGGGTGTAAATCGGAATCACCGAACCGAACCGAACCAATCGGTTTTGTTCGGTTTTGATCGAAAAAGGTTCAATTTCAAAAATTAGAAAATCGTTAGATTCGATTCGGTTCACGGTTTTTGATAGCGAACTGAACCAAACTAACTTATATATTTTTATTTATTTATTATATAATATATATTATATAATATTTGTTAACTATTTTGAACATTTGGATCATAAGATATACATAATCTAGGTCATTATTATATACATACATACATACTAAACCAAAAAAATCTTGATTGTTGGATTATTATTATTTCTTTCATTATTTGTGTTTATGTTGGATTTTTTATTTTTTTCTTCATGATAATTTATTTTTAGTTGGTTATTTTTTAATTTTGATGTCAATTCTAAATTAAAATCATATTTTTATTGTTATTCATTAGTTAAGTTGATTAAAAAGAATTTATATAAACCACAAAGTTGAACCAAACCAAACCGAGTGGTTTGGTTCGGTTCGGTTCCAAACCTTACTAAGTTCGATTTAGTTTGAGATTTTTGTAACCAATAGAGGACGGTTCAGTTCGTAGTTTTGACCTAAACCAAACCAAACTGAACCACTGACTCCCCTAGTTGGTGCTAACTATATATATCGTCGATAAAGTGGAATTATTGACAAAATATGTAATTTACGTATGGAATACTCTGTCGGCAAATGGTGTATGTCTTTCTAAGTAGTATTATAATTGGTGCATCAAAACCCGAAACCAATATTTTTAAGGTTGCACTTAAGAAATTTTATTTCTTAAAAATTCATTTTCTGAAAATTAATACTCTTAGGAAAAACATGATTGCTCTTCAAAATGATAATAATATATAGTAGTATAATTTATTAATTGTGAGTTAGTACAAAGATTTTAAACCTGACTTTTACAAAATAATAAATTTTAAAAAAATGTTCATTTGATTATAAGGAGCAATTTCTTCGGCATGTCACCTATTTTTAAACTTTGAAGAGTATGTGTCAAATACTCAAATCCAAGTTTGTTTTTCGCGGTCAACACTAGTGGGGTACTGCCGGCTATTGTTTGACTTCGTTGGTTTTCGAGAAATTCACATACTACTATTATTAGTAAGGTTCATAGAGCATGGTTACCGATTACATCAAAACTGCCCGAATCAAATACAAAAATAAACATAATGCATTAAAAATCAATAAAATAACATATTTAATTCTAAACCAAAAATATTCTTCTAACCGTGACATAAAATCTAATACTTTTTCATACCGCACCATATTTATCTACAGTATTTTAATATATTTTTCTTCAGAAAATGACTAAAAACTTGAAAAAAACATAGAAATTTTTTATGATATCAAAATAAAACAAACCAAGTCTATATTTATAGGTAAAAATGTATACTTTAATTCAGAATTTTTTTAAGAAAATTTTTTTGATCAAAAATTAGCCAAGAAAAACGATGGTGGAAAAGTTATTTCATCTACTAGAATGTTGTCATGTGGGAAGGGGAGGGGCTGGAGGCATAGAGCTAGTTGTTGGCCATCAGTTGTTTTTTTTTTTTTTTGGTATGAAACAACGTCATTTTTTGTTTTTGCTAAACACGGTCGTTTTATATTATGTCAGTTGGTTTGATTGGTTTCGATTTGTATCTCATATTGATACAAATCAAATCAAATCAAATAAGAATTGATTTTTTTTTTTGATTCATTGTTTGAAAGGGAGATTCACCTTTGATTTGTTTTAGATATACCGTTAACCATGCTCTTAGAGCATCCACATTAATTATAATTCTTCCCCAAAATCTTAGGTAGGTCTCACTGTCACCAACACATTTAAGAATTTCTCACTCTAAAAATTAATATTTCCAATAGTTTTAATTTTTCTTCTATTCTTACATGAATCTCACTACCAATTCAAAAATAAAAAAAATAAAAAAAACCCCAAAAAATACCAAACGGTAACAATGAAAAATTCAAAATAAGAAAGAAAGAAAAAGAAGTCGCATATAACACTAACCCACGTGAACAGACCACTCCACGCCCCTCACGTGCGTGTGTGAGGCATGCGCGCTCCACCTGGCGGTGCGGTGGCCTTCACCCTCTCCCAAGGCAACTCTCTCTCTCTCTCTTCCATTCACTGATTATTAATCAAAGAATCGAGATAATATGGTTTTTCATGAAGAATTGACTACATTGGTGTACAATTCTTGAACAGTTTGAGAATTGCTCTAAGAACATCCAATGTGGATGCTCTTAGAAAATTTTAGACTTGTTTTGAAGTCCTATTCTCTCATAATTTAATCCATCAAACACGATAGACTAAGTTAGAGAGATTTCGCCTTACAAAAAATTCTCGTAAGTTTTTACCTTATAGTTGATATAGTCACCGCATTAATGAGACAATTGATCAACAGTTAAAAAAGAATTCATTTATTATTGAAATCACAATTGAAAATAAATTAGAGGAAAATATATTTCTCAATCGTAAGATGGCCGTTTTGTGTTTACTCGATTATCTGATCATACAAATGGTCAGATATCGAATTGTCATCAGGGCCGGCCCTGCCACAAGCCCAATGAGGCCATGACCTTGGGCCCCCCAAAAAAACCCAATTTTTTGGGCCCCAAAATCCCAAAAAACCTACTTATGATTAAATTATTATTATTTTATTTCACAATTTCACATTTGTTTCTTGATTTCTTCCATTTGACCTAACTTATAGTTAATAGTTATAGCTTATAGCTTATTAATTAATTATTAATTAGTATTCAGTGATCAGTGAATCATTTGCGGTTTACCCCAATTTTTATGGTTTTTCCGTTTTTGACTTATTGGTATTTTGATAATCTAATTGAAATTTTTAGTCATTAAAGTGTGTGAATGAGTGACTTGTTGGTAATTGATGGTATTATAATTGAAATTTAATTATTTGAACATATACTATAATTTTAAAATATAGAAATTGAGATTAATAATTAATTTATGTTAATGGAAAATTATACATCTACTACAATTATATACTAAAAAGAAGAAATTGTACATGAAAAATTGTTTGTTTATTTTTTGAGTAAAATGAAGTGTTTTTTTTATTGTTTTTTTAATGTTTGTTTAATTGTTTCTTTAGTTATCCAAAAAATATATTTAAAAAATTGTTGCAAAGGAAGGGCCCCATTCGAGATGATCGGCCTTAGGCTCCCGATTTCACAGGACCGGCCCTGATTGTCATGAACTGATTTTGTTTTCTTTGGCTTGTATCTGTTTTGAAGTTGCTATATTCCTTACAACCGTAGAACAATTAACTTTAGTATTTGGGATTATATTGTTCCAAGAATAAGTAAACGACCCTCTATACTATACTCTAAAAACTAAATGCTTCTTTATTAAAAAATAATAATAAACTAAATGCTTCTTTTTTAATTTCAAGGTGTGATTTTATATATCTAAAATCTAACCTTAGAAAATGATTGGTGACCCATGATGTACTCCTATATATTCATAATCAATTTGTAATACTAATATATTTATGTTGCCGACAGTAATATATATATTTGTGTGTGTATATGTTGCCGTCCCCAAAACTTTATTCACAGTGGTAAAAGGAGGGGGACATAAGAATCTGGAGGAATGTAGCGTGAATTCGATACTTGGTGGAAGCAATTTGTTTTCTTCTGAGATTAGACCTTATATGTGTTATTAGTTGACATGTTCTCAAACTCTGTATCATTCGGGGGTAGTATTCAACCTGGTTAAAAAAAAAATTATGAAAAATATAAGTTGGTGACACATGCAAAAGTTCACATCATGAATAAACCCATTACTTAACCAATGCCTTCCATATTTTCATTTCTTAGTGAGTAGCGGCAGATTGAGCAATTTTGGTCAGCTTTTCTCCAACTAATATTCGAAGGACTTTTATATAAATACAAAAATATATGGTGCAATGAATTCATTTTAACCCACAAAGCACTCAAATTACAAATCATTGAAAAGTCAAATTACATTAATTGAGTATATATAGGTCTGATAATTAGATGAGTTTGGTCATATATGGATCAGGTTATGATAGGCAACGAGTTGAAATGAATTGGAGCCCATTATATCCCAAATATCAAACGGTTTGGGTCGACCCATATTTTTCTCAAAAAATCATGCATTTATGAAGTAAAACTGTTGGGTTAAAAATTGGTAACAAGATCGACCTATTTTAAAACCGAACCATTAATATTTTTAGGTAAAAACAGATAATCCATTTCGAATCAAAGAAATTTAGCGGGTTAAGTTAATTCAGGTGAGTTAACAAGCTATGGGTTGGAATCGTTAGACCTAAGTATACATGTTGGTTAACTCTGTGGGTACATTTTTTATGTTATTGACTTATTGGCTTGTAATCATAGTTTCAAGTCATGTTAAGAAGAGATTGAAAATTTATCTTGCACTCGACCATCAGCGGTGCCAATATCTACGTTGCCGAAATGTTTTAGGTCCATCTCATGTTCTCATTGCTGTCGCTATTAACATTTGCCTAACATTTTTGTATAAAAAAATTCATACTCCCATCGTTCCAGATAAATGTTTTTACTTTCTATTTTGGGATGTCCTAACTAATATTCTTAAAACTTTTTATATATAAATTTTATATCATTCTTCCTAATATATTTCTTTATTTAATACTATTAATATTGTATATCATAGAGAAAGAGTGAGTGTAATGAGTATTATTGTCACAACATATTTTACAAATTATCATTAATTATATTTCTTAATCCTTATATTTTGTCCACTAAGAACATTTATCTGATACGACGTCAATATCTTTCCACTTATACATACAGGCGAGACAAATAGAGACGGAGTTTGACACCTAGCTATTTGAAAACCGTAAATTGTACGTAACTTTACAAATTTCTGACACATGTCGAAACTAGGTTTCAATATATCAGATATGCATCTTATATAGGTATATCTGAACCCGATCTAAAACTTTATATCACCAATTCGATCGGATCCGATAATCAAGCGGATCAAGTGTATGTCAATTTATAATTTTATATCAACAATTCAATCCGATCGGATAATCAGACAGATCAAATGTATGTCAATTCATATTAACAATTCAATCTGATAACCAGACGGATCAAATGTATGTCAATTTATATCCAAATTCATTTTAACATATCTGATTCGATTCAAAATAGAGATTTATGGATTCAAAACAATAATAATATAAAATATGAAAGAGGGGAAGATCTAAAGACATCTGTACATAATATCTCATGAGAAGACTTAAATCTCAAAATTTTATACCGTGAAGATAATCTGGTGCTAGACTTTTGGGAGCTGGATATGGTCAAATTTGATTGTAGCAAAGCTAGCTAGCCTTCCCCACTAGGGTGCTACTAGTTGATGCTAGTGTAACCAAAATTCTTTCCCGTGTGCGAATATATTTACATTTCAATCGGACAAGACAGAGATTGGCTGATTGGCAAGATAATGATGGAATTCATCTAGATTTTGTTACTTATATCCACATACTATTACTAGACAACATCATATTTCTTCGGTCCCAGGACACTCCTTTTTCTCTGCAAGTGTGTTTCCTTGTCACGTTAATATAAAGGTCAAAATATAAATAGCACCCAAAAGTTTTAACCAACTTTCATAGCGTACCCAACCTGAATTTTTTCTAATATTATCTATCATTTATCTTTTGTCCCTGTCTGTTAACTAGGGGTGTAAATCAAAACCACCGAACCACGGAATCGAACCAAACTAAACTAAACCAATCGGTTTGGTTCGGTTTTGGTCGAAAACGATTTGGTTTTGGTTTCAAAAATTGAAAAACCACGCGGCTCGGTTCGGTTCACGATTTTTGGCATCGAACCAAACCAAACCACCCTATATATTTTTATTTATTTATTATATAATATATATTATATTACATTTATTAACTATTTTGAACATTTGATTTATTCATAATATATATATATATATATATATATATATATATATATACGGATATTAAACCAAACAAAATCTTGATTGTTGGAGAACAATTATTTTTTCCATTATTTGTATTTATTTTAGAATTTGTATTGTTTTATTTATGATAATTTGTTGTTAGTAGGTTATTTCCTAATTTTGATGTTAATTCCAAATTAAAATCTTATTTTTATTGTTATTTTTAATGTTGGTTAATTTCATTAAAAATAATTTATATAAACCCCAAAACCGAACTGAACCGAACTGAACTGAACCAAACCGAGTGGTTCGGTTCGGTTCGGTTCCACGTCTTGCTCGGTTCGGTTCGGTTTGAGATTTTTGTAACCACTAGGAGGCGATTCGGTTTGTGGTTTTGGCATAAACCAAACCAAACCGAAACACTTACACCCCTACTGTTAATAGTGTTAAAAAGTTAATATAATTGGTCATATGTAAATCATGTGCAAGAGTGATTTTATAGTTTTCAGTTTATTATGAAGGGCATTTTGGTCAAATTTATTGCAAGGGTGATTTTATAATTTAAATTATTTTCAAAAACCCTATTCCTAATTTCTCTTTCTCCTTTGTCTGCTCCCAACCCATTCCGTTATTGTTTCAACTTTCAACTATATTATTTAAGTAGAGGGAGGAACACGAAAAATTACATGGATTTGCAAGTAATCTTAATTTATTTCTTGAATATTAATTTTTTTTTGGTTACAGTTGTTTGTTATTTAAGTGGGTTAAAAGAAAAATTATTTGGATTAGTATGTAATCTTCATTTATTTTCTTTAATATTTAATTTTTTTAGTTACATTTCTTTATTAGTTGAGAGTTTTAAATTAATTTGACCAAAGCACCATTCACGGTAAAATGAAAAATATAAAATCAACCTTTTGCACATGGTTTGCACATGATCAATTATGTTATCTTTTTAACGTTGCTAATGAGTAGGGCCAACGTGAGACAAAATGTAACGTCGGATGATGTTATGGAGAAAAATTTAGGTTTTGGCGCATTGTGAGATTTGATGGATACTTTGCGGTGTTATTTATATTTTGGTAAAATATAATAAATTATACTGGAGTAGGTCTCATGTAAGACTGTCATACGGATCTTAATTCGTAAGACAAAACCCTACACTCTCACAATCCAACCCACCAATACACGATAGGTCGGGTAAAAAAGATACATCTTACAAAAAATATTCGTAAGATTGTCTTACACAACTTTTTGTCATTATATTGAGACTACATATTGATGATACGGTACTAATAATAGATTTAACTTTTAAGAAAAGAGAACGAAAAAAAAGGACGAAACGTAGAAATGGTCCCTTTATTATAGACATTTCACAGTTTTAGTCTCTTAATATTTTTTTGTTAAATATGAGTCCTTTGAGTATTATAATTTTTCAACATCAGTCCTTTTGATGGATACCATTAGCGAAATACTGTTAAGTTACCCATTTGCATTTAATAAGGGCTAAAATGATTTTTTTTTCAAACTTAACTTCTATCAAAATTTACAATTGAAGCCCCTAGAGTTTAAAAAATGGCCACAAGGTCTTCTTCCCTAATTTTTTGGGAAACCCAGCATCATCCCGATTTTAGGATTTATGCAATTTCTAAAAATGTTAAAATTGCAAGTTAAAAGATTTTTTAAAATACCCAACATTGGGATTGTTAATCTATATGACAACAGATCCAAAATTCAATGACGTTCATATGACAACGTTTCGGAGCCTTAAATCAACACTCATAGTTACTTTACCCACTCAAATAAATAAATAAATAAAACCAAAATTGGGTAAGTAAATCACCCAGAAACACACACACAAAAAGTTGAAGGAAAACCAACAGAGGCAAATGAAACATAAATGAACTTAAAGAAATGAACCCTAGCACTGGCATTTCCTGAGCCAACCCATCCAACAACATCAAACAAGTCGGGTCATCATCCACAACAAGAACCCACATATTAATTGGAAACCTATCAATTTTCACCATCCATACTTTCCTCCACAGTTATCTTTACTCGCACCAATTTCCAAAAACCCAGATGACAAATCAAAAAGAACCTTCAGAAACTCAAACATTGGATCTTGAGAACAAATTCAATAATTAATCTTGCGATAAACCTAGAAGCCAAAAAGTGAGAAATGGATATAAATTGAGAGGATCAAATCAAAAGAAACAGGGGTACTTGGGAAAAGGAGGAATTAGCTAAGTAAAAAAAAAAGTGTACAAATTGACAAAGGATGGAGATGGCCATAACATAATGAATGGCTTCAACCCTAACTATTCACCTTTTCAATCTCTCTCTAGGAGTATTTTAGTCATCACAAACTCTCTCCTCACGGCCTTCCCCAATTTTTTGGGTTTTAATCGAATCGACTTCGATTTTACTGTAGCTTAACCATTCTTTTGATGATTGTTGGTGTAATAAAAATGGGGATGATGCATAAATCCTAAAAGGATTTTAATAAATATCGGAATGATGCATAAATCCTAAAATCGGGATGATGATGGTTTCCCAAAAAAATTGGGGAATAAGGCCTCGTGGCCATTTTTTAAACTCTAGGGTTTCAATTATAAATTTTGATATAAGTTAAGTTTGAAAAAATTTTATTTTAGTCCTTACTAAATGCACATGGGCAACTTAACGGTATTTCGTTAACAACATGCATCAAAAAGACTGACGCTGAAAAAAGTTTATACTCAAAGGATCCAGATTTAATAAAAAAATGTTAAAGGACTAAAACTATAAGAAACGTATAGTCAAGGGACAATTTCTACACTTCACCCCAAAAAATGATCATTCTGTTTGAATTGACGTTTCGTTTTGTAATTGTTCTTTTTTGTATTATATGATTTGATTGCCACTTTACTTTATATAACTCTACTTTTATGTGGTTATCCCTAGAAAAAAGAAACATTATGGTAATATTTATAATAAAGTTAATTATATTTTTTTATTACTTTGTGTGTTAAAGTAAATTTTTGAAAATAGAGAGTAACAAAGAAAAAATATATAAAACCAATGAGAGAAAAAACAAAAATAAAAATTATAAAATGAATAAGGCTAAAGTCACTTAATAAATATTTAATTTTGTATAAAAAATGAGGTGGTATCCTATACAACATCTTATGAACTACTATCTAAATTAAAAATATGAAGCTAATTTGATGAGAGAGAAGATAACACAAATGAGTGGAAGGGGGTGATTACAAATCTTAATTGATAGGACGTTAGTTTCTATTTCTCGCAAGTAAACCTACTATCATATAGTAGGTCGACTTTAGAGGCTTACAAAAATATACTTACAACTATTTTACTAGATTTTAGGGGTGGTAATGGTTCTAATAGCAGTAGTATGTAGCGATTATAAAATACGATTCTGAAACAAATGCGATAACCGACGTAAAGACGAAGATCGAAATTGTTAATATATTCAAAATAATATTTATTGATATATTTATGAATCAAATAAGATAGATAATATGAAAACACGATAATAAGATATGAACATAATACGATAGCACAAATTGACGGAATTGCCACCCCTATTAAATTTTTCCAAGAAAGGAAAAGATGGGAGGAGTTTGGTGGGACCATGATGATGGGGTGATTGAAGGAAATCACATGGGGTTATGGATATGGAATCACATGATCACATGCATGCTCACTCTAATTTCTTTGTTTTGGTAGCGATGCGACGTCACTCCCTATCCTCTCTCTAATATCGCCTCGCCCGTCGCAAATCCAAAACAAACTTAACAAGCCTTTCCTTTCCGGTAAATACTTTCATTCTTCGAGAAGAACAGTCAATTATTTTATTTTGAATTATTTTATTTAAAAAATGTATCATTTAGTATTAATGAAATATTTAAAAAGCGATTTTCTTAAAATAAAAAAAAAACTTCCTTTTAAATGAGAATTTTTTAGCCAAAAACGAAAAAAAGGTATATAAATACAAACATAGGTACGTAAAGCGGCCGCAAGCAATGCAATAATAATTGCGAATGAAAACGACGGTGGTGCTGAAAAATGAATGTCAAGTGCTAATTAGATCAACAACCGCGTTCATGAAAATGACCAAAACATGATATTCCAAAATGGCGAGTGTCGGCTTAATCGGTGATTTCTTTACTTTTTAATTGAGTACAAGTGGCGGATCCAGGATTTTTAATTCGGGTGGGTTTGGTATTCAAAAATATTTTAAACACTAACAATCGGGAAAAATAATTTCATTTATCAAAAAAAAGTTACATACAATCATAATCGATGATTTAACGAGTTTTAAACATAGCGTACATATATATAAAAGAGCATAAGGTAACTAAAAGTTCCACTAAAAAATTCTCATATTCAAAAAATCTCAAAAATAATTTTTCTATCTTAATCTAACAAGTGACAAAATTAAACTCTTAATATTTTAGATAAAATAACAATAATATTAATTTTAAAAAATAACAACAATAACAAATACTCCCTCAGTCCCGGATAAATGTTTCTAATTGACAAAACACAAAGATTAAGAAATATAATTAATGATGAGTTATAAAATATGTTGTGACGATAATACCCATTACACACTCTCTTTATAATTAATTATGTATTCATTACACTCACTCTCTATAAGATGTGCAATAATGATAGTATTAAATAAAATGATATATTGGCAAAAATGATATACAATTTGCACACCAAAAGTCTTTAGAAACATTAGTTGAGACATCAAAAAATAAAAAATAAGAATATTTATCTGGAACATAAGAAGTAACTTAATATTAATAACATCGTGACTGAGTGTTGTCTTTGATTTCCTATGTTTGTGAGGGATAGAGGGGAGACAGAAGGGGTAAGAAATAAAAAATAAAATGGAGTCATAAACGGGTAGTAGATTAGTAGTGTAGGCTGTTGAGTGAAAGTGAAGTGCAGTGTTGGTTTAATTGTTTTTTTTTTTTTAATCTGGGGTGGGCTTGAGCCCTACCCACCTATGCCTTGGATCCGCCCAGATTGAGAACATCTTTTTATTATAAGTAAAATATATAGAAGTTGTATTTTGTTCTATATTAGTACAAAATTATTTTTTATTTTGTATCTCATTTATACAATCTAGTGTTCATGAAAAAAAGGCATGCTCAACTTTTTGCTTCTCATCAAATTAAGGTGTGGCCTACCTCAAGATATTTATTCATTTTTTTTTTGGGAGATTATTATTTCTCTTATGTGGGTTTAGTCTTAACATGCCCTTTAGCGGGGCTTATGGCTTCCACCATAGACACATTGGTTCGGGTGCCACGGAGCAGGAGTGTGGGTCGTAGGTTCTGCATGTATAAAGAACTTGCTTTGACATCATTTTAATCAGACTTAAAGAATGTAACAACATGATAAACATTGTTGGGCCTCTATTTAACAACTTAATCTCTTAGTGAGTTACTACTAAACATGACATTAAAGGCCATAATTTAAGTTTAGTTAATGACTACATATCAAATAATCCCGTTTGTGACATTTATCCTAAAACTTATAAATAAGGGTACATATTGACCCAATATAAGTGCATTGACACATTTAATTCCTCTTAACGTAATCACTTGAAGAGAAGTGTTAAAGCATGGTGCAAATTGTTGGGTCTCTTGCTAACAATTTAAGCTTTCAGATGAATTGGTTTCTTAACCAGAACTAAGACAATATGTTCTAAATTCCAAAATTGTCAATTGAGTATTATAAACTATCAATTATGTTTAACCTAGATAACAGTGCCAATGACTTTATATGTTAGGGTTCGAATTGGCTGGAAGACAAAATCCTATCGATCCTGGCTCCGACAACCCCTCAATAGCCTCCAAATTTACCAAGGCGGAAGCCGACACATACCAATTCCCAAGACCGCTCAGCCTTCAAATGCCCCATGGCATTCCTGCGTAATTTTTTTTATAGGACAATAGTAATTTATCACTATTTTGTTCAACATTCGTAGAAAAGTACTTTTTATTTTGAAATATTTTACTTAAACAATCTAGTGTTAATGAAAATAGTCATGCTGAACTTAAACTCTTCTGATTTTCTGCTTCTCTTGAATGGTGTAGCCAACCTCGAGATCTTTATTCATTTTTTTGCGAGGTTAACACGTACCCCCCCCTTTTGTGTGGTAAGGCTTAGGGCTTACACCATGACTCGGGTGTCACGAAGCAAGAGTGTGGGTCGTTGGGTATGCATGTATAAAGAGCTCTGACACCATTTTAAACAGACTTAAATTATGTTAAAACATGATAAACATTGGTGTGCGTCTCTTTGATAGCTAAACCTTTAGGTGAGTTATTACTAAACATGATCTTAAAGTCTATAGTTTAAGTTTAGTAAGGACTAGATATCAAATAGTCCCGTTTGTGACTTTTAACCTAACAAATATTAATAAAGGTACATATTGACCATATATAAGTGCATTGACACATTTAATTCTTCTCATGTAAGCATGTGAAGAGAAGTGTTAAAGCATGATGTAAATTGTTGGGTCTCTTGCTAACAATTTAAGTTTTAGATGACTTGGTTCCTTAATTAACTAGAACTATGTCAATAGGTTCTAATTCCAGAATTGTCGATTGAATATTATAACTATCAATTCCGTTTAACCTTGATAACAGTGTCAATGACCCAGACAAAGACCTAATATGTTCATATTAGGGTTCAAATTGACAGGAAGACAAAATCCTACCGATCCTGATGGCTTTGAAAACCCCTCAACAACCTCCAAATTAACTACCAAGGCGGAAGCCGACACATACCAATTATCAAGACCACTCTGCTTTCAAAATGAAGCAGTGCGAGAAGGCCTCGTGGCATTCATGGGTAATTTTTTATAGTAATTTAATTAAATATTATTTAGAAGACAACTCAATGTCTATCGTGTATCTCTCCAAACGAGTGAATTGTATTGAGGAATTTTTTTAAAAGGCCTCGTCAAGCCACTTATAGCAAAAACAGCCTCGCTTACTCAAACATTCCCAAAAAGACATCATTTTCCATAAATAGGCATTTATTATGACATGTAAGTACAAGCATGATAATCAATCCAATTCAAGAGTATAAAACTAGTTTTCTAGTGGAACACATGTAATAACGTCGTAGGGATTGATCATTGAGCCGGTATTGTTCAATAGCTCACTAATGTCGACTCCGTTGAGTCATTTATATGAATCCAACCTAGTAGAGTTTAAACACTAGTTGTATTCCAACTCTTTCCTAAGTTATCAAATCGATTAGACTAGGTCATTAATCCAAATAATAACCATAGCTAAGAATAAACTCAAGTTCCCAAATTATGGAACCCTAGAATCACGATTTCCAAATAATTTTCGAAAGTCTATGACCCAAGAATAATAATTATTTCTAACGTAGCGTAGAACACTTTCCATTCTAGGCTTAGTGTCCAAACAAAACAATTAAGTTCTTACCCAAATGTTTCCAGAAATTTGTACTCTCTAAAGCACATCAATATCATAGAAGAGATCAAGGAGAACATGATTTAGACATGGAAGACATGGGAGAAAGAGGAGGTAGCATGTTATATCTAGCATGAACCTAAGGGAAATCGATAGCTTACCTCAAGCCAAGCGAAAGACGAAGCAAGAAAACTAATCGGGGTGACAATCGATCTACTCGGCGGCCAGAATCCGTCTCGGAATCGCAAAGCGGGTCTTGAAATCACTGGAAGCCAAACCCTCATGCACTATCTCACCGAGAATCTCACGCACGAACTCTATCCAGGCAAATGAAGAAGAAGAGAAGAAATGAATCGTAAAGAGAAAGTCTCCAACTGATGTAGAAGAGATCAGCTTGATTAATCGTGAGTGGAATACACATGTCACAAGATGAGTGATGGAAAGAGGTTTAACAATCTTGATTAGGCTTAGATTAGACTAATAAGGTTCTAATACAAATGATTAAGGTCACTAATGGAAGAGATTTAGTAAGGGTAGAAGTGTAATCAACCAAAAATACAGAAAATCCCGTCATGTTGGAATCTTCCTTGTTCGGCTAAGGTGGCCGAACCTCCTTCATGTTGTTCGGTTCATGGGGCCGAACAATGCCCAAGATGTTCGGGTGGCGAGTAGAACAATTCCTCGAGCCAAGCGTTGGGTCAAACAGTCCGACTGGAACGATAACGCATTAAGGCATACACCACTCAAAGAATGAGTACTAAGGGTCCTAAAACAATGATAAAAGACTCTCATGGTTGTTGAATCTTAAAATTTAAGAGATTTGCTTAAAAACATTTCACTTGATTGTCAGCCAGGACAAGTGGCTTATAATTGGTCACCGGTGAATATTATTTTGTCGACCAACTTTCTCACCGAGGTGATCTATCTGTTGCTATAGAATGAGTTTATCTTTCCTTATTTGTTTAAACATACTCTAGTACTAACTCTTTCCCACTTTGTGTTTGTGATAGATGTCACAAATAATATCTCACAAGATCCTTTCAGTGATTCATGATTCATAACACATTTTCAAAATTCAAATGTGTTCCTAACGGGTTGCTCTCACAAAGATTATCTATATATACCATTTGGAAGCATTGGTGAAGACAACGAATCTGAAGAATTTTTCAAGTCAAGAAACTTTCCACTTACAAACTCTCAGTCTTCGTCTTCGAAAAACTTTAGCTAGATACTTGCCATTGAAAATTTCTTTCTAGTTATTGTTTAGGCAAAACACTGAGTACTTCATTTCAATTTATTTCGAACTCGGTCGGTTTGTCTCACGAGTTTGATTGTTTCTCAATCATTCTCCCAAACAGGGTCTTTTGTTGTACACGATCCATTAGAGATCAATTAGATTTTTAATAAAATTAGTGCACTTCAAAAATCCAAGTCCGACCAACTTGGTAGTGGGCGTGAGTTTATCGTGAACCACTTCAACCGAATTGTCGACCATTTCTTATATCCCTCGCTAAGCGACTTAACACTTAAGAAGTTATTAAAGCCGATTAAGTGTCGCCGCTAACAACACTTGTTTGCTTACTTGTTCGTAGAAAATTTGTGTTTTAATTTCTTCTCTATATTCAGTGATCAAACATCAAAACAAATTTCTTTTGAAAAACTGTTGTGTCAGTCAACTGACCAACTCGCTTCAGCTTAAGGAATTTCAAAAGTGTCGCCAACCGACCATCTCCTTTTTCGACAAGATCAAGACGCCAATATTTTATGATTTTCAAATCAACCCCAAAAGTTTTTAAAGGCTATTCACCCCCCTCTAGCCTTAACTATTGCCATCTAGATTTACAATTGGTATCGAGCTAGCTTTTTGAAAAATTATTTTCCAAGCTTAAGCTTGAAAGCTCGATCATGGCAACTCTAAAAGCTTTTCAATCAAACAATGTCACCAAGTTCCCATTTTTGATGAAGATCACTTTGATATCCGGAAGGAAAGAATTACAAGATACATGAACAATATAGACAAACGATTGATGGAATGTGTAAGAGGTGGTCCTATGCAACCAATGAAAATAAATACTAAAGTTGGAAAATCTTTCGCCGCAGATGATGATATCAGAATCCTCTTGCTCCTCTTTTGTAGAAGAAGAATATGTTCTCAAACCTCAAACGTAATGGACCGAGGAAGAAGACAAGATTACCGATGGATCGATGCCGTGAGCCGTATTTTGCATATCATGTCAAGTCTTGCGTTCCTCGATGAAAACTACAAGCGGATATATGATCATGGATCGCCAAGGAAATTTGGGATGCTCTTAGAATATGTAGAAGGAGATCGAATACCAAGGACAACAAACTATATGATTGCATACAAGAATTTGATGCATTCAAGAAGGACCCAAAAGAATCTTTAAAAATGCCTACTGACAGTTTCTCGAGGTAAGTAACAGATGCTCTTCTCTTGGTAAAGTTTATAGTATGAAAGATTTAAATATGCGTTTTCTTAGGCTTGGGAAGTAGATGGCATGTAAAAGTGATCGCCATAAAGGAAGCTAGAAACTTGAACAAAACTCATATACGTAGTCTTGTTGCAAGTCTAAAATTTATGAAAAGAAGTTCTCAAAACTCAAGAAATTGAGAAAATTTGAAGGGAATATCTCTTCAAGCCGAAGAAGAAGAAACATTAAAACTTCTACATCTCACGATGATGACTTTGATGAAGATGAATTTGTCGCCTTTGCTAGACAATTTAGAAAATACAAATATTTCAAAAAGAATTTTAAAAACCTTCACAAACTTTTCAAAAGTCCCCTTCAAATTATCAAAACCTTCTCCAAGCTTCCAAAACCATCTACTCCAACTTTCAAAAACCTTACTTCAAATCAAATGAAGACAAGGTTGAGAAAGAAAACTGTTGTGCTTTTTAACCTAAAGCCCGTCACTTTGTTTTCAAACGCCCTTTTACAAGAAATGAGTATTATAAAAGAGCTCTCTAGAAATTTTGAAAACAAAAAGGTTTGGTTGCGTAAGATCATAATCTTGCAACCTTGATTGAAACGAAGACTCAAGATGAATCGATTTTGCAAGAAGCAAATTTGTGTCTTGTAGCGTAATCCGCCTATATATGATTCGTAAAATGAGCTTCCAAGTCCTAAATACTCAAAGATGCTCTGAGCAATGAGTCATTAAGCTCATTTACAAACCCCAAACGACAAAGGTCATCAAACCTCGATCGGTTGGGTTAAGAAAATAGGAAATGGATTTTATGGACAAGGAATAATAAGTCGTATGAAAAGAAAGTTTTCTCCAAGGACCCGCTAAAATAACTCATGATTCAAAAAGGCGGAGGAGAAGATTACCGACTCAAGTGTTGATGATTTGTCGAACAAATGCAAGAAATGTATTCCAAGTTTGAAACACTTAAAAGAATCCATTTTTCTTTATCTAGTGACTTTGAAAAAGAATTCTCAAGAGAACTCGTGAGCTTAAAAGATCAATGAGTTTACAAAGTTCAAAGCAAAAGAGTTGAGAACTTAAAAGTCTCAATGAAAATATGAGGCTCAAACAAAATCTCAGATGCCCAAATTGCCGACCTTGTAGAAAGAAATCTTCGACCAACCAATGTTGTTGATACTTATACAAAGTCAAAAGCCGAGAAACTATCATCGACAACAAAGATCATGAAGACCAAAGATGGTCTTGATACTCAAAAATGATGAAGATTCTTGTGAGATCGATCAAAAGGTGAACCTAAGATTCTGAAAAAGGACAAGGGATTAGTCTATAACGCTGCACTATGTCACTTATCCCGTAAAACAAGAATCAAAGACAAGAGGAACATCAACAAAAAGGATAGGGTGAACAATGAAAGTCGTCGGCCTTCCGGTCACAAACTGAGCTCAAAATCGGTCACTAACTCAACAACCGACAAATGTCAGTCAAGCGATCGAAGTGTCGCCTAGTCGACAAACGGAGGAGGATTCTATGAAGAAGCTGGCAACCGACAAGTTCAAGCAATAAATTTTGTTGCCGCTAAGACCTCAAAGTGAATCAAAAAGAATCAAAGAATTCACCTCAAATGACTGATAAATCTGGTTACCACAAGTGTAATATTTGTTCTACGCTTGGTCATCGACACATGAATGCTTATATAGATTTAAACCTATTGACGTAATCAAAAGCCTAATTACGTGGCAAGTCCGGATACCGAAGAAAACTAACCCTTGGACCCAAAAGAATAATGGGTACCATGATTTAAATATTCATATTTCGTGTGCTTAATGGTTTCGATGATCATTCAACCGACATATGGATATGACAAGTGGATGCTCCGCACACGACCGATCACCGAACTCCTTACTAATATTATTGCAAAGAAAAGGACCTTGTAATCTTTGGGGACAATTCAAAAGGAAAACTATCTACTATGGATCCATTATCGAGGATCTATAATAATTGAAAATGTCTCCGTACAAGGTTCCGAAACACAATCTTCTAAGTATCTCCCAATTCTCGGATAAAGGTATGAGCCGCTCATTCTCCTCCACACAATCATCAAAAATAGCCTCTCAAATGAAATTTGCTTACGGGTACTAGAAAAAGAAACGCTATAGATTTACTTTCCTTAAATACAAAGACTCAAGTTTGTCTAGTAGCAAATAATATTTCCAAAAATTCATGGCTTTGGCACAAAAGACTTTCACATTTAAACTTTAAGTATCTTTCAAAACTTTCAAAAAGGAGATTTGGTAAAAGGTTTGCCTTCCATAAATTGTCCCAATCGACAAAAAATGTGATGCTCTGTATTTTGGGAAAATAACAAAAGTCCTTTTAAACCAAAACCATATCTTTCTACCAAAAGAACTCTCGAGCTTCTACACATGGATTTATTTGGCCCTCAGAATTACCGCAGTTTAGAGGAAACAAGTATACATTAGTTGTTGTGGATGACTATTCTAGATATACTTGGGTTGAGATGATGCAATCCAAAGATGAAACTTTACAAAGATTCTCACTTCCCTATTCGTAATTCTCCAAACTCAAAAAGAATGTGAGATTATGTTAGATCTGACAATGGAACAGAGTTCAAAAATCTTGGGATGGACACATACTGTGATGATCATGGAATTGATCATAACTTTTCAGCAGTAAGAACACCGCAGCAAAATGGTATAGCTGAAAGGAAGAACAGGACTTTGATCGAAGCAGTAAACAATGTTACCAAGCAAAATTGTCAAAATACTTTTCAAGTAGCCGTTAATACATCGTGTTTTACTCAAAATAGATCTTTATAAACAAATTTCATGGTAAGACACCTTATGAAATATGGAGAGGTAGAACACCTAATATTGCTTTAAAATCTTTGGGTGCAAATGCTTCATTCATTACAATGGTGGAGACTACAGAGGTAAATTTGATGAAAAGCCGATGAAGGTATTTTTGTCAAGTATGCCAAGCATAGTAAAGCCTATAGAGTTTATAATAGAAAACTCAAGTAATTGTTGAATCTATGCATGTTAATTTTGATGAATCAAGTTTGAGGTATTTTGAAACTCCCGATGTTACTAACAATTTTGAAATATTTGAGATAAAGAAAACATGTATCAATTCAAAATAATCCCCATCTTCAACTCCTACTACACAAACTCTAAACCTTCAAAATGAACCTAAATGCATTCACCTTCTCACCAAACCGACAATCCTCATCCTATTGCAATAGATCGCCACCGACACACTTAAGTCCGGCCATTCACCAACCGACACTCACCCTTTCTACCTTTACAACCGAGCCTCTCACGATCTTCCTAGTGGAAATTAGGAAGCTAGACATCATCCAGCTTTCAAATATCATGGAGACCCTTTGCCGGGTCCAAGAACCGAAGTATTTAAATGAAACACTTGATTCTCATGCTTTTGTTCTCTTCCATTGAACCCAAAAAGATTGATGAAGCCTCTGGAAGATCCCCAAATGATCGAGGCTACGCAAGAAGAGTCAACCGCTTTGAAAGATGTGTTTGGGAACTTGTGCCTAGACCCACGATCAACAAGTCATGGAACAAAATGGGTGTTCAAAGTCAATGAAGAAGGAAATGTTACAAGGAATAAAGCAAGGTTGGTAAAGTATGCTGATATAGACAGATCATCAAGCACTCAAACTTTTGCCTCAGAGCAAGACTTGAAGCCATCGATTATTTCTTGCCTATAAACTTTCAAGGACTTCAGGCTGTATACCAATGGATGTGAAAAGTGCATTCTTAAATGGAGACCTTCAAGAACAAATATTTGTCAACAACGCCCCGGGTTTCATCGACCTCAAAAAAAGTGGACCACGATACAAATTAAGAAAAGCCCTTATGGTCTTAAGCAAGCACCAAGAGCATGGTACGAAACTCTATCCAAATTCTTTATGGAGAAAGGATTTCAAAGAGGTAAAATTGACACTACTCTTTCTCTTTCAATCACAAAGGTAATATTTACTAGTCCAAATTTAGTTGATGATATTATTTTTGATCTACTAATGAAATTTTGTGCAAAAGATTTGAGCATCTCATGAAAGGAAAGTTTGAGATTTAGTATGAGAGAACTAACATACTTCTTAGGTTTAAATCAGCAACCGAGGAAGGAATTCTCATTCATCAATCCTAATACACTAGAGAGTCGATCAAGAAATACAATCTTCAAGCAGCAATTCAAGAAACACCCAATGGGAGTCAATGTCATCTAGTCACCGATGAAAAGTGGTAAGCCGCTAATACAACCGAGTACAGAGTATAGTTGATCTCTTCTTAATATTCAACGTAGACTACATCATGTTTGTCAGATGATATTGCAAGTCAAGCCAAGCTAATCCTAAGGAATTCATATGATCAAATTAATCATTAGATATTTGATTGATACCTAAAAAGTTTGGCATTTGGTCCCAGACTCTTCATTTAATTTAACAGATATTCGGGATTTAATTCCTCGCAGTTAATAAAAGAGCACCGCTGGAACATGTCGGCCTGGAAATGCATTGGTTTCATGGGCATGTAGCA
>CM028378.1:97110703-97136125 GCA_013146195.2 Codonopsis lanceolata
TCTTTCAAAACTGCGATCTGAACCTTTCTAGAAGATGATCCTGATTCTCTCTCCACGACAACTCTGGACGAGACCATCATGGATTCATTCTCGACTCCTCCAAATCCACTTAGGGCGAATCTCTTTCTCTCTCCCTCTCGGTTAGCCGATAGGAAAGCTGAACAACAACGCAAAGTATTTCCAAAGCTTTACTCCATCCTATCGGCACTAAAATAGTCTTTCTGAAGACATGCCTACCCCTTCACGAGCTTTGAGCACGAAGCCCAAATCCCAGCCTACCCCAATGGGCGTTTTCTTTCCACGACCTGAGGATCTTGATATTCACACCCATCGGTTATTCTCGATGCACCTCGGCCAGCTCAACCACACCTTGGCCTCTACCTCTTACGGTTCCATGTCTCTGTCGGCTAAGCTCGACCTTCTCTATGCTCATCACTTTGTATGAAGTCGGCCCTCGCTAAATCATACATGACTTTCTACCATTCAACAACAAGTTGCTTCTCTACTGCTCCAACCTCACCGAATCATTACCACCGAGGTGCAAGGCGCCATTATTCTGGTGCTCCTCGTGAAGCTCATATGGATGGACGGAGGACTCTCTTTGCTCTATCAACAAGAATGGTCAAATCGTGCTTTGTCTTTGAAATTGCTATGCTTCAAACCATTCGGGAGGAGAAAGAAGCAGAGGCGTGCTTACAGTGAAAACCGATTCTTAGGGAAAGGCTGAAGCTAATGCATGATCGGTGACTCACAGGCGTCTTGTGAAGAACATGGTGAAGGCGAAAAGAAGCCGAAGCGATGCACAAGCTGAAACACAAGCAACCTCAGCGAAGTGAAGGAGAACAAATTCAGAAGAAGTTGCGGCGAAGGCTGTTTAAGTTGCGGCAGAAGCTAAAGTTGGCAAGCGAAAATGAAGGCTGAAGCTTGGTCCATCGATTGAAGCGATTCCAAAACAAGCGAAGGATCCACATCACCGGCTTATTGAACATTTCATCTCTCTCTCTCTCTTTACTATGATCAAAACTTCATTAAACTCTCGTTTTACTTGTACCTTACTTTGGGCACTACTTTTATGATTTCAGTCATTACATCGTGGTTCTAACGAAAATTTTTGCAGGAACTTCAAATTCTTGGCTTTCTGCTTTCAAGTGAATGGTTTTAAGCAAATAGGAGGAGATTGTTGAATCTTAAAATTTAAGAGATTTGCTTAAAAACATTTCACTTGATTGTCAGCCAGGACAAGTGGCTTATAATTGGTCAGCTGAATATTATTTTGTCAGCCAACTTTCTCAGCTGATCTATACGCTGCTATAGAATGAGTTTATCTTTCCTTATTTGTTTAAACATACTCTAGTACTAACTCTTTCCCACTTTGTGTTTGTGATAGATGTCCTGCCAAATAATATCTCACAAGATCCTTTGTGATCTTGCATCTGTCATAACACATTTTCAAAATTCAAATGTGTTCCTAACGGGTTGCTCACAAAGATTATCTATATATACCATTTGGAAGCATTGGTGAAGACAACGAATCTGAAGAATTTTTCAAGTCAAGAAACTTTCCACTTACAAACTCTCAGTCTTCGTCTTCGAAAAACTTTAGCTAGATACTTGCCATTGAAAATTTCTTTCTAGTTATTGTTTAGGCAAAACACTGAGTACTTCATTTCATTTTATTTCGAACTCAGTCAGTTTGTCTCACGAGTTTGATTGTTTCTCAATCATTCTCCCAAACACCGGTCTTTTGTTGTACACTGATCCATTAGAGATCAATTAGATTTTTAATAAAATTAGTGCACTTCAAAAATCCAAGTCTGACCAACTTGGTAGTGGACGTAGCAGTTTATCTGTGAACCACTTCAACTGAATTGTCAGCCATTTCTTATATCCCTGCTAACTGACTTAACACTTAAGAAGTTATTAAACTGATTAAGTGTCAGCCAGTTAACAACACTTGTTTGCTTACTTGTTCAGAAAATTTGTGTTTTAATTTCTTCTCTATATTCAGTGATCAAACATCAAAACAAATTTCTTTTGAAAAACTGTTGTGTCAGTCAACTGACCAACTCGCTTCAGCTTAAGGAATTTCAAAAGTGTCAGCCAACTGACCATCTCCTCAGTTGACTGACAAGATCAAGTTTTCCGCTGCCAATATTTTATGATTTTCAAATCAACCCCCAAAAGTTTTTAAAAGGCTATTCACCCCCCCCCCTCTAGCCTTAACTATTGCCATCTGGATTTACAATGGTCTTGGCTAAGGTCCGAGCATGAACAAGCCAAACTAGAGCATGCAAGGCAATAAGAGTTCGATACGATAATTACGACTCGATCAAGGAATACAATCAAGTCAAACATGTTAGGGATACTACTAGCATGTTAAACACTTATTCTAATCATGTTAAACAAGTATAGAAGACAAGTTATACAAGTAGGTTTCGGGTTCTCACATCTCTTGCTAACAATTTAAGTTTTAGATGACTTGGTTCATTAATTAACTATAACTATGTCAATAGGTTCTAATTCCAGAATTGTCGATTGAGTATTATAACTATCAATTCCGTTTAACCTTGATAACAGTGCCAATGACCCAGACAAAGACCTAGTATGTTCATATTAGGGTTCAAATTGACAGGAAGACAAAATCCTACCGATCCTTGTGGCTTCAAAAACCCCTCAACAACCTCCAAATTAACTACCAAGGCGGAAGCCGACACATACCAATTATCAAGACCACTCCGCTTTCAAAATGAAGCAGTGCGAGAAGGCCTCATGGCATTCATGGGTAATTTTTTATAGTAATTTAATTAAATATTATTTAGAAGACAACTCGATGTCTATCGTGTATCTCTCCAAACGAGTGAATTGTATTGAGGAATTTTTTTAAAAGGCCTCGTCAAGCCACTAATAGCAAAAACAGCCTCGCTTACTCAAACATTCCCAAAAAGACATCTTTTTCCATAAAAACCTCAAAATACCCTTACTAAGCAAAAATGCCCTACTGGGTCATTTTAATGATTCATGGATCGATTAATTGAAGAAGTCGGTTAATCGATTCAAACCCTAAAGAATAGGGTGAGTGAATATGATTTATGGGATGACGAAGGATAGAGGAAGATAAGGCGAGGGACGAAGGAGAGACAGAGAGAGGTATGACAATTCTGATTAATGGGATAAGAGGGGAGAGAGATAGAGACGAACCTTCGAGGCGAAGGCAACGGCGAGAGGAGATGGAGATGGAGGCGGAGGCGGAGGCGGAGGACAAAAAAGAAAGAGGGGAGAAAAAGATTACCCTAAGATGAAGGATGCCGAGGAAGTTAGTATTAGAGGATGAGGACAGTGAGTCTGGGCAGAAGACGCTACTAGATAGAAGGAGAGGAAGGAAAGAGGATGTCTCGCATTTAGGTAAAGGAGGAGGGGGAAAGTGGACGACCGTTTAATTCAAAAATGGGAAAAGAAGGTATATAGGGTTTAGGAGGTAAGCGAGGGGTACATTAGGTCGTTAACATTTTTTTTAGTCAAAGGTCATTCTTAGAATGTAACCAGGTATAAGGGCCTTACTTGATGAACACCACAAGTTAGTGTATTTCATCAAACCAAAAATATGAATTGGGAAAATACCCACAAATTGATCCAAATACCATGAGGGAATATTTAATGATCTTTGATGACCGCATGTTATATCTACATGGCGTACCACGATTAAGAGTGACACGATATAGTGTCAAAGTAGCTTAAAAGTGAGGTTTGCTTTGGGTCCACGTTGTACTATTTTGACGTTACATTGTGGTTGCAATGCACTACATAAACATTAGAGCTGGCAAAAAAAGTCCATCCCAACGGTCGGCCTAGTCCATCCAATATTTTGATGGGTTGAGCTTCAAGTATTAATGATTCAAAAAACGTCGGGCCTTTTTGGCACAAGCCAACAGGCCCATGGATTCTCCGTGTCGGATAAAAAAAGCTCAGGTTTTTTCGGGACAGCCCAACCCTTTCAAGTTTTAAAAAAATTATTTTTTATTTTAGTATACTGTATACAAATATAAAAAGGGCAGACTGTTAGACCGGGCAGTTACAGGGTAATTGACTATTAGTATATTGTATACAAATACATTATATAAATGATTTCGTCTTGAAAAAATGATTCGACCAACCTTAGTATTAACTCAGTTGACCTAGATATGACACGCCAAAAAGAAAGGCTTTTTAGTTAGAGAGAATCACGGGGCTAGACCTAAACCCAGGACGGACGCATGGTGCGAGCCCTTTTACTCGAATCAATCAACCTATGTGAGCATCTGTTTAGACAATTAAACTCACGTGACTGGGCTTGTCTTTCTTGAGGTCGAACACCCAGATCTTGGTGAAGGAAACCTTTAAGCGATCTAGCTTTCTTTACCTTGTTGAACAAGTCCACACGGAGAAGTGATTCGTTTTGATTTTCCAAAAAGAAATATGTCGTTCATGTTTAGGCTCACATGATTAGGTGCTACTGTATTGACCTTTTCTAATCTTTTGGTTAAGAAACTTATAAGGGAGAACATGATTTCATTGATGACGTCATATTTCTTTTATTGAATTATTGTATTTTTTGGGTGCTGCATACGTTGAGTTTTTCATCACATGTTTATGAATTTTGAATTATAAATTTATAATTTTATGGTTGATTTTATTTCGGGTCGGACCAGTGGGTCATGGGTTTAAGTCAGCCCGGATCAGGCTAGCATTTTGACAAGCCCATTGAATTTTGGACCGGACCAATCCAACCCAATTAAATAGCATTGGCCCATTGGATCTGAGCCGGGTTGGGAACGGCCCAAACCATTGCCAGCTCTAATAAACATGCATGTGGTGCTCTTGAACAACATAACTTCTTTTTTTCAAATACTCCTTTGTTACTAAATAATTTTCATAGTTTATTTTTTTTGTTTGTTTCAAAAATAATTGTCCATATTTCTAAACGCTCTTTTTTAGAATTTTTTTTACCATTTTACCCATGTTTTTTCTCACTACTTCAATGATGGTCCTGCATGCACATGAACATTAAAAAAATTAATAAATATTGTATCAATTTTTTTTTAAAAATATATATATATATATATATATATATATATATATATATATATATATATATATGATAAAGATATGTGCTAGATTCTATCCAACTAGAAAGGTAATTTTTTAGTAGTTATCAAGGTAAAAATGTTTAATATATCTTTAGTTTAAACGACTAATGTGAGTAATTTAAATTTTAAACTACTCGTGTATAAAAATTAGTAGCTTAAAGGAAAAAATAATTAGTTGAAATGATGAAGGTGAATTAGTACTATCCAAAACGAAAACTTGTTTTAGGGAGGTGTTGTCAGGTGTCACTTGTCAGAGACGAACTGTAGTTGTACACTTGTACTAGTACCCATTACTATTACTATTACGTACATGAACGAGAAAGAGAAAATGAGCAATCTTTATCTAATATCATGTGCACACCACCTCCCCTCACTTCCCAATTCCCATGTGAGCTTGTTAGTTGTAACGGTGTTCATTGACTACCGCATTTTTATATTCTTTCCCCCTTTATTAATTAATACTAATAATTAGTCTTTAGTCCATCCCCCAACAATATACTAAACCCACTTCATCACCTCAACTTCAATACTTAATCATATTCCTCCCCTCACAAATTAGTCACAAACTATAAAAATATACTATGTGTCCTTTTCTGTGTTATTTTTTTCCTTTGCCGGTGGATCTTCTATTCTGGTCAAACAACATTAAAAAAAAAAAAGTTTAACATCAATAAGTATTATGATATTTGTAGTAATTTTTTGATGTATTAATAATAATGGAAAGTTCTTCTGATTTTGTCCATGTCTTATGGAAATCTTAGAAGTTAATTTCCTTAACTTATACTTTTTTGAGAAAAAATATTTCAAGGTTGATTAAAATGCAGATTAATTCATTTCTAGGTAGGCCTAACAATTACAATCCGAACCTTAACGGCTTAACTCACTCAACCCGACATGATAATTACTCAAATGGGCAAAAATGTTAACTGGTCGAGTCAAGTTAAAGCGGATCGAACTCGTTTCCTATTTTGACACAATATTTTACTCTATAGACGTGTGATTTCTTTTTTCCGGGGGGGAGGAGAATCCGGGTTAAGATGGCTAGACCCGTTATCCGTTATAACTCGCTCATTTTGACCCGTTTGATATTCGTATTCTAATTGACTTGATCCATTATCTATCTCAACCCGATCCAACAAGCCCAATTGTCAGACCTACATGTAGGTTATGAACGTGTGTTAACCTAAAGAACCATGTGTAGTGATGGGATGAGATAGAAATTGCATTTTTCATTTTCACTCCATTATAATTTATTTATTCTCTCGTGAGGTGAATTAAAAGCAATCTCATTCTCGTCTTGCTATTTATCTGTCTCTTCGGGGACATCCAAAAAACAAATCCTTCAAAAAAACAAATCCTTAAAAGTGAAGATGATGAATATAATTATTACGAGTATTTTATTATACATATATCATAATTCAATGTTTTTAAAAATACTATTATTAATGTAATAAATACGTCAACTATTTTTTTGGATCAATTGATTTTATTAAATATTTAAAAATCAAAATCATCATAAAAAATTGTTGTCATTATAACTATTTGTCTAACAAAATCAATATTCTTTTAATCTATTGACAATCAATCAATTCATCACCTTACTACAAAAAGTCTACAATGATTGTGTGTATACGTGTGCATATATGTATGTATGTATGTCATATTCTCGCTTTCTCGCTTTCTCACTTTCGTTGGGAAATAGAAATGGTTTCATTTCACATCAAAATATTTTTAGCGTTTTTTTAGTAATTATCTGGTAAGACAATTTTATAAATCTTAATTTAGAAGACGGAATCTACTCTCTTACCTAAGTTTTTGCATTTTTATTTTCTCTGGAAAAAAACAACACTCCTAGGTTATGTTAGGTCCATTGAATTTGGATTTGAGATTGGCAAAATCCAAATAAAAATCAACCCAACAGTCTTATTTAGAAAAAAAGTTAGATGCACTAGTTCAATCTGTGTCAAGAATTCCATTATTTGTGGGTCATGGATTCTAGAACCATTATTATCCCACAGAAACTGCACATACTATTGGATTGATAAAGTATTCTGAAAATGCTATTGAAACAAAAGGAATTAAAGGAACCCTCTCTCTAAATTCAAGAGTGATCTCAATTTTTTCCATTTTGCATTTAAAGGACTAATAGAAGAGTCGGTGTTCCGTAAGACTATCTTACGGATTATAATTTTAAAATGAAGTCTCACTCGCTCATAAGTCATTTCATCAATACACGATAAATAAGATAAGGAAGATCCGTCTTATAAAAATTACAATGGACCATATTTTGATCTAAAACCGACTCACATCTACTACTCCCTCCATTCCTAGAAGCGTTCACTTTGCTTTATTCTCCATTCACAGAAAAGGTGTTCAATATGTAAGACTTCGTTTTTACCATAGGTGGAACGGCCGAGGGAATATTTCTTTTTTCCAAAGTTATTTTCACCCTTTTTACTCTTGAGTATTTTTGGAAAGTATACACTATTATAATATATCTATATTATAAAAGAGCTCAAGGTCTAACTGGTGTCCTTGATTGAATTGTGTTACATACAACTGACAGTCCAGATTGATTCGTAAGTATGCGAGTTACAAATAAACCCCCCAGTTATGAGTTATGTTTGAATTATCCCTCTACAATTACATATAAAACCTTCGGCTGTGAGTTTTGTTTGAATTACTCTGTCAGTTATGAGTTTTGTTTATCCCGCCATTCATTAAACTGATTTCATATACCGTGTCTATGGTACAAATACATATAATCGTATACTAGTTTATTTGTATATCAGGTCAAACAAGATACTTTTTTGTGCACTTTGGACACAGAGACATTCTTTACATCACAATCCCTTAATTTACTAGCAACCCTACTAGTGTCCGATAAAGATCAGAGCTGAGTCAAATTCCTGCCTTCATCCCCAGGTAAGCTCTTTCATAATTGCAGAAGCCTCTGCTTGCTCAACCCTATTACATATACATTTTTTTTAGTCATGAATTTTTGAAAGTCATAAAGGACGAATTGTTCTTTTCTTGATAGGCGAGTATGATCACACCTTATCAACGGTGAAATGTCATCGACAAGGTTACTGATTTGCTGCATTTTAATTGGATCAGGAAGTTGATATTACTGTTGCACTCGATATCTACTCTGTATGGAGCAGGGTCGGTCCTGAACTTTTGGAGGTCCAGGGCGAAAAGAAAAGAAAAGGCCCCCTAAAAATATATAAAAAAATAAATTTTTTAGACGAATTTTTTTTTTTTTTGACTTTTTATCGTTCATAGTATTGAAAATGTACAACACCTATAAATGTATAAGAAAAATAAGCATTAAAATTTTATTGAAAACTACTATTTTGCATCGATTTAAACAATTTATGAAAAAAATGATACACCCCATCAATCTTTTTCTTTTTTGACTTCCGAATAGATATTTTCTTGATAACATGTTTATACTAAAAATTCAAGTAAAAAAAAGACACAATCACTAATAAAGTTAAGAACTAAAAAAACATAAGCAATAAAAATGAGTCAAATAGCAACAACAAAAAAACTTGATTTTTGCTTGAAATGTAATAATTAAGCTATATGAGATGGATGAGCAAGAAATTAGTTTGGCAAAGAAGAGTGGACCTAAAATGAAATAAAATAAAAGGCTTGGAAGAGACTTAAACTCATGACCTATGTATTCACATTACCCAACAAATTCCATTGAGCCAAGAAGATAATCATGTATTTAAATTATGCGGTATATACTATATTTTTAAAACCTAGCCTACACTTCTTTAAAATTGCCTCTGCACATTGCCGATATCTACTCTGTATGGAGATTGAAATCATAGTCTTTGCCTAAGTACATTTGCCATTTTAAATCTAAGCAAATTATAAGAAAATAATGAGTAATTTTAAATCGAGAAAAGAAAAGGCATGAAGGTATTGACTATATAATATCCTCCTGAGTTTTAGGTCCGGAGATGGCCGGCTGGTAGGAGTTTGGTAGAGGTGGTGGTTGCTATAATAAAAAGAGTAACCATGTGAAGCTTAAAAAGAGATTTCACCCTTTCCTTTTTCATATCTTTTGGGAAAATATTGTCAGTCAAAAAAATCATTATGCAGTACTACTAATCATAAAAACAAAAATCCCTTCAAAAAGGTTAAAATTAAAATATGCAAACATCAGTTTCACAGTTGATGAATTAGCTCTCTTTTAGAGAGCTTGAAAATAACGTTATTGCATAACATCATCATCAGTTAATAAAAGCGCCTAAGCGTCACTTGTCGGCATTGAAACCTTGTGAAAATATTTAAAGCTTATGTGGTGGTCAAAAACTAATAAAAAGTGATCGTTTAAATGAGAATAACTTTGTTCAACTGATTTGTGATAAGCAGAATTTGATAGAAGGGTGGCGTTATAAGTGATGCGTCCAAATTTATCAAAGGATGCACTCGGCTTAATATCTTGGATATCTGGCTTTCAATCTATCTTAATTCTTCAAGGACCAACCCTGTAAAGCAAACAATAACAGTAAACTAGGCAGAGGCTCTCCCTGCAAAAGCCCTCCAACATGAGAATTAGCTTAACAATCAACTAAGTAAACAAATTGACATAATTTTGCCTTATAAAAATCACGTATTCTCCTCCTTTGTTTCGAGAGTCCAGATCTCCTATATCACTTGTGTGTACCACTAGTGTACTATTTTTTATCTCAACCATTGGTTGAGATGCAATGATTGAAATGTAATGGTGGAGATGAAAAGTGGTACATCAGTGGTACATGAGATCTGGACTCTTGTTTCGAAGGGTTTTTATAGTCTGTGCTGGAGACTGAATAACTTCTCATTAAATGTAATGGCATGCATGTCGGGTGTATTAATTGTCATGTTTATCACAACGGCCTGGCCATGGAGGCGAGTTTCTCGGGGATAACTGCCCACGTTCTGGATGATCGTTACTTTATATAATTGAGCATGGTGAGTCTGCTGGCTGAAAACTTGACCGCTGGGTGCTAAGCCCCAGCTCACTATACACGTTGATTTGGTACTTAGCTCCCAAATCTTAAACATATATCTTTAATGACCAAAGCTTGGACGCTATCCATGTACAATCGACTTGGATCTTGACACACGTGCTCTGCTTGTGACTGAAGGCAATGTGTCAAGCAAGTGACTTATGTTTGAGCCTATTGGGCCAGACAGTTCAATATGGATCCCTAAAACATATAAAAATACTCCCCAAAACTCAAAATTCCTAATTTACTCTTCTTCATCCAAATTCATCCCCCACACCTCATCCTCCCCACATCTTATCCCACTACATTCTCTTCTCTTCTTCCCCCTCCACTCCCACTCCAACTCCCACTCTCACTCCACCTCTTTCCTTCTTCTGCTTCCTCCATCCCTCCCACTTGTCATCTCCCCTTCTTCCCCTTCCCTCCCTCTCATCCACTACATCCTCCATCTAAACATAACTTTTTTTTTTTCAGCACCACCAACTCAATACCTAGCTTCCAACTCCCAACCCCGATCACCCCTACATTCCTTTTTAAAAATTAAAATCAATTCAAGGGTTGTTCGACTATGGTCAACCGAACAACCTTGTATTGTTTGACCACAAGGTTGTTCGGTCTATCATGATCGAACAATCCTTGAGTTGAATCGAAAAAGAGAGAAGAGGAGATGGGGAAGAATGAAGGAGTAGACGGATGTGGTTGGAGATCAAGGCTTATTGACTGTGCGTAGATGGATGGGAGGGGGTAAGTTAGGGGACACAGTAAGAGGGAGGGAGGAGGGGGTGATGGATGGGGTATACTGTGGGATGGACGAGGCGATGCAAGGGGGAGGGGCGTATACTTAGATGTTGGATAAAGATGATAAATTAAATAGACAGTTTGAGTTTTTGGGGTTATACTTATATTATTTGGGAGACTATATAACATCACCCTTGATAAAATTATCCACCTCAGGTTTGAAAGTTATCTATTTCACTTAAATGATCTATGACTTTCTATTAATTCTCGACCACTACATAAGTTGTTGATGTGGTGGTCAAAAATCAATAATATTTTCTCATGAAATCTACTACTTCCCCTCAAAATAAAAATCTTTGTTTTATTTTAAGACGTCATAAACAAAGTTTTATTAATTCTTTATGGTACTTTTTTAGTTATGAGATAGAAAATAAAATAAGTCTCATGTAACTTGATTGTATTAATAAAGCTATTATGAATTATGTTTTTTTTTGTGATTTAAATATATATATATATACATTGAGTCAAGAAATTAAAACAAAACAATATTTTAATATGGAATGGACAAGTCTATAATAGAGTCATCTTTAATGAATCAGACAATCAGTTAAGTGTCCAATTACAAATTAAGATCTCCCAAACTCTATTTATTGAAGGTGTTTTTGTTGGAATAGTTATTAGCACTTCATAAATATCATAATTGTTTTGACATGACAGCTTTTATAATTAATTCCGTGAATATTTGTTGGTCAAATAAGCATGTTAACCACTAAACTAACCATCAATCTATGTTCTATCTACTAAGTGGTGAACACATATGCAAATATGGCTTTAGTTGGCTTTGTCGTGCATGCACTTAATGCTGGTTTGTTCACGCTAAACGCATCTCAAACTAGTTAATGTTTGATCATCTGAAAACATATATGCTCGACAAGAAAGAACTAATATTTTCCACTAAAATGCGACCTAAAATTAATTGGGCTTTGGACCTAACTCTAGCTCGTCCAAACATTTTTCGTAAACATCTTCTTACGAGATATTTCTTTCGTTTCAGGTAAAAAGTTTATTATTCTATTTTGTGTATTTAACTTAAAGAGTTCACTTTAAAAATTAAGATATGAAAGTGATATGTTATTACTAATGGCCAATGGACGATTAATAGTGTCATTTTCTTAAAAAGTTTGACTTTCAAATGGAACTTTTGTCTCGAACGGAGGGAGTACTATTTACTAGATATGAAAAATTACTGGTCGGTTCCCTTTCATAAGTTTTTAAGCACTTAAGTCTCCTATATTTTTTTAACCGGAAAATACACTTTTAGGTATGAAAAGACGACTATGCTATTAATGAGTTGAAGGCGAGCTAAGGATCACTTACCTAGTGTATCACGATGCATCAATTTGATACCTGATGCACAAACTGAATTTGCGATATAGAAAATTCCGATGCAAAAATTGGATTCTTGATACACAATCAATGCATGAACTTATACTTTGCACGTGCGTGTTCAGTTCAGTTAGAGTATTGTAGTCTTTTCACCCCAATATTGTTTTAATTTGATTTAAAAACATAGTAAACTAGAGCGATTTAAACTTTTGTGAAGGAACCGGCGCAAATTTCGCCAAAATGTTAAAGCTACCATCAACTTTACATTCCATTACAAGCAGCACTATTTTTCGCAATTTGAATCTTGTTTTTTTTTTGTTTTTTTTAAAGAAAGTGAATGTGGAAATGACTTGTGGCGGTACCCAAAGATTATAGGAAAATTTACGTGTCAGTTCACTTTTCAAAATGTTTAATTGCTCTTTTTTTTTTTTTTGTAAATGGAAAAAGTCATTTCATGCATTACGATATACAATATCATGCCTCGTGATGCATTAAGTGCTTTTTCCACCACGAAAAATATGGAGGACTTGAGCGACTCCGAATTTCTCCCAAGATTATAAATGAATAATGGGAGGGGAGTTGTTTAGTCCCTTTTCTTTTTGGGTGATAACTGGGTCGACTTTTTTGTAGAAATTATAACCTCTCCAACTCATTTTCTTTTTATTCAATCGGTAAAGTACATTTTTGGGTAAATGTCGAATATACTCTTAATGAATAAAAGACGCACACAAAGCCCCTGCCCAAAATTGGGCATCACAATGCAAAATCTGGGCATCACTGCAAAAATTGGGCATCATATTGCAAAAGTTGGGAATCGCAATGCAAAAGTTGGGCATTTATTGTCTTTATGTTTGTCTTCCCCGTTAATGACGAATAGTTACTCTCTCTGTCTCACTAGTCATTATTACACCTTGGGAATGAAAAAAGTCTTTATCATTTTCTTTTTCTCTCTCTTTCACACATTCCCTCTCATCATATTTGAAAGTTTGTGGGATTTGTCGGCAAACAGAAGCAAGTGAAGGTTGTGGTTTCTTGAGTTCCTTTTCTAGTGATAGTTTCTTCCATTTTCCACAGTCCTTGTTTATGTGATTGATCCTCTAAATTTTTAAGTATTTGTAATTTGTAATTACTATGCTAAAACACTTTGTTATGCATCCGACAACAAGAGTATCTCGGTTAATTGGTACTCCAGGATTTGATCAATCCTTGGTCAACTAGATCGGCTAATTGGTTATCCTGAATACCTCTACTGGCTTAGATGTGTAAGTAAATTGAACGGCGAATTCAGATCCGAAAATGAACGACACCCACATCGAAGACTCAGAAAATGAACGACGCCCACATCAAAGATTCCGATGCTCACATCGAAGACTCCAAAATGAACGACGCCCACATCAAAGATTTCAACTCTCACATCGAAGATTCCGAAAATGAACGATGCCCACATCAAAGATTTTGGCGCCTACATCGAAGATTTCGAAAATAAACGACACATCAAAGAATTTGGAAGGCCTTGGCAATGAGTCGACAATCATTTATAAAATGCTAAAAGTCCCTTTATTTGCTACCTACAAACAGGAGCAAGCTTCTTTTTGTCTAACGGTCTAGCTACTTCGTTGAGATTGCTAGTAAGTAAGTAAGCATGGAAAGTTGTGGACTTTAGAAATCTAACTAATTTATTCCCACAGTTCATCCCTCCATCCAGGCCTGAGAATGGCCTTGCCTGACGAACTATCTGAAAAGAAATATTTCCCCTCGGGACTGTCCACACGGACCACACCCATCAATTCAAGAGCATTATCTTCATTGAATAAAGAGAAGAAGGGCAAGTTCTCTTATTTCGATAGAAAAAAAAAAAGAAACATATTGGTCTTATTGCAAGAAAAATATGCGCAAAGGAAAATAAGCTGGCGGATGAAGTTTACCCCGTTTTGTTTATTGGGAGGGGCAATTTTGGAAGAATATTATGAAAATGGAATTGCAGCGGTTACAAAAAAAAATAAGGAACTTGTGCGGTTGAAAATCTTTCAAAAGGTAGGTGCCCGAAATTATTCCTTTCTTTTCGAAAAAATTGCAGTTCGATCTACTTTTTGAAATTTTTAATTGTTAAAGTACATTATTTTTATTTTTAACTGGAAAAAATCACTTTTTGTGACAAAATGACTACGATACCCTTAATGCCGTAGGTGCACTACGGAGGTCATTATTTTTGCACCGTGATTCATCAATTTTATCATATTATTTTTTAAATCGCGGTTCAATAGTGTAACTACTAGTCTATTTTTGAACCGCGATTCATCAGCTTTTATTGAATTAATTTTGCACTGCAGTTCAATAGTGTAACTGCTAGTCTATTTTTGTAACGCGATTCATTAATTTTAGTGCATTAATTTTTGCACTATGGTTCAATAGTGTAATTGCTAGTCTATTTTTGAACCACGATTCATCAATTTTAGTGCATTAATTTTTACACCGATGTTCAATAGTTTAATTGCTAGTCTATTTTTGAACCATAATTCATCAATTTTAATGCATTAATTTTTAAACCGCGATACAAAATCATAAAGAACAGACTACGTCCTCCACCTGCTTCTTCAATCTCCTCCGTCGTAAACATTCTTCTTCCTCATCTTTCTCCGCCTTCGTCCCAACTGAAAAACATTCTTCAACCCAACACAGATCCATTATAGTTTCGTATTTCATGAATCAAAAAACTCGTTTACCTTTCATTGCGAACAATCGTGATTTTCGAATTCAAAGTGTGTTGTCAGAGCTATTGAAGAAGACAATGACATTTTTGGAATAATATTTCGAAAAATGGTTTTTGAGATTAAAAAAAAAAATGGACTTTTGGGGTTAAAAACTTTAAAAAAGAAACAGACAAGAATTTTTCCCTTTCTTTTTCCGACCAAAACCCATTTAGTATATATTGGTAAAAAGGAAAAGTTTTAGCCCATTATACTAGAAGGTTCCAACCTAGTCCATTGGTTTTATATTTGGGGTAAATTCTGGTCGGTCATTTTTTTAAAGTTTGTAACCCCTTTAGAACATCGTTTTTTTTTCAACCAGAAAAGATAATCTTTCGAAATATTGTTCCCAAAATACCATCGTCTTCTTCAACAGCTCCGGAAAACACATTTGATTCAAAAATCACCATTGTTTGACAACAAAACCGGGATCGACCTGTCCATTTGGAAATTTTCAACCTTCTTAATCCCTTTTATTTTTTTTATCGGAAAAAGATAATTTTATCAAATTTGTCCATAAACTCCCCTACTTGCATAAGATTGGAATCGTGATGCATCACAATGTTATAAACGAAGGAGATATTTGCATAAATCATAATAATATTTAATTTTGAAGAAGATATTTATGGAAATCAATAAATTAATATCCATTCTATGATTCCTACCTTATTTATAATATCAAGTAAAATAAGAAAACTTTAACTACAAATTTAATTTTAAGGAGATATTTTACGAAAATCAATCGATTAATATACATTCATTAAGGAAACTTTGACTACATATATACAATGAACTTAGTCACTACAAAATAAGGAAGTTGATATTATTATTTGCTTACAAATGTAATTGTGATGTATAAAATTTGACTACATATTTACGAAAATCAATCGAATATATATTCGTTAAAGAAATTTTAACTATATATATACAATGAACCTAATCAATATACAAAATTAGGAAGGTTATAATATTACTTGTTTACAAATGTAATCGTGATGCACAAAATTTAATCACGATGTATATTTTTTATGAGATACACTCCGTGTGTATTTTCCATTCATTAAGTATACTAGTCTTTTGTCCTAAAAGTGCTTTTTTTTTTGGAATAATTACAAGCCGGTACATTTTTTAAAACATGTTTTCAAATACATCCAGCTATTTTTTGGACATATCTTTTAGATACAATTTTAGGGCAAAATTACGTCACTACCCTTTAAATGGAAGAATTCGGTCATTAGCCCGTAACAATCCTTTCTGAGATGGTTGAAGGAGTTTGAAGGCGATGGTTGGGATAGAGAATGGCGGCGGGCTTGGTGATGAAGATGAAGGTCGGGTTGAGAGATCGGGCGAGTTATCTACACCGGGCGTTTTAATCGCCGACCAACCGGACCGACGAAGGATGAGGAAGTGCGGGGAGGAGAGCATCATTCCGACGGGCGTCGGCTTGGGCGGTGGTTTAAAAGAGTTGCCGATAAGGGAATCGAGGCGAAGGAAAAAAAGGCCATGAAGAAGTATAGTCAGATTTGGTTTGTGATTGTGACTGTGAGACAATCGATGGCGCTGGACTGGCTGGAGGGAGGATGTCGAAGACCGGAGAAAGTGCGAGACCGACGGAAGTGAACTAAGAGAGAGAGCCTGATGGCTGACCTGAGATCGTCGTTAAGACATTCGGCCTCATTTTTCACCGGAAAGTGGAAGTTGACTTGAGATCGGAAGATGAGAATAAAGAAGGGTGGACCGTCGCTTGGAGGAGATGGGGAAGAATCGGAAGGAGAGGGGTAGAGGAATTCGTATCCCATCGAATATTTCGGTATCGTATCCGCCAGTGTATTTCGGGGCTTTTCCCGGCATTCTTTGGTGCGCCTACTTTGAAAGAGAAATTGGACGAGTTGGAGTTGTTTTCACCGCTTGAAGCGTTTGGGGAAGAAGCGGGTGAAGTTATGTCGAGTTGCTTTCACTTGAAAGGAAAATGGAGACGTAAGGAAGATTAAAGCCGAATGAAGGGTCTCACTGGAGATTGATAGGCATCAACATAAACTCTGATGCCAAGATTTGGCATCAGCATTTCACCTGATGCCAAATCTTGGCATCAGCAATATTTTTGGCATCGATAATTGTCATCGATTTCCGATGCCAAGATTTGGCACATTTTTGGCATCAACAATATTTTTGGCATCGAGTTTTGGCATCGAGTCCCGATGCCCGGAATTAATTATGCGGAATTAATCATCCGATGCCAAGGCTTGGCATCGATCGAGTTTTCATTAATGACATTTTTGTCATTTGGCAAGCAATTTGTAGTTATATGAAATGTCCAAAAAATTGATGGTCCTAGATGAAAAGATGTTTTCAAATTGTACCCACTTGAAATTCCCCCCTTTTTTTTATTAAAATAAGTTTAAGGGACCGAGGAGTAAAGCGTTTGAAAACTTTCACCATTTAATCTGCTCAGGAAAAGCACTTCAACAAGTTGGGCTTTCCTCCAAAGTCCAAACAAATAACCGGCTCACTAGGTAGATTGTTCGGCTGTAGATCCACTTCAAGACCTAATAGGTTTGAACCACCTAAGGAGTAGAAGAGTAGGCCCAACGCAAAACCGATCCAACCCGATCAGTTTGGTTTGTTTTAGGCCTAGATAGTTCGGTCTTAGTTCCAAAAATTTAATAATCGGTCGGTTTGGTTGGTCATTTTTGTTGTAATTAATTCGAGCCGAATCGGTATGTATAAAAATAAAATTATTTTTTTAATATTTGATGTTAATTAGCACTTAAACATCTCAATTTTATTTTGAATTTATTTCAATATTAAAGGCATTTATTTAATAGCTTATAATTAATAATTTTTTTTTATTTGAACTAGAAAACCGAATCGAATTGAAGCTAACCAAACCGACTGATTTAGTTGGAGTTGAAAAAGGTTTGGTTCACGATTTTGGCTGAACTGAATAAAAACGAACAATTTACAACCTAAGGGCATCTCCAACCGATACCCCAAAACCCCAATTTGGGTCCAAAGACACCCCAAACCATTCCAACCCAACCCCCAAACCTCTCCCCAATTTGAGACCATGAATAGTGTTGCCTCAAATTTGGGGTGACACTATTCATCTAACACCAAATTGGGGTTGGTGGGACCCACTACTTTTTAATACAAAAAATTGATTTTTAAATACAACAAATTGATTTTTAAATACAAAAAATTATTCATAATTAATATTATGAATTTAAAAATATTTTAATTGATTAATAACTAACAATAACTATGTAATAAATATTAATAATGTAATTTATTTTAAAGCATTAAAAAAGAAAAATAAATTATAATAAATTGATCTATTATGTAAATTGAAAATAAGAAAAAGACATACAACTTGAAATTAAAAATTACATACAACTTGAAATAAAAAATGACATACAACTTGAAAATAAAAATTACATATAACTTGAAAATAAAAATGACATACAACTTAAAAATAAAAAATGACATACAACTTGAAAATAAAATATGACATACAACTTGAAATAAAAAATGACATACAACTTGAAAATAAAAATGACATACAACTTAAAAATAAAAATGACATACAACTTGAAAATAAAATATGACATACAAACTTAAACATATGACCGAAACTAAACTTAAAAGAAAAACGCTAAAACATTTAAATAACTAAACCAGACAATGACTAATATTCCGGGAGATCAGTTCTTGATCCGCCAAAATAACTGTTAAATTGATTGAAAACATCCGGATGAGCTTGAGATCCTTGCCCTATATCTTGAGATCCATGTCCAGCATATTGAGATCCTTGCCTAACATTTTGAGTTCCATGTCCGTCATATTGAGATCTATTGAATTGAGATCCTTGCCCTACATCTTGAGATCCATGCCCGTCATATTGAGATCCTTCTCCTTGACTTGAAAACGATTTCAATCCCTCACTTTGACTTCTTTTTTTTGCATAATCTTAATTTGTTCACAACAAAGAAATTCACGCATGATCGGATCGTGTGAGTCCCAACGGGCACAATAACAAGCTAGAAGGGGGGGGGGTTGAATAGCTTATTATACACTTAAAAACTTTTAAGTAAGTTCTTTTGACAAGCACTTACAATCTATTGTAAAGATTGAAGTAGCGGAAGTCTTGCAAAGAAACGGGTTCAAGTCTGCCGATAAGGACTACCGGTAGACTTTAACTGACTACTCAAGTCTGCTGTTAGGGATATAGATAAAGGAAATAATTAACAGTTCAATACGCAAACAAACAGTAAAGGAATAACACAAGTATTTTGGGATGGTTCACACTATAAAGAGTGCTACGTCCACCACCAAGGCAGTCAACCTTGGATTTAAAAGTGCACTATGTTTTCCACTAGATCTATTACAAAGAATATTCCCAATGGATCGTGTACAAAATATTGACTTGTGTATGGGGGTTAAGGAATTAAATATCTGTGTAAACTAGATATTTAATTCGTGCAGAAGAATAGCTTTGAATGAAAACAACAAGAAGTAAAATAATAAATGTTGATGCAGAGCTTCTTGTTGTTGTCGAGGACTTCTTGATCTGTTTAGGATCTCTTGAATGCACTGAGTACAAAGACTTAGAGTTGTTGTAGATTTTCAGAGCAATTCATCAAATGTTTCTTCAGTCTTTAATGGCGGCATTTATAGCTGGAGCATTCTGGAGATCCGTTGGAGAAGACGAAGACTTAACAGCTCTATTAGGTTTAATGCATTAAATGCATGGAGATGTCTTGAAGATTTCGTCTTCACGCAGATATCGGCGAGGGGAAGGGTGCGAGATCTTTTGCGAGACTAGAAACCGGGCAATCTGGATGTCAGATCGTAAGAGTTATTCTGAGAGCGATGTGACGATCGTTCTCCTGCTTTTCTTGTTCGCGAAAGTCTTCTGCTTCGGAAAAGTGCTTTCGGCATGCGAGATGTCGGAGGAATGTCTCAATTTAAATTCAAACTGATAAGGGTAAATTTAAATTGATCCACTAATAATTGTTTGACTGGACACGTCATGATTGACCGAGCGCAGACAAGGTCTGCCGTTGTATGCTGTAGCAGGTCTTCCGGTGAAGCTTTAAAGAGGTCTTCCGCTGAACCTGTGAAGTCCTATAAAAAATATTCTTGGCAAAGTTCTATACACAGATGCCACGCTAATTGATATGCAGCCCAATTAGCCACTGATGTATAAAACTAATGTAATGTATGAGCAGATATAAATCTAAATACAATGAGTATCAACAATCTCCTCCTATTTATATCTGGTCATCATTACTACAAATGAGGGCTATAATCGACTATGTGATAGATAATAGCATGTCTAAGAGAATTCTTAATTTTATAACGGAAGACATGCCTCTATCAAACAGTAGAACACCTCAAGTGTAAAGACTAATCTAGGTGCTTACAAAATATAAGGAAATCATAGAACAACACACAGATTAGTAGTAAAAGCAGTTCAAATAAATTTAAACTGAGAATTTAAATTCTAAGCATGTATGAAATGAAAGAGCAAGAATTTAAATAGTAGACAATTTTTGATAGGCAATTAATCTTCTGTATTATAAACGAGAAGTTTAATGATTATAGAGTTTTCAAAAATAAGGATAGATACAAAGGTTTAAGGGAAGAACAGATACAAATTTTACCAAGGTTTTTTCCCTTTGCCTTTGTCTACTGCTTCTTTCTACCTTCGCTGTCGCTCTAGCTCTTCAGTTCTTCGGACGTATTCATCATCTGTATCCGTGGGAGGTCTAGTGGAACAAGAACGATAGTCGAGTTCTTCACGAAGACGACTGTTCTCTTCCATAAGCATACAGTTGATAGACTTCATTTGCTTCTCTTCCGTGATGGCCAGATCACGATCACGCCGAGCATTCATAATGTCATGAGCTGAGTCGCGAGCTATGTTGTTGAGCTCGAGGACAGGTGGGCGACTGTGGCCGAGATAAAGTGTAATAGCGTGGAACAACTCGTAGAAGAGGGATGAGCAGAGCCGAACACATTCATCTCGTTGAGCATCAACGTTTATTTTGACATCCATAAACTCATGTCTCATCTGTCCAAAACGGGTCCACACGCCTTCTTGGAATTGTCGAAGAAGAGCAGCAGTTCTTTCATTGGCTTTGGGCCTTGGCGTGGCTATTTCAGCGGTAGAGATGCTTGTCAGCTCGCCTAGCCTTTCGTAGATAGCGTCCAACCGAGACAAAACTTCAGCATTGGCCGGTTGAGAGGAGGAAGGTTCTAGGCCAATGTGAATGTGATCAGCACCGGCAGAAGAGGTGGTGCCAGAGGACATGGGCCGGAAGGGCTGTTGGAGAGGTGGGGTGACTGAGTCGGAAGAGGCGGAGTCTTGGGTGGGGATGGTGTTGGTAGAAGAGGAGATGGTTTTTGGTGGAGAGGGAGGAGGAGTTGGTGGAGAATCTAACTCAATGTCAGTGTCAGAATTGTCACTGACAATTGATGATTCGGGTAAAGGGTCGGTAGAGAACCAGAAAGAAAGGGCGGGATAGAAAAGGGATTTGGGTTTGCGGAGGTGTGGTTGTGGTTGAGGTTGATCTTGGGGAAAAAGATCTGCAACCGATGAAAGTCCAAAGAGTTACTTAGAGGCACGAGGGTCTAGAGGTTTGGTGGGAGAAGGTTGGGTGGGTTTGGATGGTGTAGATGAAGTGGTTTGGGTATGATGAGGTGAGGTAGGGGTAGATGGGTTAGGAGAGTAGTTGAAAGGTGAAGGAGGAGGGGTAGGAGTTCGGGTGGGCTCCTCCTGTCTTTGAGGCTCCTCCTGAGGGATAGACTCCTCCGGAGGGGTAGAAATCCTCTGAGTAGATGACTCAGGAGGAATGGGTTGGCTTGGTGTGGTGGTAGAGGGTTGGTCAGCGGTAGAGGGTTGTGTGGCGGTAGAGGGTTGGGTGTCGGTAGAGGGTTGTGTGGCGATAGAGGGCTGGGTGTCGGTAGACTCTTTTTCTTCCTTAGCAGCTGAATAGAGGGCTCAGCTGCGTCATCGGTAGAGGCTGGAATGTCTTTAGGTGGCTGGTCTTCAAAGGTTTTACGTAGTCGCCTACGTTTTGGTTTAGGTGAGGGTGCAGGTGAAGGTGAGGGTGGTCGTTTGGTTTTAGGAGAAGGTTGGGTAGAAGAGGGGGTTGGTTAATTTGGGGGGTTGGGTGGGTTGGGGAAGGAGATGGAGATTTCATCGGCCAACGGAGGAAAGAGCGAGACTTGTCCTTTACGCTCCTTGACTCTTTCCTTATCCATTTGCTTTGTCGCTCCTCGGCTTCCACTTCTTCCGCCTAGCCTTTTTGGCCTTAGTTGTCTGCTTGGACCTCAGCATTTGCTTCGACTCATCGGCCAAATCTTTGGCTTCTTTGGCGAAGAGTGCAGGCAACGGTCATCAAACTTAGCGACGCCTTTTGAAGGTCTTGCTAGCTTCATGCGCTTCCATGTTGAGCGTGTAGCGATAATGGGCACATGCTTGCTTAATTTTGTCGAGGAGATGGGCGGAGAAGACCTTTTTGCCTTTGCTTGTTCTCGTGATTCATATACTTGTTGAAGAAGCGAAGTGGTCAGCTGTTTGTCTTTGGACACCACTATAAGCTCATCTTCCTTCAAGGACGAGTTGACCTGCTCTGTGTCTCGAAGGAGAACGTTGATCAGCTTGACAAATGGCCGTTTGCAGTTGGGGTTGTTCTTGACCTTCTCAACATTCTGCTTCAGTTCATTAAACACTATAGAAGTAGTTGAGATGTATGCGAAGGTGAAGCGGCACTTGTGAGATCGGTAAATTTGTTGTCGCGTGAACATGTCATGGGCTCCGCTTTTGAACAACGATCCACTTGTCGATCAAGTGGGCTGGAGCGATAGGCGTCTAATGGGAAGAGATTCCTCGGCATCTTCCACTTGTGGTTCTCTTGAGGTATCAATTCCCCCATTGCTTCAGGGCATGATCGGCCTCGGCAAATGAAGATTCAAGAGCACCCAGAAGTGCACACCAATAATGGTGGAGATGGTCTTGGTGGTGATGGAGATAGGGCGATCGCGAATCCATCACGCTTGAGCATTTTGATTTCTAAGCTCCATTAGTTGGTAGAACTCTTCAGCCAAGAGAATACTGTAGCTCTTGTCGTTGAGGCAGAAGAGTGGAAGAATCCCTGAGCGTTCATGTCTTAGCAGGCCTTGACTCGGCAATTGTGCGAGCAGTTGGAGGTCTATGCATTAGGGTATATAAAGTTTTAGGTCCAAGCGGCGATAGCCGTGGCAGCCGAGAAAAGTAGAGTACCTAGGTAGATTAACATCAAAGCGGGTGGGATGTCTTTTTCGAGGTCCAACTCCATCTGTACATTGCAGCTTGGATTTTGAGGATTTTACGAAAGAATGCGATCGAGAGAAATTGGGGCTTTTTACCTCAAATGATAGACAAACGATTTCAAGTTTTTGAAATTGTCGAAGTTTTTGAAAAGAAAACTTGAAACCCTTGAATGTTTAGGTTAAGTAAACCAGAGAAACATTAACAGATGATTTCTTAAGAGAATAAGTATTCAAAGCATATAGAAGACTGTTAGTTTCTAGGTTTTGAAGAACAACAATGGCGGATACTGCCAGATACACGAAAGTGACCTTTTGTATTCCAAAACAATTAGCTTAAGAGATGAAATCTGAGAAACAATAAACAATGAATAGCAAGTAGTAGAGTAGAAAGAACATACCATTGTTCTTGATGAGAAGAAGAAACAAGAAGAATTTGGAGATGGAAGTTGCGATTCTTGAGAGAGAGTGAGAGAGGTTTGAATAAAGAGAAATATTTAAGACAAGCGGGTTTCTTAAAGTTTTGGAAAGGGCGGTTCAAGGGCTATTTAAAGAAACATTTTGGCCCAAAAAACGGGAACTTTAGACATTTTCTAAGTAGAAAGATTTTACGTATGACCCCCTTTTTGTTTTTAGAAAACCTCTTTAGTTAAAATAGACTAAGTAGAATCTTGACCTTTAAGTCTTAAGCTAAAGGGAAAATGGCGTCTTCAGGTAAGTATAAAACTAAGTCTCTAGGTATGAAAGAAAAGCTATAATATATTGAAATTAGCATAGGATCAATCATACCAAGATTTCTCCTTAAATAAGCGGAACTTTGGTGGCATCCGGTGGCTTTGTGAGTATGTCGGTCAATTGATGTTCGGTTGGAGCGTATTCAGGGCGATGTTACATTTCTCACATGATCTTTGAAAGTGATAACGAGATATCAATGTGTTTGTCTTAGAGTGCATCACTTGGATTCTTGAAGCTGAAATGCTTGATGTGTTGTCACACATAATTGGACAATTTGCGATCTTGATGTTGTAGTCACTTGGTTGTTGCTTCATCCATAATAGCTGAAACAGCAGTGGCAGCAATATATTACGCCTTTGTGGTGGAGTTTGCAACCGATCCTTGTTTCTTGCATGACCATGAGACAAGTCTATTTCAAGAAATTGACAAGTCCCTTGTTATTCTTACAACGATAAGCTTTTAATTTTCTATTATTTTCATTAGTTTTCGGAATTTTTATTGATTAATTTTGAGCTTTGGTTAATAATTTATTGCATTTGAGATCGATTTTTGTATTTTTGCGCTTCATGTAGGTATCTCAAAGATATTTGAGGTTATGCGGCTCAATATTTTGAAAATCGATGCAATTCCGGGCATTAATGTTAAGTTTTGATGCTTCTTAAGTTTCGTCAAGTATTTCAAAACTAAGAACTTAACCCAAGCTAATTGAAGGGATTGAATTTGGAAGGAGGACAGCCGGCAACCCGAAGAAATATATAGAGGCACAGGAGCAATTCATGGAAATTGCAATTCATTAATGCGGTGTGTCAAGCGGAGAAAAACCACGTCCTTTGCTGCCCACTCTACTCGACCAGCGTCACCTTGGATCAATCAGGCCAGCTGCGCTCGACCCGATCGACCCTCACAGTCCATTATTCAACCCGATATACCTCTCATTTCTTAGCCCCATTTCTCTCAGTTGACGCGAACTCTCCCCTTTTTTGTCCTCGACCCAGCGACCAAGCTCATTTTCTTGCCCTTTTGCCTCAATAATTCTAAGCTTCTAAATTGCCCCTTGAATGCCCTAGTTTGTGAGATTCGAGAGAGCTCTCTTTTCAAGTTAGGGGCTTAACAGTGAAGAGAAGCCGCCGGGTTTTAGGGCATTAGCCTAAAACTCTCCCCGATTCCATTTCATCCTTCTTCATCTCTCCACCAAAATAAAAAATGCATCCATTTTGAAGGCTGGAGCATCAAATCAAGGGTCAAGGGAGCATGATTAAGTGAAGTCAACCAGATTGCAACATTAATTGGTTTAATTCTTCCACCTCTTTAATTATTTTAATGTTGTAATTTTGGGAAAACTTTGCATTTATTTTGATACCTTGATGATGG
>CM028378.1:97136225-97189001 GCA_013146195.2 Codonopsis lanceolata
TATATGGCGCCGATGTAGGAGTCTTTCTTTCTTGGGCAAGCATGGCTCCACCGACGTGTCGCTGACTCGCTAAGTATATGAGGAGAGGTTTACGTGTAATGGCCTGGCCAGCATGCGTGGATCGGGTGAGGTAGGCTTTTATTTTTTCGGCTAATGGGCATTTCTCGTCCCGCACTTGGCTCAAGATTTTTCTTTAAAAGCTTGAAGGGGGCCCACAGTGGTGGCGAGTCGCCCCGATGGTGCTCTACCGATGTATCAGAGCTCCGCCTGAAGCCTTTGACTGTTGGAGTTTTTGGTCACAGATTCTATGATAGCTTGATCTTCTTGCTCGATCTCGATGCTTGCTCAGCTACTAAGAATCCCAGACCTTGCTTTGTGACCCTAAATGTGCATTTGGTGGGTTGAGTTTCATTTGATGCGCTCTGAAGTCTTCAAGAATTTCCAAGATCTTCGACATGAGCACCGCTGCCGGGCTGAATGTACGATCATGTCGCCGACGAGACTTCGATTTCTTTATGGATCATGTCGCGGAAGAGAGGGGTGGCGCTCTTCGATAAGTGGCCCCGGATTTTCGAGTCCTAATGGCATGACACAGAAATAAAGAGGTACCCCAAGTGAGTGGTGAATGAAGTCTTCTTGGTCTTCTCGCTGCCATTTTAATTTGATTGTACGAGCATGCCATCGATTTGGCGATCTCGATTCTAGCAAAGAATAAAGATCTACCACAATATCAATTATGGTAGCGGAAATCATCTTTGGGCGACGCCATTGAGGTCGCGAAGTCGACGCAGATTCGAACCTTCCCGCTGGGCTCTGGGATCGCCACTATATCGACGCCCGATTGGTATTCAACCACCCGATGTGTTTGATATGGAGCTACTTATAATCTCTTCGACTGGCAAAGGACCATTCCGGGTTTGATTCGCGGAGTTTCTCGCTTGATTGGCCGAGCATTTGGATAGATAGGATCCTCAATATACTGATCTAGCCTCAACATATCTTCATAAGACCAGTAAAGATATCTACGAACTCTTTCAGGAGGTCGGATGAGTGCTACCTTTCGTAGCCTCAGTGTAGCCGATTTTGATTTCTTTGACTTGATTGTTCACCCTGTGATTGATGATTGACAAGTCTTCACACGCGCCGCCGAGTGATGTTGTTCCTGCTGTCAACCGACTTTTACAAGCTCAAGCAAATATTTTTTATCTTTTGGGTCCATTTTATTAAATGATTCATTATTATGATTATTTAATGTATCTTTTAATGTAGGTGCAACTAAAGAATAAGCAAAGACATTCATATTATCATTAATAGCAACCGGACGGGGTTTATTACATATTATTGAGGACTGGGTTTGAGATCCTCATTATTATGGTCGGATCGGTAGATGACCAACTGCAAAGCTGGAGAAGCGAAGGGGGATAGATATCCAAAACTGCCTACCGCTCGCAGGAGTCAAGAGCGGGCCGGTAGTAACATACCACTTCCTCATAGGCTTAGCAGCGAGAAGCTCGAACTTATCGTGAGTTGCTGTATTCGCACTTCCATCTATCATACCCAAGAAACTGCCTCTTTTAAAACATTTATTTAGAAACTCCTTTATTGAACAACATATCTTACAGCACCTTTATTCATGGCTAATTAGGCTAACTTGCCCCTTTTAGACCTCCTTGGCTTGATCTGTTTCAAAAAATTTTGTGTCTGCCACTGTGATTACCTCGTTATCAATGAGATCCTGAATTGCCTCTTTGAGTGTATGGCACCTGTCAGTAAGATGACCACTGCTTTGATGATACTCACAATACTGGGCATGATTCCAATAAGCAAGCAATGGTTTGGGTGGTCGGTAATTATCAATGGGCTTTAGTATCCCATGGGCCCACAGTATTTGGAGTATTTCAGATCTTGGGACGGGTAGGTCATCATAATGCTTTGACATTGTTTCTTTTCGGCTTTTTGGCTTGGGTAAGTGGCCAGATGGGGTTTTGATCAAGCAACTGAGTGGGATTTTCTTTCTTGGATAATATTGTACTGGAATGGGGTTGCCTGGACCTGGGCCCAATAGGGATTCCTTTTCTGGTATACAAACGACTCCCTTTAAAGTCCCTGGGGTTATTTGTTGAGGATAGGCATTTGAGGGATTAAGAGGAGGGTAATTCCTTTGGCTGTAATAGCAGGAATCCAGGTGAGGGGGATCAGAGCTGGTTTCTGGAGAATATGGGTTAGAAGCATGGGCGCTTGAAATCATATTACCTTTGGCAAGGAGGTCATCATTTGGTTGGTGGCTGGCACTGGGTAGCTTTCTGGTGGCTTGGAAAAGGATATTTTCTGCGGTATCAGGGGAATTTATTTCAGGAGAATGGGAAGTATTAGGGTCATATTTTGGGATTTTGGTTTTTTGGGAAAAGTGGCGAGAGTTTCTGAAAAACCTGCCAGGAGATTAATTACCACCTGATTTGTTATTCTTTCTGCATGAGCATCCAGTTCCTTTCTTAGCCAAGCTTCAAGCCCAGGAGGAGGTGAATACACAGGAGTTTCCCTTTCTGGTTCTCGACTGTTCCAGCTATCACTAGCCCCTGCCATAGCTTGTTTATCTCTTGCTGCCATACTCTCTCGGATCGTCAGACATTCTTCGAATCAAGCTTTTCGCCCCATCCCGATCCGATCTCGATTCGATACTCCCTCTCGATTCGATCTCGCGCACTTGATTCCTCCTCAACACCTGGCCAAGATCGCTCTCGCTTTCCAAATTCGGGCCAGTTTCGGGGAAAATGGGTCCGTATCGAAGGCCGGGTCAAGGCTTTTCTGGCTTGAGTACAGCTGCCTTTATTAATATATTTTATTATTATTTTATTATCCCCACAGATTGACCGGATAAGCACCTGCTTAATTTTGACAGTCTCAGGACTTTCCTGGAATAGTGGATTCTTTCTCCAGAGTATAGGACCAACGTATTCCACCTGCCTTTCGACTCCCCGAGATCGGACTGATCCCAGGCGAATGGCCTATACTCTTTCCGGGATCCACCGTTCAGAATGATCAAGGTCGAGCATTTGAAAATAATAAATCAGCCCCAGTGTAATAATTTTTTTTTGACTCGCGCATATATATATATTTTTTTTGACTTGCGCACATTTTTTTTTTGACTTGCGCACATTTTTTTTGACTGACCGACCTAACATTAAAAATGCAAAAACCGGTCGGTTTTGAAGTGTCCTAAAAACTATATGCGCCTAACGTTGGCTTATGTGGGTAGGCTTGGCCATGGTGTAGGATAGCAGTTCGGAATATATTTATATGCATGTGCGCGTGTGTGCGGTATCTAAAAAGCAAAAAGAAGTTTTTTTTATATATATATAGAAATAGAAAATAAAACAGATATAGCATGTCTTGCTGTTATGTGTGGATTTTCTCGGCTTTTTAAACTTAAGTGCGAGCAAGCAAGCATACCATCAAGAAATAGAAAGAAAAGTGGGGAATCTATTTATTTTTAGAAAATGGGTCCTAATCCCCAAAATAAAATGACAGAATGAATGCATGCATGTATACATATATATATTACAGAATGGAAATAAAGCAGGAAATAATAATATAAGGACGAAAATGAAAAGATTTTTTTAATAAAGCCCCGCCCGCTTTGTTGTGCCGCCCGAAATAAAAAGAAACATTACATATATATTATATATAAATATATATATATATATATATATATATATATATATATATATATATATATATATATACATATTTTTTTTGAAGATTTTTTTTGAAGATTTTTTTGAAAGAAAATACGAATATTTCAAAGTATATCCGTAATGCTTGTTTGAAATGAAATCGCTATGCAAGATGGATGATCATATCCACAAATATAGACACGGATGTTAAAGGAACGCAATATTAGACTGCTTTTTAAATTAATTTAACAAGCATACTTTAGCCGTAAACAAAAGAAAAAAAAAGTTTTGTTTAATGAGTCTAGCCTCCATTTTTATTCATTAAAATAAAACGATCTCCACAGAGTCGCCACTGCTGGGTTCCCGGAACGGTGTTCCGCCCGCGCCTTGGATGGGGGAGCGCGTCCGTGGATGCGGTGACATCCATCGCCCTGCTCCACCAAATTCTCCCTTGTTTAGGGAGATCGAAATCAAAAGTGCGGGAGGAGTGTTGTCGAATAGCGCTGGAATGCGCCTCGGTTGCCTTTTAATGGATTTTTGATCCAATATGGGAGCTTTGGATTTTCTATGTCAAGTTATCCCTTTTTAGGGGATACCAGATATAGGAAAACATCACCTTTCCATTCCCATCCTCCCTTGTTTAGGGAGAACGTGAAAGTGCAAAGAAAGATGTTGCACCCACTATGGATTTTATGAAAATAGCCTTATGGCCTATTTCGGATCACTATGAGTGCTTGGGTTTTCTACGCCAAGTTATCCCTTGTTTAGGGATACCAGACATAGGAATACATCACCTTTCCATTCACATTCTCCCTTGTTTAGTGGGAGAACGTGAAAGTGCAAAGAAAGATGTCATGGAGGCCCCACCGGATCCAAAATGTTTTTAGAGTCGCCATCTTTATTTTAAGGCAAAAATAAAGCAAAACCGTAAAAAGAAAAGAAAACCGTAGATGAAGAAGAAAAAGGGTTCGAGGCTAAGTTACGTTAGTTGGGAAGGTGCTAGGCACCCAACTCGCTCTTCGGTCTCAAACGGTTTTGGCTAAAGTATGCTTTTTGTTATATTTATTAAACGTATAAATAAAGCATTAATCGCCTACAAATACATCCGTTACATCTATATTATTTACTACTTGAAATGCACTCTTTTGCAAACAATTACAAATATACTTGGAAATATTTGGCCATAGTAACGTACATTTAGTATTATTTCCTAACAAAATCCGGCAAAGATAATCGCTATATATTGATATTTAACCTGACCGAAATAATACCATTACAAATAAAGACTTTATTGAATAAATGAAGTAAATAATTACAAACTTATCTAAAAATTTTGCCATAATAACAATTTACATTTAGTACTATTTCCTAATTAAATCCGGCAAAGATAATCGCTTAATCGACTACATTGGGCCGAATCGAAATAATACTATTACATGAAAATGAAAACTTAACAATAAAAACTTACAAACGGCGTAGGGATGTGCTTCGCTCGCCTGCCCTCGGGAGAGAGTCTTTTTTTCTCGTCCGGGTCTGTCCGGGTTGAAGTTGTGTGTTGTGTGAATTTGGGCAACAGAATCGCTTCGAAAGTTACTTTTCGGCCTCTGGACGGGCGGTAATAAGCTATTTCTCGTTGTTTGTTTGACTGGAAAAGGCTGAATTTGGGCAGAGTAACGACTTACTACTGGCTATTTCGACCTTTTAAATCGGGCAGAGCAATTGCTCTATCCACGATTTTTGGACCGGGGAAAAAGGGTGGATACCTAGCTGGGGGGCTAAGGTACACTTCTACCTGGTTGATTTGTGTTTGGTGGTTTCGAGGCTTTGAAATTGATCTCTCTGTATTTATTTCTTTAGCGTAACGAGGACGCAGAGAAATTTTACGCAAAGAAAGGTGTGCTGAATGAAGAGCCGGATGCCTCTATTTATAGGAGGAGGCTGGGACATCGCTGGAATTTTGAGATTTCATCACACGCATCAATCGAGTGTACGCCGCGCTGAACGAATTGCATTTTACGGCAAATTGTGAGTGAACAGTGCACTGGAGAGTTGGGTTTGGGCGCCACCCATGGGAGGTTTGGGCGCCAAGCCCAAACCTTTGGTAGGCCAAGCCTAAACCTCAAACATTGCTTATTTTTGACACTTTGGTCCCTGCAGTTTGTCCTTTTGTGCATCCTGCTTTGTCATTTTGCAATTTTGACCCTGTAACTTGACATTTGTTAATGTTTTAACAGGTCTTGATATTTTATGTCATGTCACATTTCAGAGGTGCGAAATTGGGGTGTCTACAGAGCCCCTCAACGATGGAGTCTACGGGTAACCCGCAGCTTACTGAGTAGACGAACATCGTTGATTAGAATATACTCTCCAATTTCGTTTTATTTCAAAACGAGGGAGAAATATGCAGTAGGTAGCAGTTATAATGCAGCAATTTATCAAACCTCCATATCCTAGACATTTTTAGTCAGTTATAGCAGGTTATTGTAGTTTTTAAGCAGATCTGCAATTTGAATGCTCTGATGGTCGGACCTACTAATGTAGGCTGCCTACGTATCCCTTAATAAAAGGAATCAGACCAAGCGTAGTTCGGCCTAAGCCGAAACAAACAACCAATTGAAGAAGAAAAGATTTTCATGTTTTTCGAAAAGCCGTATTCTTCCGGTCCGCAACCGTTGTCAAATACGGTATGAAGATTTTTGTGTATTTCGAAAACCATATTTCAACCGGTCTATATCCGCCGTGGAAATATGTTAAGAGATCAATCTCAAAATTGTGTCTGGCTGGCCATATCTCCGATTTCCAAACACAATAAGAGGACCTTCAGATTTTCGGAAACTGTACTCGACCGATCAATACCTGTCATCGAATACGATAAAGAATTTTCTTCAAAATTTTCAAAAACTGTATCCAACCGACCGAAACTTGCTGGACACGATAAAGAATTTTCTTTTCTTCTTCTTTTTTTTTGTTTTTGAATATTCCTCTTTTTTTTTTTTTTGAAAACAAAAAACCCTTTTGAAAAAAGATTTTTCTTTTATTTTCTGAAGGCAAAATAAGAAATTTTACCTTCCTTACCTTTCTTACCTGCTTGCTTTTGACCGCTGCTGCTGATTCAGCTGATTTGGCTATTTCGCTGCTCGACTTTTCCTTTCTCTTTTTTTATCAGACGGCCTGACCTACCGAAATAGGTCGCTTACGTATCCCTATTCGTGGAATCGTGAAACGAAGTTCGGCCTAAGCCGAAACAAACAACCAATTGAAGAAGAAAAGATTTTCATGTTTTTCGAAAAGCCGTATTCTTCCGGTCCGAAACCGTTGTCAAATACGGTATGAAGATTTTTGTGTATTTCGAAAACCATATTTCAACCGGTCTATATCCGCCGTGGAAATATGTTAAGAGATCAATCTCAAAATTGTGTCTGACTGGCCATATCTCCGATTTCCAAACACAATAATTTTATATTTTTTTTATTCGCCTCAGCTTTTTGTTTGTTATCCTGTCCGAAATTTTATATTTTTTTTATTCGCAACGGTACCCAGAACGAAACTGCTGCAAGATTTCACGGTTATGTGCTCAAATATATATACAGATAATATATATGCGGATATATAAAAAATGCAATATTTAAAGCAACTAGGTCTCTAAGGAAAAAGCAGAAGGTTACACCACACCTAAATGTTGGATCCTTTATCCCTTTCTCCTCACCTACTAAAGCTATAAAACATCCACCTTCACTACCTGTTGAACCAACCTCTTCAGACCAACCACCTACTCTATATTTCCCATCTAATTCTAACCCAACCTACCATTCATCCTACTCCATCTATTGTGAAAACCCCAAACCTATTCCTCAAAATTGGGTAGTTCCCATTGATCATTTACATTTCTTTATCAAAGCTCTTCTCTCCTTTCATAAGGACAAGAAAGAAGATAAACCCCTGGTCTATCCAGTGAAATACTTGGATGAAAATTATAAAAGGAAAAGACATGTCGTTTACCTTGCAGTCCTTGCCAACATGACATTAGCTGAACTTGCCTACAACTTTGGCAAGTATTTTGACCTTCTGCCTAGATTTTGGAACGCATTCTACTTAGGCAATGATAGGTTTATTCAAGATGAGCTGGTCATGAATGTATGGGACATTCACAGCCAGGTCTATAGGATTCAAAACCTCTCTCCAAATGACCCCTACCTAAGATGAGAGGATAAATCAAGATAGGGAACTGCCTCCCCTTGATCCATCAAAGCTACAACAGATACATGAGAAGGCACTGTTGTTTATCTCATTATGTGTGAAAGATGCCAAGGTAAACTACCTTGCTCTTCAACAACCCTCACAAATAGGAGGAGCATCTACTTCACAGCATCAACCTTGTGATGATGTTCCTTTACAAGCTAACCCTCCATGATGAGCCCTTTTCCCAGCAACAGCCTTCACTAGCTAAACCTATCATTCCTCATGATGTCTCTCCAAAAGCTTACTCTCCTATCCAGGCTTCTACTTCAACAACTATATTCTACTTAGTAGTGAATGGCTTTAAGTAATTAGGAGGAGATTGTTGGAACACAAAATGTTTAGAATTACTTAAACCCATTAAATAGACTTTAGGAATTAGTTACGACTCATGGGAACTCAACTACTGAAGTAAGATCACTCTAAAAGATATATCTAAGTGAAGTTCAACAGGTTGAGTTAATTATAGTCTTGCAAGATTAGAACGTTAGTTAGTTATTAACAAAAATCAAATTGATTAGACTTTAGCAAGTCTAAAGTTCTTCCTGGTGAAGTTCAGCAAGTAGACCTACAACTAATGTTTTGGCACTTTAAAGCAAGATAAAATAAACTTAGACTAAGCTCTCACAAGTCTTATTCATCTATTTGTCGTAACTTAGTCATTAGAAGCTAACTAGCTATCTAGCTAGCTGCTGATCCCCTTACTTAACAACTGTAGTTTACTAAAAAAGTTTTATTACACCTACTGTTAGCTAAAACTCAGTTTTCAGCCGCTATGCTTTCCTATACCTAAATCCCTATCTGCGGAAAACTATATTCTTTTGAAACAATGCGCTTCAATCTAAATTCGAAATCAATGCTTTCAAGATTTCCTAAAACAATATTTTTGAAAACACGTGGACTTTACTTTCGTTTAAACTTTAAACACTTAGCTAAAAACCAGCCTTTCGTTAAAAGATAAATCCATCTGTTGAAGCTAAAGTGATCAGCAGCTGACATCTGCTGATAAACAATGCAAGTCACCGCTTTAAAAGATACTCTATCTACTTACACTCTATCAAACAGTATTTTAATCAAACTCCTTTTGAAAAACATTGTTGACCACTCTCACACATTTAATTCTTGGTCATCTAAATTCATATGTTAAACTGTTTAAAAGGAGACTTTTTGTAAAAACATTCAATTGCTCAAACAATTTAACAGTGCATTAAATATTCCACTGAGTACCATATCTTCTAGCCAACCACCCTCTTTTAATATATCATGCTAGAAATATCTACTCTCCTTATTTTATGGAAGAAAATATCTAACCACTCTATCCATAAATTTATGATCTTATGATAGGTGATATCTTTCATATCAAAAATCCTCTTCAAGATCTCCGAGCTTTGCAAAATAGACTTCATCATCATTCTTCAAGATTATCCATGCTCTTTCAAAATGGCTACTTTCAAATATCTCTATATAAAACAGTTTGGAGCAAGGATTCAAATAGTAGACAGATAACTGGGTACAAACATTTTACTTATCCCTTCAAGCTACTCCTTCCTTGAAATGTTTCACTTCTCATGCTAGAACATGTAAGAGAATAAAGGTTAGAAGGATTGAAGAAATCATTCAACACTCAAATGATATTCTTTCTTTGATTTGCTTCAATCCAGGGTTGGACACACATCTGATTCCTTCAAGAAATTCATCCCTTGATGTGTTCCAGTCCTTAAACAATTACTAGATGTTCTTTCACCTCTCATTCCTTTCTAGTTCTTGTTTAGACAATCATTGTATTATTCCCAACTTCTTCCTAATCTTAAAAGAATACTTGATTGTTGCACGAGTATGATTTTTGCTCAACCATACTCCTTAAACATTGGTTTTTTATTGTACACAGATCTGTTCTTCTACCTGTTGTTTTTACTGTTCAAACACTTAAGCAGGTTCTATCTACTTAAGTGTTTAAGAGTTATATTCTTGAATTATTTACATAGTTTATCTTATACATTGTACTTCAATTCAGTCCATATACTTAAGTGATTAAAAGAAAACAAAACCAAACCGTTTTACATTCACCGGCTGCTACCTAAATTGTTTTCACATTTAGCAGATACTATGTGATTTTACACCAGCTGCTGAAAACCTATCTTTTCCGTTGCATCTTTTAAGAGTTTTTCAAAACAACCCTCAAAGTTTTTAAAAGGCTATTCACGCCCCCCCTCTAGCCTTATTTCGTTGCCAACTAGAATTACAAAAAGTTTGAAAAGAAAACACGAGCAAAACCAGAAAGATCAAAGGAAGGGTAGTAGTTTTCTCCGCGTATCCGGCACTACAAGCACTCGTCCCTAAAGTTATGCCTGTGGAAATCCCCCAGAATGTATGGGTCAGCTCGGGCATAATCGTTACTAAAGGTTCTACCATGGGGACATCAGAATGAAGCACCCCGGACATGCGTAGGTAGTTGGGATCACAGACTAACTTTGTCCAGTCAATCAGCCACTCATGGCCAATCACCTTCTCCTCAACTTCGGCAACGCCCAGAGCTGCCTTAAACACCGCTAACCTACCTGACTCCCTCGTACTGAACTCAGATCGAGCAAGCAAGCTTAAGCGCCGTCACCTCACTCTTGGCCCGAGGGGGTAAAGGCCAACCTATCTGAGATTCGATCAAAACAGTTCTCTTACTCCAGGATTCCACCTTCTCGGAAATTCGTTAAATATACGGAGGGCTCCCGACTTGGACCTCAGCACGATCCTACCCGATGATTGCTTAGTGAAGGTGAATAAATTACGGAACATGATCTGGCTCATTCCCGAGCAGCCGACTGGCGACAGCATATGATATTATTACCCTAACTGTGTTGCGCATTAGGTCGCAAGGCATGGCCTTGGCCTCCTCCTAAGAACTCCACAAAGAACAGGTCAAGGGACAGCCGTAACCCTACCCGGAAAAAGTCAGAGAAGAAGAGAAATTCTTCCTCGTGCTCTCGGAAACACTTGGGCTCGACATCAAGGTCGATCCTCTTGATACAATAATCTTTGGGGTTCACCCCAAGGGACGTCAACCAACCCGTAACCTTGGCGGCATAGTTCAACGAGGCCCATTGAGCAGCATATTTGGTCTCATCACTACCCACCGCCTCTCCAGACTTGCAAATTGAGGGCCTTGCTTTCCTCTTAGATGAGCTAGTGGTTCTCCACTTCTGACTCTTAGCGGGAATGCTAGAGCTCGCTTCTCTAGAGTCGAATCCCCTCTCCACACTACTTGACTACTCGGGGTCTGAGCATCTATCTCGATTACCTTTCTACCCAGGATCAAATGCCTCCTTAGGAATTTCTTGCTCATTATCTTGCCCGACGAAGGTTTGGACCTCCTCAGGAATTTCTTACTCATCATATTGCCCGACGAAGGTTTGGACCTCCTCGGCTTCCACCACCTGGGTGATTACAATGTCCGAGGTGGCTTGCTCAGATACCATTTGCTCCTTTGTAGAAGGACTGTACCCTTCGCTCGATGAATTTTGTCCACCATAGCTGAAGGCCTCCTCCTCGCTACCAGTGGACTCATCTCGCAAATGCATTGGATAAGACATGCCTACAAAAGGACCGAGGAAAGGAAGTTCAGGTTCTTCCCGCAGGGAGAACCCAAGTCATATGGGGACAAAAACCCCAAGTCTAAGTATACAAAAAAAAATGCCTTGCCCGATTGGAAAGCAATGCAAGAGCACAATTCTGTTTCCTCAGCCTCTTTTAAGAGACGAAGTCAATCCCAAATCTACCCAATGCCAAGAAGAAAGAAGCAGTTGTAGAAAAACCCCCAAAAGGACAAAAAAAGCCAAAAATACGCGAATGATGAAAGGGGAAATAAGAGTGCGAGAAGACTGACTAAGAATAGTTGATGAAGGGAGAAAACACGTCGGAATTGAAATACTTAGTTGTGGATGCGAGATGAAGACGTTGGATTTTGCATGCAGGTGCTTGAAAATCTGGGAGATTATTTAAAAGTTCTTAAGATCAAATAAGAAGAAAAGGGGGGAAGAACCTGGCCTTTTATAGGCTAGGCACGAATCCAAAATTTTAGTTATTTCTTATGTGAAAGTCGAATAAATTGGCGTCGTCACGTTTGCATTTATGAACGGCCTAAAAAAGGCACATCCCATTATGGCTCTTTGTTGCAATGAAGGCTCACGTGCATCTATTCACCTACTCGCACATCCTGGTTTCCAAGACAATTGTCCACTCCAATGGTTCTGAGCGAGGCTTATCAATCTTCCCTCAAGTTGCTCCGCTTCAATTCAAAATTTCAACAAGTGTTGTGCTAACACATAATCTTTATCACAACATGCTGCGGACATGACCAAAACTTAAGCTCCTCGCTCCGAGCATAAATACTCACCAAACAAGGAGCATGGGGCCACTGATGTGCCCGACCCAAATCCGTCCACAAGGAAAGCACGTGCGAACATCACGTGCCAATCACGCCCGGAAGCTGGGGCTCACGCAAGCACTGAGCATAGCGGGCGGAATGTCTGACTAATGACCGCCTTTGATCCCCATCTAAACCTGGCCGAACTAAGGCCTTGCCTCTCCAACTAGAGGGCCATGCCCGTGATAAATATTTGTCTCTACGGACAAGCGTATTCTATTCGAACAGGGCCATGCCCACCCATGCAAGCTACTGACCAGCGATACACAAGCCCAAATATCCAAAAATTCGCATTCAGACGGACCAACAATGATTTTTGCCACATCATGTAGTCTTCCTCCAAATTTTTAGGTTGTTCAAAAAAAAAAAGCACTTTCTAATATCTTTTTTTTAATTTCTTAACAATTTTTCCTTAATTTGATTATCATTTCTATAGATGGTCTCACGCTCACATAAGTATTTTTGAAATATGTGCATATCTAAATGTTCATAATAGAATCATTTATCTTTCTTATTTAGTATAACGGGTCAAACAATACAATCATTGGGAATGGACGAAATATGATATATTGAATAATATGGGTGATCATGGTTCGGTTCGGTTTAGTTTTTGCTAATAAAATTAAGAAACAGACCAATACTTCGGTTCTTAAGAAATTCAAAACTAGAAACAACCCAGAACCAATACTTTGGTTCGTTCCAGAACCAACCAAAATTTATAAGAACAAGAACTGGACTAATACTTCAGTTAATAACTGCTTAATACAAACAAATTAATAATCATGACCCTAATTATGAGTTGTCTTATCTTTCTCATGAAATTAATGAAATTTCTTATTTATATTGAAATTAAAAAGTAAAAATGTAAGAAACTTTCTCATGAAATTAATGAAGTTTCTTATTTATACTTCAAATAAAAAGTACAAATGTCAGCAACATAATTAGACATGGTATTTTCCAATATTAGACTGGATATATCCATGCTAAAAGCCATAGTAATGTTGATGAATGTTCCTGGTCGAAAATGAAAGAAATATAAATTTACTATTTATACATACGCTTAGGTTAATATTAATTTAATTTATTAATGACATACATAAATACATTATATATATATTAAAATTATTGACCTGGTTCAGTTCTAGAACCAATATATTTGTACCAAAATAAGGATCGAACCAATTATCCAGTTCTACAAAAATTTAGAATTGGAACCAAACCAAGAAATTGGCTCCGTCCAATTTTTATTGGTTTGATCCGGTCTGGTTATAAAAAAACTTTTGCTCACCCCTTTCGAGTATTACTTTCACATGCATCTTTATTGGCTATAGGACAAATCTCAGCATTGGTCCCTTGACTAAAGGCCGGTCACAGTAATAGTTTCTTAACATTTTTTTTCAAATTTGGATCCTACAAGTATTAAATTTTTACAACGGCAATCCTTTTGATGGATGTCGTTAGTGAAATATCATTAAGTTGCCCATGTGCATTTTATATGGACTGAAATGATTTTTTTTCAAATCTAACTGATATCAAAATTTATAATTGAATCCATAGAGTTTAAAAAATGACCCTAACTCCTTCTTCCCCAATTTTTTGATAAACCCACCAGATTTTTGAAAAATCTGGCCCAAGCTTACAAACTTAAATCATCCCCCATACATGATTTACTAGAGTAGCCTAATTGATTTCAACCGATGGTCATCAAACGTCGGTGTGGAGAAATCCAAGAACGACATATCTGATTCCGACGAAGACCCAGCCAAAATTCATCCGAGCTTGAGGAGGACGCCGACAAGGATGTCTCCACCTTGATTTTACAGTTGTGCAATTGATCGAACATGTTGTGTGCATGTCCATAGGTCGTTGGTTTCTGATCGACCATTGGAACATTGGATGATGATTTCGATTTGGATTTGACCGAATTCGAATTCCCTTGTTCTTTTGTTTGAATTGGTAGCCAAGCCTTTGCAAATAGCTTGAAGCTGGCATCGACGGTGGAATGGAGAGGATTGTAACCGGAGGAATCTTGCTATTTTATAAGCAGTTTTGTCATAAGCCAAAGCAGCTTCTTCATCTGTGTCAAAGGTGGCAATTTTTTCTGTTCAAAATTATGAGTGTCAGGCTCAAATTCATCGCTTTAAATTAAGGATTAAGCTGGGAGAGCAGAAAATGACCTAAAATGGAGGAAATCATATCTAGGTAAGGACGAATGAGAGATTGAGACATGACGGTGAATCTGGGGAAGAGAGAAAGGGAGGCTCTACATCTCCCCATTCACTGGATTAGTTGTTGTTGTTGAAGAAGGCCATTTGAGGGATTTGTCATTAAGGGAAATTAGGGAAGAAGGCTTTAGGGTCATTTTTTAAACTCTTGGGATTCAATTGTAAATTTTGATATAAGTTAGGTTTGAAAAAAAATTCATTTTAGTCATTACAAAATGCACATGAGCAACTTAGCGGTATTTCGCTAATGGGATCCATCAAAATGACTATCGCTATAAAAATTTAATACTTGTAAGACCCAAATTTGACAAAAAAAATGTTAAGAACTATTACTGTGACCGACCTATAGTCAAAGGACCAATGCTGTGATTTTGCCTTTGGCTATAACATTTGAATAAGTACGTACCATCATGTGTAAAGGAAAAACGATAATTTCATTCTTTGCATTATAAGTTTATATAATTCGTTGGTGTATCAGCTAATACTCTAAAAGCTAACAAATATCGTTATTAATTGCTTACCCAAAATTCATCAAGTTGCAGTCGATACTAGACCATTGTTGCAATAAATGATTTTTTTTTTTTTATGTTTGTGCCTTTTTGCATAAATTTATGTAAATACCATAAATGAATTAATCAATATAACCTCTAATATATGTATTTTTATTTTAGTAAATTAGTTGTTTTACAATATATTCAACAAAGACAACGTGCAATGGATGGAAAACCTAATCCAAGCATCATTATGGAGCTAAGTTTTCATATGTAAAAAGAAAAGGGGAGATTTATTGTTGGAAAAAATCATTTTAGGGGCTAACAAGTAGAAACCAAAGGAGGGTTAAAGGTTTACAAGATATGACTTGTGTAATTAAATTCATTTATGGTATTTACATAAATTGTTTTGAGTTAATAAAGCAAACTAACGATTAAAGTGACACTCAGGTGGTCGTGCCGGAGTGGTTATCGGGCATGACTAGAAATCATGTGGGCTCTGCCCGCGCAGGTTCGAATCCTGCCGACCACGAATCTTCGTTTTCATTCATATTCTTTTAAATTTTATAGTTTTGATTTTATTTCTCCACGAGATAACATGAAAGTGGTCGTGCCGGAGTGGTTATCGGGCATGACTAGAAATCATGTGGGCTTTGCCCGCGCAGGTTCGAATCCTGCCGACCACGTTATTTATTTTTCCTTATAATTTAGCTTAGACCACCTCATAGGATTCACACTTTCATTAAGAAAAAACTTCTTTCAATTCAAATGTACATATAATGTGACAATCATATTTATTCGTGGATAACAATGTCAATTTTTTACATTATACTTGAGAATGTGGATACATCCTAGTCATCATTATTCTTTTTTTAAAAAAATTCTATTGATTGTTCTCTTTTCTTTTCTTTTCTTTTTATTTTTTTTGTCAAATATTATTTTAGTGGTGGGATACATGACACATAAGATTAAATCCACATTTACATTTGAAATATCATTTTTGATTGAATGCAAATGAAGAGAAAAATTGACACGTATGATTAAGAGTGTTAATTACTCACGGTCATATATGATCAAATCAACGGTTGCATTAGTGATGCTCTTATGTGAATCCTTCAAACTTTTTGCAGTTTTACAGTGCTAAATTCTTCCAGGGTTTCCGTCTATGAAGTCACTCGCAAATATTCAAACAACCCCTCAGTTCGATTTTTTTTTAGTAAAATGGTGTTTGACAAAAATAAAATCTACGTTACGAGTAGATTAAAATAGTATATTTATTATCTCAAAACTAATTTCGGGTGAATGAGATATTAATGTCTTTTTTTTAGGAAACAGGGACATCACCCTGCAAATTTTATTAAAACAAAAAAAAAACACACACAGAGGGGGACAACCAGCCTAGCCCACAGACGGGAGGATAAAGGAGCCTTACCTCTAACAGAAATACAAAAACATCTCAAGCACGATGAGTAAAAATACCCAAACTATCAAATCTACAAGCTTGACGCACACTCCCTGGAAGCTGCTGCATATTATCAAAAATCATATTGCTATCCATAGAATGAGCCACATCATCCAGTTTATCAGCTACCCCATTGATCTCTCTGTAAACATGATGGATGGAATACAATCCAAGCAAATCTCTGCAATCATTAAGCTCATAGTCAAACTGCCAGGGAAATCGATGAATACCTTGCAAACCTCGCGCTGCCACTAGAGAATCAGTTTCAACGAAAACCTTCTCCAAAGCAAGACTTCTACATAAAGCTAGACCATTATGCAGAGCCGAAATCTCGGCGATAGTATTTGTGCCCTGACCATAAGATGCGGAAAAGGCACATATCATTCTACCTTGATGATTTCTAATAATACCACCCCCCCCCGTACAATGCCCGTTCCTAGCCGAACCATCGGTATTCAACTTATAATTATCAATCGGAGGAGGATCCCAATGAACCCATTTACCACGACAGAATAAAGTTGTTTTGATCGGAACCCTCAAAGTCTGAATACCCATACGAACCCGCATACTGACCTCCTGCTTTGGCTTGTAAGTAAACATCAACTCTTGTAAACCACTACTTACTTTCTTCAAAACCATATCACCTCGCATAACACAATTCTCAAAAACCGCCTTACATCTAGCTTTCCATAACTCCCAACAACCTAACATAACAGCCCCCACCTTGCAGGCTCCAAACTGATTTTTCAAGGAACTATGCCTCAGCCAAACCGAGAACAAGTGATCCAGGCTGTCATAGTTATCAATTGTTTGAAAACACCTAGCCAAATAAGACCAAACCACTTTAGCCGATTCTGAATGAAGGAACAAATGGGCTATAGATTCTCTATCATGATCTTGCTCACAACAAACGCATTTAGAAACAATCACAATATTCTTCGATTGGAAACGAAGATCCACAGGAACAGCACCGTTAATTAACTTCCAAACAAATCCACTGATTTTGAGAGGGATCCATTTCTGCCAGATTTTTCACGCCCAAAACTGTCGAGGCCATATATGACGAGAATGTTGCCAATGAACTGAGACCTGAAACTCTCCTGACTTTGTATTGCAATAAACTAAGGAGTCAGCCCGACTCTCGATCAGACGAACCCTTCTAGCCTGCACTAAGTTATCTTCAGAAATTAGATGGGAAAACTGCTCTAGTTGAGGTAAAGCATCCCGAACTCGAAGCTTTAAATCCATCGGTTGAGGACCTTCCAGATAACACCGCACCAATTAGTTCCCCAAAAGGAGATATCTCCCCGACCAACTAACCATCTACTGCATTGTTGAAGCTCTCCCATATGACTGTAAACCGCACGACCTATGGGAGATATACTCCCATTATTGAGACGACCATTTATACCATACTTGGATAAAGCAAAACGAGCCCACAAACTTTGCCCCTTCAACACAGCCCAAGTTAACTTCGCTCTGAAGGGACTCCATAACATGACCAAGTCTACGAATCCCCAAGCCTCCTTCCTCAATAGGTCTACAAACAACCTCCCAAGCCACCCAATGCACCCGTTTGTCTCCATTATTACTCCACAAAAAGGCTGTCATAGCAGCTTCAATACGGGCCAGAACTCTATTTGGAACACGAACAACTGCAATTGTGTGGATAGGAATGCTGCACAATACTGCTCGAAGTAAAGTTAGCTTGCCCCCAAAGGAAAGCAGGTGAGATTTCCAAACCTCAATTCTGGATAGAACTTTAGACACTAGAGCCTCGAAGTACTGAGTCTTAATCCTCCCCTTGAAAAGAGGAACACCCAGATATATCATAGGAAAGTTCTTGTGAATGCAACCGGACCAATCTGCGATCTGACGAATCGGCCTCCTAGAGCAATGTTTGGAAACATAAAACCCACTTTTCTCTAAATTTATAAGTTGACCAGAAGCCGTTTCGTAATCACTCAAAACCTTCGCAAAGACTGAATGGAACTTTTGCTAGCATTGCAGAACAATAGCATATCATCCGCGTAGAGATGATGAGAAATCACTATGCCACCCCTCCCATGAACAAACGGTTTAATCAAACCCCTCTCAGTATGAACTTTAATATTGAACGAGAGAACCTCCTGAGCAATCAGAAATAATAGAGGAGATAAAGGATCCCCCTGTCTCACCCCACGAGTTGATTTGAAAAACCCATAACTTCCCCCATTAACCCGAACAGTATACCATACATTGCTCTACAGACGGTAAATCAATCCACAAACCTCTGTACTAAAACCACACTCTTGCATGGATCGTAAAAGAAAATCCCACTCAAGTCTATCATACACTTTGGACATGCCCAATTTAAAGATCATATTTCCCCTCTAGTTTTCATGTCAATCCGATGGACTAATTCGTGAGCCAGAATCACATTTTCTGAATATTCCGACCTTTAACAAAACATGTTTGCTCCATAGATATAACACCCGGAAGCACACTAGCCAGCCGAGAAGCCATAATCTTAGATATCACTTTACCAGCAAAAGGACAAAGACTGATAGGGCGAAAATCGTTTAGACTAGCAGGGGCCTCCACCTTAGGAATCAAAACTATAGCTGTAGTGGTTAAACCTAGATGTAGCTCCATCCCCTTGAAAAAGGCCTGAATCGCAGCCACCACGTCCTTCTTGATAATATCCCAGCACTTAACTTTGTTAATTGAAAAGTTTTTGAGATACTTGAAACCCTATTCCATATTGGTTAAATAAAGAGCTTTTAAGCACTTTATTAGTAGGTACAATTTAGGAGCAAACAGTCAAGTGCTCTCCTACAAGATGCATCCCAGTAGTGTCACATACTTAGTAGCTGAAGGCTAACCCATGCCGCTATGAGCTCAAGCGGCCGCGCAGGTCGCATTGGGCACACTTTGCACTTAGATCGTCGCTAGGAGCTATTGGAGCCTTCAAATTTTGTCTAGCTCAACCAGTTGGTTAGCTCAGCTCGGAGACTAGCTAGGGTGGTTTTGGATGGGTGCAACGTGTCATTGGTTGGTTCGAACCAACACGGGTAGTTATGGGCAGTTGGCGTTACACCCGAATAGGTGTGATCAAATGGCAGTTGGGCGATTAGAACCACACCCGACTCGAATTGATGCAAGCTAGAGCGGTTACTGGTTAGGACTGGTTCGGTTGTGATCACGCCAGATTATGGAGTGACTATATTCAGAAATCCACGTGGAGAGGCAGAGGCGATGTATGACTGTTATGGAAACTTATGTTTGAGTATCTGGCTTGTTTGTATGTAAATATGCTGGTTCTTGTGGCTTCCTGGATCTGAAACCTGAGATGTAAGAAAAGATACCGTTAGGGGAACTGAGAGGTTATCCCAGCTAAAGCCCTCCGGCGTGAGAGTCAGTAGTGGAATAACAAAGATGAGCACAGGCGTTCCCTGAGATCACCGTGAGTTTTTAAGTGTAGGATGATGTTTTTGAGTGAATAGTGTCATACCTTATGAAGGTGGCCATGCTCTCTATTTATAGTCCCTTTCTAGCTTGGCTTGCAAGACAATGTTGGATGCCACAATGGGATTCAACCCTATTGGTCGGCTGAGTTGGCTAGTTCTCATTGGTCCTTACCTTTGTTAGATGTGTCCAGTGTATCAGAAAAGAAGTCAGCGGTAAATGGTACGGCTTGTGCAGAGCACGTTGACATATTCCCAATTAGGGTCTCATGGTCGCTTGGTCGGTCAAGCTCATGTTTTCACATACTTTGATGGTCGGCCTTAATCATGATCGGACTGGTCTTAGTCGGCCTGGTGATACTCGGTTTGCTCGGACTAGAGGTTACCACTAGTCCATTTTAAGTCGCTCTGACTGCCACGTGCTATCCACGTGGGAGGCGCCAGGTCGGGTCCTTTCAGTTGCCCCCGACTTTCCAAGTGCGAGGACTCATCCCAATCTTGGAAAGTACAGCTCAATTCGTCCTCGACCGAGGTCTTCTTTGCTGATAGTAGTATCCTCGTTTCAGTTTTGGGCACAAACCGAGGAGGTGCTCGATAAGATCCTCGGGTCGAGCTTGCTTCGCGGTCGAAATGGAGGCGTTGTTTGGAGTCACATCGCATTAATAGCGCGTCTTTCGAAGCGTCACTTGGCCGACTTTTCATTTAATGATCGAAATTTCGGCGTCATTTTCCTCTTTTTTGGCGACGTCGTTTCGTTGATCGATGACACATGTCAGCTGGGTTGTGGTGTGACGAGACCCGCGCGTCTTGAAACGGGTTGACCCAGTTGGTCGTGGATCATATAAAATCCAAAACCCAGCTTCTCCCCTACACTTCCAGCCATTTTCCCGCTTTTCTCCCCTGAGCCATTCCCAGGTGATTTTTGTTTTCCTGCCGGATTCGCTACTTGGCCATTCTTCAGTCACTTTTTCTCCTTCAAAAGCGGTGCTTTAGACTCGTCTCTCTTCCCCCTTTCTTTTTCTTTCGTTCGTGACCCTTTTATGGGCTGATTTGGTGAGTCTTGGGCATTACATTTCTTCTTTCGGCAATTCGTCACCGATTTCTGCACTTTTCGTACTAACGCCGGCGACATTCTTCTTTCAGGTTTATGTTTTTCCTTCCCTGCCTTCGTTTGCTTCGCCTTCACCCGTTTCAGGTACCTATCTCTTTTTGCTTAACTTCCATACTTGGTCTACTGTCAAAGTATTCAATGAGTTCCGAGTCTAGGTCCTCGCGTCGTACCCCAGACCAGTCCTCTTCAAACATAGCTTATAAGTCTCCTTCCCAGTCTTCCTCGTCGCCCTCAATAAAAGTCGTATCCCCTTCTGTGTTTTCCTCGGCAATGAGGACTAAAAGAGGAAACCCCGGGCCAATCTATGCTCGATCTCCCACCCTTTCCCAGGTGTATAAGAAAACAGACGGAAATTGGAAAGCCGTTCTTCCCAGTGAAGCGAAGGGGCTATTGCTCGCTGCCAGTTATGATCTAGAAGGGCTCCCCTTGGTCGGGGATGAGTCCTGGAAGGCCGATGACCGAAAACCGACCTATCGAGTCTGAGATGTATGTCTGCAAATCGAGGGACCAAGCTTATTTTGACCTGTACCAAACTTTTTTCAGCGAGTTGGCGGCGCTGAAGATGATGAACAAAAACAAAGAGCTGGCGAAGAAGAAGAAGAAAACTGATGTTGATTCAACTTCAGCACCCGAGGCGGAGGATCGCATGAGCAAGACGAGTAAGAAGGCTCGTCTTGGTAAAGCTAAGGTGGGCAAGGAGCCTAATGAGGAGGGCGGCAAGCCCGGAGGCAGGTGGTTGAGGGGGTGGCGCAATCATGTGTGCCCCGAGGATGTAGAGTTATGGAGTGCTCAATTTAACCATAGTCCTAAGGATTTCTGGGGGTATGCACCCGAGCTGAGCCTATCTTTACCCGAGCTGAGACTTCTTCAGAGCGGGGTTGGATTTTATGTATCTTTCTTTGAGGTAGGGCTTCGTTTGCCCTTGGATCCTCTCATCTGTGAGCTTCTCGACGAAGTCGGGGCTCATCCATTGGACCTTTCTCTCAATCTAGTGAGGTATTTGACCAGCTTTGCCGCCTGCTTGCGGATGCTCGGCTTCGAACCCACCCTTCCCTTATTCAAGAATTACTTCAGTGTAAATATGTCCCTAGGTCGCCTACAGTGTGAACACCATAATAATGGGGTCAGTTTGTTTGCTCGACCTCCAAGCAAGACGGGTCACTGGGCCGACAAGGTGTTGATCATAGAAAGCCGACGAGGATGGAACTTCCCGGTTCCTCATGACTCGGTGGAATTAGTGAAATCTTTATCTCCTGCTCTTGCCTTGACCGAGTACGAGGAGAAGGTGAAAACGGCTGTAGAGGATTATCTGGGAGTGCATAGAGATAATCCCCTTGTATTTTCTTGGAGCTCGGTCTCAGGAGCCGAGGAGTTGCTCAGTCTGGTTGGGATGTCGACCAAGGACATCCAAGGCGTTCGCCCCCGATGCATCATGCCAGAAATTGATACCTACCCGGGGTGGGTGGTACATAAAAATCTTGCTTTCAAGAAGAATTGCTTATCTTGTCGAGGCTTGGGAGCCGAAGAGCCTTGCCCCGATCATCGTGAATACCTTCTCTTTCTTTTCTCTTTGTTTATTTACTGCTTCTTTATAATTTTTTCTGACTTAAATCTTTTCTCATTTTTCAGCGATGAGGAACCTCGATGCTCGCATGAACCTAACTAAGAGCCAAAAAAATCTAAGTGTTAACCGTCGTGCTACTCTGGAGGTCGCCGCCTCGGACATTTCGGGGGGTTATCGCCTACCAACTCAGCCTTTGACCGAGGGGGTGGCGGCTCCCGCCGTGAAAGTTGTGATGACATTTTTAACCTCCTCCCGTGGAGCTGGAGCGAGGAAAGCTCTCCCTGTAACCATCTCATTGACCCCATCTCCAACTACCGTGCCTGTAAAGTCCCCAGCCACCACTGCTATTCCGACCACTGATCCTCCACCCCGTAAAACCAGTCGAACAAACGGATGAGGAAAGCGCTTCATCTCATCGACGAAGACGATGACGATGTTCAGGGTGTTGACCGGCCTTCTTCCACCGGTAAGGGTAAAGCTGTGGCTGAGACTGGCTCTCCTTCCTATGAAGAGGTCGGGGTTCCTTGGCTTGAGGACGATTTTGTCTTGCCGGCCACCAAGGAAGCAGCCAAGGAATTGGCTAACGCCATTGCTAGCGTGCCTCCCCTCGGCAACTTTGATCTCACTTCCCGCGACGATAAGACCACCATACTTGGTCAAGGGGTGGCTTCTAGGGCTACCCCAAAAGACTTGGTTGGGGTGATGAACTCTATTAGCTCTGCTCAACTGTTAAGTCGCTTTGGGCTAATAACAGGCGAGGTGAGCTTTTAGTTAACTTTTTTGTGTTTAATTTTGCTCGTGCTTTTTGCCTCAACTTGACAGTTAGTTGTTTTGCATGGATGCAGGCTTGTGCAGTGGTGAAGTCTCTATCCACTCGCCTTGGCCGGGTGGCGACCAGCGAGAAGAAGTTACGCCGGGAAGCTCGCTCGGGCGAGGAGGAGAGAGATATTTTGAAGGCTAAGGTTGTATCCATGGAAGGTGATCGCAACAAAAGGGATGCCAGTATAGCCGAGGCGTTAAGGCTTTTGGAAGAAATGAAGGCCAATGAAATGGGTATCGACCAGTTGATAATCTTGAAGCGGGCCAGCCAGAGCAGCGAATTCTTGAGGTTGAGCGGGGAGAGGGATACACGATGCGAGAAGGAGGCGAGGCCTTGGCTACAGTGGTGGGGTTTGATGATCGGTTGAAAGAGGCTCGGTTATGCTGTAGAAGCGTCTGAGAAAGTGACGACTTCATCGACGAGATGGTGCCGTATTATGTTCGAGGTTCTCGTCACATCCTTCGTTGTGCAGCTGCCTATGGGTTGCCCATAGGGGAGTTGGTTGATTGGGGCCTTGAGCCATTTTCTGGCTCTTTCGCTTGGCTGGGGCATGTCATGGTCCCGTATCAAGACGACGAATTCAAACTCGTGCATGACCAAGATCGCCTAAATGAATGGGTTCCTCCGGCACCATGGGACGTGAACGTGCTCTCTGTGGTCGAGGCCGCGAAGAGAAATGAAGAAGTCCCCTTTGACCTTGAATTGAAGATACATGCTTTCCTGGGCGAGCAGTCTAACAGAGAGAAACTTGCCGACGACATTGAGGCCGCCGAGAATCAAGTTCCTCCCCCGGAAGGTCCCAACCCTCAATCCCCCCTTTAGATTTATCATTGATGCTCGCTGCGACGAGATGTTTTTTGCACATGTGTGCTGGTGGTTCAAACAATTTTTCCTTTGTTATAACTAATCCCTGCCTTTGACATTTTTGTTTTCAAATCAATCTTGTTCCCTTTGATCGTTAATCATATTGCAGTATGTTTGTCTTGCTTGTTTTTGTTCATGGAAGTCTGTCTTGTATGCGGGGGTACTTTGTTAACCCTTTTAGTTTTGTTAAGTTTGTTTAGTTTTTGCAAGTTGTGGCCTTCCTCGTGTACCGAGGATAGGTCTTTTAGATTTCTCCTCGTTTTCGAGGCAGAGGTGAGCATGTCCTGCTCTTGTAAGTTATGGCCTTCCTCGCGTACCGATGATAAGTCTTTTGACAATAATTTGAAATGATAGTAGAGTCTTTCCTTTTGGTATTTGAAAATTTTACAACAAAAATCGTATCATCGATAGTACATTTTCAGGTGGTCGGCATGCCAAGGGTTCCTTAGTGGGGTTCCGTCTGGCTCTGTCAATCGATAAGTTCCTTCTCGAACGATACTGGTTACTCTGAATGGTCCTTCCCAATTTGGGGAGAGCTTGTTTCTCCCAAGTTTCTTGCATGTTGCTTCTATCTTCCGTAGGACCCAATCTCCTACCGAGAAAATCCTCGGTCTGACCCTTTTATCATGGTTGACTTTCGTGAGCTTTTTGTAGTTGATCATCCGGAGACGGGCTTCAATCCTCTTTTCTTCAATGTTGTCGAGGTCCAATGATCTTGATAGCTCATTGTGGTTTTGGTCGAAGAAGGTGACTCGAGCTGTGGGAAGAGCCAACTCGACTGGTGCCATGGCCTCTGATCCGTAAGTAAGTGCAAAAGGGGTCTCGCCTGTGGAGCCGTGGACGGTGGTTCTAATCCCCCACAAAACGATCGGCAGTTGCTCGAGCCAATTCCCTTTCCTTTCATCTAGGTCCTTTTTTAGTGCATGCAAAATTTTCTTATTCCCCGCTTCTGCTTGGCCGTTGCCCTGAGGATGAGCTACCGAGGACATTCTATGTTTAACATTTAATCTTTCACAATTTGCCGTGAACTTCTTGGAGAATTGGGTGCCGTGGTCGGACACTACCATCCGAGGAAGGCCGAACCGACAGAAGATTTGCTCGTACACGAACTTTATTGCTTGGTCCTCGGTTATGCTGGCCAGTGGTTTGGCTTCCACCCATTTAGTAAAGTAATCTACGACCACTATGATATATTCACATTCGTGTTTGGCTTTAGGGAAAGAGCCGATGAGATCTATTCCCCACATGTAGAACGACCATGTCGCGATCACCGGAGTTTGTGGTATGGATGGAAGTCGAGGAATATGCTCAAATCTTTGGCACTTGTCGCATTTCCTTACATACTCGGCCGCATCTCTCCTCATGTTGGGCCAGTAGTAACCATGAAAGTTCATTTTGTCGGCCAAAGTCCTTGCCCCCGGGTGTCCCCCGCATTCTCCTTTGTGCACCTCAGCTAGAAGGTCCTGCACTGTCTCCGGCCTTATGCACCGGAGAAGAGGCTTAGTATTGGATCTCTTGTACAACATTCCCCCGATAACCGAGTACCTACATGCTCGGTTTCTCACCATTTGTGTTTTGTCCCTATCCTCGGGCAGGTCCCTTTCTCAATGTAATCTTTTATTTCGTCGATCCAGCATCTCGGGGCGTCCTCAATTGCCATGACTTCTTCCTTGTTGATTGCGGGGTTTCTAAGGAATATTAGCTCGACCTCTGTCGGTATGTCCTCGTTTTCAAATGAAGCAACCTTGGACAAGTAGTCCGCTCGGGCATTGTCTTCTCTTACGATCTGCTCCAGTTCCCAATATTTGAATTCCTTTAGCAGCCCCTGGATCAGCCGTTGGTACTTGGCTAGTATTGGATGGTTCGCCCCGTACTCGCCTAACACTTGTTTGACCACTAAATGGGAGTCAGCTGTATATCACAATGTTCTCGGCCCCAAGCTTTCGTGCCAATTCAATCCCTGCTGTCAATACCTCATACTCGGCTTGGTTGTTTGAAGCTTTAAATCCGAATTCCAGTGCCAAACCCAACTCTCCTCCTTCTGGTGTAATGAGCGAGATCCCCGCCCCACTTTTGTTAGTTCCCGAGGATCCATCAACAAATAAAGTCCAATGCTCGGGCGGCCTGGACCTTGTTCACTTGTCTTCGGCCTTTCCCCCGGCAGCATCTGGTTCTTCCTCGCTTTTCTTTGGCTTGTTCTCGGCTGCTCCCCTAGTGAACGAGGTTTCAGCAATAAAGTTTGCCAAAACTTGTGCCTGAATAGCTCTCCTTGCTTCATACTCGATCCCATATCCCGATAGTTCAACTGACCACTTTAGCATTCTATCTGCCATGTCTGGCTTATGCAATATCTGTCTTAGGGGAAAATCGATGTAGACCACTATCGGGTGTGCTTGGAAGTATGCCTTCAATTTTCGAGCAGCAATTACCAAGGCGAGCACTAGTTTCTCAATCTCTAAATATCTTCCCTCGACCTCCGTGAGGGCATGTGACACATAGTAAATCGGCCTCTGTAGCTTGTCCTCCTCTCTGATCAATACTACAGCAACCGCCGAGTCAGATGCAGCCAAGTATACGTACACTTTTTCCTCGGGGGTGGGGATACTGAGGAGCGGGGGTCGACCAAGAGATTCTTTGAGCTCATTGAAGGCCTTTATACAATCATCTGTCCACTGGAATTTTTTACCTCCCTTCAACGTTTTAAAGAACGGCAGACTTCTTTCTGCTGACTTGGCTATAAAACGACTAAGGGCTGTAATTCGGCCATTGAGGTTTTGGACGTGCTTGATCGAGACGGGAGGATCCATGGTTGACAGAGCCTTTATCTTTTCGGGGTTGGCCTCGATTCCTCTTTCATTAACCATGTATCCCAGGAATTTTCCGGCGACCACCCCGAAGGCACATTTTGCATGATTCAGCTTCATCTTATGCTTTCTCAAGTTCGCGAAGGTCTCCTTCAGGTCCTCGACATGGTCGGCGTGCTTGGTTTTGATCACCATATCATCGATGTACGCCTCCACATTTCTTCCCAATTGATTGCCGAAGACCTTGTTCACCATCCTCTCATATGTGGCTCCGGCGTTTTTCAACCCAAAGGGCATCATGGTGTAACAATACAATCCTCCTGCAGCTCTGAACGCCGTGTGTATTTGATCTGCTAGCCACATCCTGATTTGGTGGTATCATGAGTAAGCATCCACGAAGCTCAAGATTTTGTGCCCGGCTGTAGAGTCCATCAGTTGCTCGATCCTTGGTAAGGGATACCAATCCTTGAGGCAAGCTTTGTTTAAGTCGGTGAAATCGACGCACATTCTCCATTTTCCGCTCGATTTCTTCGCCATTACCACATTGGCTATCCATGTCGCATATAACACCTCTTTGATTATTTTTGCTTTGAGTAGCTTGGACACCTCCTCTTTAATTTCTTCTTGCTTTTGAGGGGAGAAAATCCTCACCTTTTGCTGGATTGGAATGGAGTCGGGGTCAATGTTAAGCTTGTGCACGGCCACGTCCTGGCTGATTCCTTCCATGTCTTCGACTCTCCAAGCAAAGACGTCTAAGCTCTCCTTCAAAAGTTTGATGATCGCTGCTCGCTCGTCCTCGGGTATCTCCCTTCCGACCTTGACCTTTTGTTCTGGGAAATCGAGGTTGATGACAACCTCTTCTAGGTCTTCATGCGGTTTAACCTCTAGTCGGTCTCGGGTGTCCAAGCTTTCAACCGCTACTATCTTCTTGGCGGCTCTTTTTGAGTTCTCTAGGGTGTGGGGTGCTGTTGCATCCAGATTTTCCTTTGGCGGCGAGCTGGCGTTCCCAGCTCGCGTTGATTGCTATGCTTGAGAGGGTTCGGGGGGTGTGGGGTCGACGACGGGGATGATCTCCCCTTCGTCCTCCCTGACCCTCTCCGTTGGTCTGTTTTCTTGGGTCACTTTGGCCCCAGGTCGGGCCACAGTCACCTTTTCTTTGTGCTTCTTCTCCTTGTAAATGTATTCGAGGGTGCTGGCTCGGTCGTTTAGTATTGTCCCCGTTCCATTACTCGTGGGGTATTTCACTCTTTGGTGGGCGGTGGGCGACCATCGAAATTTTGTACGTCTTTGGGAACCCGAGTTGCGTTGTAGGGAGAGGGGAGGTCGATCACAAAAAAGTCCACGTCCTCCGTTCGAAGCGTTGCACTTTCTTCCCCTAAGGTGACTTTAAGGGTGACCGACCCTTTCACTGCAACTTGGTGGCCGGTGAATCCTTCCAACTGCACCGAGCTCGGTTTGAGATGGGTGTCCCCCAACTCCAAACCGAAGAAACATTTGTAATACAGGATGTCCCTCGATGCTCCAGTATCCACCAGGACCCTCTTCACATCACTATCATGAATTCCAACTCGCAAGGTCAGCGGTTGTTGCCTCGCTGTCTCGCTAATTGCTAATTCACTTGGCATAAACGTAATACCTCCTTCTTCATCCTCTCGTGGCATAGCGTTTACCACATGCTTTAGGTTATAAATCATGTTTTTCAACCGAGTGCCACTCGGGGTTGCCTCCCTTATGGTATCAATCACGTTCCTAGGCCTTGCATTGTTTGGTTGTGGATTTTGGTTTCTCTGTTGCTCTCTTCCTCGCCCTCCTTGGTTGTTGTTTCTCTGCTCGAATCTCTTGAGCTCTCCCTTGTCTATCAGCCTTTGGATTGCTCGCTTTAAATTGATGCACTCTTCAGTTGTATGCCCGATGTCTTTGTGGTAAGCACAGTGCTTATTTGGATTTCGTGGGTAGCGTGTGTCCTTTAGCGAAGGTGGTCGTTCGATCCTGTCTTGATCGAGCAAGACAATCATGATGTGTTCGCGAGTCGTGTTCAGGGGGGTCCAATTCACATCATCCCATTTGTTTCGTCCTCGATTATCCTCCTGTCTGCAGGTGTTTCCTCGGCTGTCCTTTCCCCAATTGTCATGGGCTCGCTGGGACCCATCATGCTCTTTCTTCTTCCCATCTCTTTTTGCTTCTTCGGCGTTGATGACCCGAAATGCATGTGCGTACATTTCCCCTACAGACCCATGATCTCGGAGCATCATTTCTTGCCTCATCAAACCCTGTTGTAGTCTGGAGATGAAGCACATCTTTATGGACTCCTCCGAGATGTATGGTATCTGGTCAACCATGGCCATAAATCGGTCCATGTACATCTGGTTGGATTCGTTGTTGCGCTACTGTATGCCACATAACTCCGTCTGTTTCTTCGGCTGGAGCCCTGCCGAGGAGAATTGTGTCACGAACATTTGTCTGAACTCATTCCAGGTTCCCACCGAGTCTGGCAGCAGACCGGTGTACCACCTTAAAGCCTTTCCCTGTAAGGTTCCAGCGAAAATTTTACCCCAAGCATCCTCATCCTCAGGAGCTATGGCGTTCATCTTAACTTCGAAACTAGCAATGTGGTCAATTGCGCTAGTAAGGCCTTGATAAGAGTCGAAGTTCGGTAACTTCTTGTCGGCAGCGGGGCCCTTCTCATTTTTTCTTTAAATGGTCCATTCTTAGAAGGGGGAATGGGGGAGCATCATCGGTTTTCCCTTCTCGATGGCTTCGAGCCTTCCTCGAAGGAATTTCACCTCCTGTTCGACCTCCATAGGCGGGGTGGGGATTTCCTTTTGCATCTCTGTGGTCGCGTTCTGACCACTTTTACGTTGTTATGTTCCTGATTGTTGGGGGTGAGTGCAATGTTCGCAAGTTCTGCTCTTTATTGCCTCCGTTCTTGGTCTGGATTCTCCCTCTTCGCTTCTTTCCCTTGTTCAAGAAGGCGGGCATCTGGATTCATCAGAGAAGGTCAGTCGACTATGAATGCTCAGCTTCGGCGCATGTTCGACTATCCTTTTTCCTAGCCCTGATTTCGCGCTTGGGCGAGGAGTGGTATTCCTTTTTTCTTTACCTTTTGGGGAAGCCTCTTTCTGACTTGGGCTGGCTCCCAAGCAACTATCATGTTGGGAGTGGCCCCCACCTTTTTGCTCAACTTGAACACTTTTCGTTCTGCTTCATGGATCCCCTGGAAATAAAGCTTTTGGCGTTCCCAAAACTTTAGTTCTTCCAAGTATCGTTCATGCTAGTTCATTCGTGTTTCCTTATGGGTTTTGGAACCAGTGAGGTGCATCTCATCTTCCTCTTCTTCTCCTTCAGCGAAGGAGGTTTTTGCTTGGTTAAAGTCGGTCCCTAAGTTACGGGCCGTGTCTGTAGCTCCTCTTCCCTTAAAAGTTTTCGAGCTAGGAGTTGTTAGGTCTATTTCGGTGAGCCTATTTGTTGTTAGAGGGGGTTGTATGGCTAAGGGAATGACATCATTTGTTCCTTGTTGGTTTTGTTTTGTGGGTGTGTTCTTTTCCATGGTTTTTAGTTGGGATTAAAAGATAGTCCAGTAAGAAAACTTTCTTTCCCGGCAACGGAACCACTTGATCACGCCAGATTATGGAGTGACTATATTCGGAAATCCACGTGGAGAGGCAGAGGCGGTGTATGACTGTTATGGAAACTTATGTTTGAGTATCTGGCTTGTTTGTTTCTAAATATGCTGGTTCTTGTGGCTTCCTGGATCTGAAACCTGAGATGTAAGAAAAGACACCGTTAGGGGAGCTGGGAGGTTATCCCAGCTAAAGCCCCCGGTGTGAGAGTCAATAGTGGAACAACAAAGATGAGCACATGCGTTCCCTGAGATCACCGTGAGTTTTTAAGTGTAGGATGATGTTTTTGAGTGAATAGTGTCATACCTTAAGAAGGTGGTCATGCTCTCTATTTATAGTCTCTTTCTAGCTTGGCTTGCAAGACAATGTTGGATGCCACAATGGGATTCAACTCTATTGGTCGGCTGATTTGGCTAGTTCTCATTAGTCTTTACCTTTGTCAGATTTGTCCAGTGTACCAGAAAAGAAGTCAGCGATAAATGGTACGGCTTGCGCAGAGCACGTTGACATATTCCCAGTTAGGCAAAGTCATTTGGCGCGTCTCGTACAATGATGACGTCTTCTCGTTCGGGCTGGTCTAATCATGGGACCGACCACGGGGTCTCATGGTCGCTTGGTCGGTCGAGCTCATGTTTTCACATACTTTGATGGTCGGCCTTAATCATGATCGGACTGGTCTTAGTCGGCCTGGTGATGCTCGGTTTGCTTGGACTAGAGGTTACCCCTGGTCCATTTTAAGTCGCTATGACTGCCACGTGTTATCCACGTGGGAGGCGCCAGGTCGGGTCCCTTCAGGTTGTATTTTAGCGACGATTGCCGAGAACTGTGAGCACTAGTACTGGATAATTTTGCCGGAGATTTTTTATAGTTTGACTTTCTGATGTCCAACGTTGTTTTTGAAGTACATATTTTGATCTTGATTCTGGATGAGCTTCGTTTAGAGGTCAAATTTCACGGTTGTTGATATGTTATTGTTATCCAGGGCGACAGATCTTTTAAACAAGTCCATGGAGTCAAAACCAACTCAAAAGTCCGTAGATCCTTTAAACAAGACCACGGAGACCAAACCGAGTCGCGTAGGCCTTCAAACCCTACATAACTAACTGATGAACGTCTGAAACCTTCCATGTTTAACATACAGGTCGATTCACAGTACATCAGAACGCCCCACGACAGAAATCAAGGGGGCCAGCAATGATTTGATTCTGATTCATATCAGTAGAAAATTCAAGCAATTTTCAGCACGTTATGAAACGGACATTGCTTCTAAGAAAAAGGGAAGAAACAAAGAATAGGAGCCATAAGAGTAACTTCATTGCGAATCAAGACGTAGAAAATTTCATTAAATACATAAAAATCACAACTCGTAATGGTGGACTTATCAGTATTACACTTTCAAGTCCAGCTTCTACGATATATTAGAGGGGGGGGGGAAGAACCAAAGAAAGAAAGGTTTAGTACACCAATGTTTCTGCAGAAACCTTACAAAAATTATATTACTACAAAAGGCAACTATAATCTATCAAACGAGGTTATTGGGTAATCTATCCATTTGAGAACTTGAATTTCAAGATTCTTATAGAATAAAAAGTAATTTCTCTGTGAATGCTATGGAACTTACTTCTCTTTACTATGTGGCTGGTATGAAAATAATTTACTTCGTCCCCTCAACCAGAATTATCCCTCAATTTTGTATGTGTCGTAGTGGTTCTTCTCTAGTCACGAGCTCTCCTTTGAGGAGTACCAGAGTTTTTTCTGGCAAATCAAAATCTTCTCCTTCTCAACACCATACTCTGTAGCTTCTTTATGACAGCTCCATCTCATGCCCTTTGCGATTGTAGCAACTGCATCAACAAAGTAGCTGGATTCCCGGATAATTGCGTATCCATAAGGCCGTAGGATTCTATCCATCTCTAACAATACATACTTCATCTCACACCTGTCCAAGAACACAAGGTTTATAAACCACATGAATTTACTAGTCGCAATGAGATTGACTCCATATACTTGAAAAAAATTGTTTACCTGTGACTTTCAGCAGAGAAAAGGCCATCTAGGTGAAGAAGATCATATGTTCGAGGATACGTTGAGAAAGCTTCGCACCTAGAAAAGATCAATAACCAAAATGAGCATACCACATTTACATTTAATCTAGTGCACACTAAGATTCCGCATGTAAAAGAGTGCATTCAACTTACCAGTCGTGGAAGGTTCCAATGAGACCCCTGTCATATACGACAGGAAGTGTATTGGGGGCATAGGAGGAGACCACATTCATGACCCAAAGTGGATCATCAATCACAGCAGCCGCAAAACCTCCATAAACAGTATTCATGTCCATCACATTTCTAATCTTATCCGTCCCAAGTGTGGGGAGCAACTTCTTGTAATGGTTAACACGTGTCTTCCATTTACTATCATCATGCTTGAAGGACCCATCACTGCCACCACGAACATCAGCAATGCGTTCAGGTGCAACATGCAGCCTCTCTGGCCATTTGGGAATGGATTTCAATGCTAGTTTCTTGTTCCTCTGGTTTGGAACAACAACACAAGGCCGTAGTGGAGTATACCATCCAGAATCAGGTTCAGTGCCGTCATCACACTTTGGTGGGTAGGTGTCTGGGGTATCAAGCTGCTTGTAGCAGCTATTATCTGAAGATTTTTGCCAAACAGCAATGTCATCCTTTTTGTTGTACAACTTGAAGCACATTGAAGTTAGCAGCTCTTGTAACTTTTCGTAATCAGATTTCTGCTCTTCAATGGTAGTGTTCCATCCTCTCCAGCGGTTTGCATAATTTACTGGCGGCCCAGAAAGAACCCAGAAGCCTCCAGGACGGAGGATACGGTGTAATTCTAGAAGGTAAATTCCACCTAAAAATAATGTCATGTACATTTTTGTCAGAATCAGCTACAAGTAAGCAACTAATATAATGCCTTTGACTATATAACACACTTAGATGCAGTGCCCTAAAAACCAAATAAAATTAGGTGGGTTGTTAAATGAGATTGCATACCAAATTCTGTCCATGGGATGAGGCATCTTGAGCAATGAATCATATCAAATGAATTAGAAGGGAACGGAAGTCGTTGCGTTGAAATAATTCCCAAAAGTGCAGGAATTCCACGCTCTAGAGCAAATTGAACTTGGGCCTCATGATTATCTCTTGGAGCAAGAGAGACGGTTAGGATACCACGATCAAGCAAATCGCCTCCCCAGCTAGCAACCTGATTCAGTTTAAAAATCAGGCAACAATTTTTTTAATTTGTTTCATATCATAATAGGTAGCAGATGATATAAAGGACTTTTTTTTTATGATATAAAGGACTTACCCCACATCCAGTATCAATTGCAGTGCGGATAGTGCCATCTTTCATTCCTGGAATCAGATCCTGCATTAAATCAACGTAGGCGCTCACACCATTGGGGAACATAGTACCCCCACCAGGGAAATAGAACTTCTCCCCTTCTTTCCTCAGCCAATGCTGATTTGACTTCTGCTTGTTGATCCAGTCATATGGAACATTCCTAAACCCAAACCCAAATGGTAAGTTAACCTCATGATGTCTTTCAAGTGAGATCAATTTCATTTATGAGCGAAGAACTCAAAAGAGTTCAGTAGTCAGAAACATGTAATATTACCTGTACCAACATTCATTCTTGCTCTTGGGCCATCTGATCGGTTGTTTATAACCATCTGGTGGGGGAACCAAACATTCCTTCCTCTCAAAAATGGGTGGGCAGTGTCGCTCCATGAAAGTAAGCCGGTGACGGCCATACTTCATCCACCTCTGTTAAACCAACAAATGTGTCAGCTCTACAGACAATTTTACAATCAATAGCAGGAAACTGAAATGTTCAACTGAGATATTTACCTTTGGATCTGTGCATGGAGTGTAGTCTTGATAGTCAGCACTGCACTCAGGGAAGGCAACTGATTTCACTTGAAGAGAGCCAGAAACAGTTTCTTCGGAAGATTCAGCTGCTTTCATGACCTCTTCAGTTGTGTATCTATCCTTCTCAGAACAAAAGATTCCACCGAGATAGAATGAAAATCCACATAGCACAACAAACATGATGGTCATGGGGACTATCCTGGAACTTTTATCAGGTAGTGACTTTGATTTCTCATCTTTTTGCTTCATGGTACCAAAATATAACAACCCTGTTGAACATGTGCAAAGAAAAGTTGTAAGTTATGAGATGTATCATACCCAGAAAAAAAGGCTAAATTTTCAGTAAGAATTATTCAAGTGATTGAAACAAGTTATAAATGTCATTTGTTTTGAAATTAGCTCAGATCCATTAATTAATTTACTAGTACATGAAAACCAAATGCATATAAGGAACCATTAATATTACTTGTGCATTTATGCAATAATTTCCTTATTTGAATAAATAAGTACAACACCATTACGTAGTAACTTTATTAAACAAACCCCATTAACTCAGAACTGAGAAATTAAATAACAAAGATATATTCGATACCAGAAAATAAAGTGCACCGACACTTCACCAAGGGAGGATGCAATGTTTACTTCAATTTCTAGGATAGATTCACTTCATGGCTACAAACAAAAACTCACGGGGATTTTATGGAGAAAATGAAAGGTAATTTAGGCTAGAAGCATCAAGACATCGACTCAGTCAAAGTAGAGGAAGGGATTAGTGCAGATCTGATGGAAAACACCACACCATTAAAAAGACTTGAAACCTGGGAAAACTATGAGATCTGATGGCAACTACCTACATGTTTAGACTTTCCATGTCAGATTGACTTTTGACAATTTCACATGATACTGGGCCCAAACCTAAAGAAATTAAATCCCCTCTAATGAGACCACTTTTGCTCAATAAAGTCATAAAAAGATTAAAGAAAATCAAAGCAATCAACTCCCACCTAACCATAAAAAAGGCAAAGGCACAAGATAGAGAAAGCATATCATTAGATTTAGTGTACATACATTCATTCTGTGTGGGGTGTGTTAATTAATTATTCTTCTAATTAAGTTTGATTATCACTTAAACCCAAAGAAAAGTTGTAATGATTCATAGATCACTGTGTATGTACATGCCAGCCAGCTTTTTTTTGTTATGGTCAATTGCAAAATGAGCCCGCAATGGCAATCCCCATCAAGAAAACAGGGGGAAAAGCATGTAATCCAAACAAACCTACAAGCAAAATGCAGTAATTCTAATGATTTAGCTGAGAATATATGAAAAAATATAGTGATTCATAAAAAGACCCATTTGTTGATTAACAATTCTGGTGCTGTGAAGCAACACAATTTGACCAAATTAGAGGAGAGAAAGAAGAAAACAATATTGCCAATCAGATCTAATGAACAAAACAACAGAAAACCCAAATGGGTAGTAAAGAAATGCAGCAAATTTTATAAAATATCACCCAAAAAAACAGAATCTGGCAATAATGCAAGGATCCAAAGAGATCTGAAAGAGCAAGAAGGAAGCACCAAAGAGAATGAGAGAGAAACAGAGTATAGAACACACGCGTGGATCAGGTCAAGTACCTGTGTATGAACACAAAACTCTGAATTCCTGAAAAGAGAAAACTCAAAATGCCCACCACCAAACTGACTAAAAAGGCCGTACTATGATGGTAGGTTGGTGAAATTAAGGCAGATCTCCACACTAGTAACTCAGTGAAGGAGATTGGATGAAAGAGTAAGTGGGAATAATATGAGAGAGAGAGAAGAGAGGCAAAGACAGAGATATCTCGGCCTCAAACACGTATATTCACAAACACTTAACAGGCACTCATAATATATAATAACAGAGAGAGAAGAGGAGCTAAGGCAACCTTAAAATCAAAACTCAAAAGCCCTTCTGCCCCGCTGTCCTCCCTTCCTTCCTTGTTTCTTTCCTTTTTTTTCAATTTCAATTTCAATTATTCTTCCATAAATTTATTGTACAGTAAACTGCAAGGTCCCCCATCACACATTCACACCTCTCTTTCTCTCTCTAGAAAGATTATTCTTTGTTGTTTATGGAAGAATCGGCAGGCAAGAGGTTACCAATTGGAAGGGGGTAAATCGGGTTTCCAGATTTTCCACCAAGAAAACAACAAAACTATTACTCCCTCAATTAAGAATAACTTAGGCGTGTGTGGGGGGAATGGAAATTTTTTGGGTTTTTTTTTCTCGGTAAAATGATAAATATAGTATTATTTATTTCAGTTATCCGATCCATAGATATCCCCCAATCGAGGTGCTTGGTAAGAAAAACTAACGGAGGCGTAAATCCAGCATTTCCCATAATTTTTTTTGGGAGTTAATTATTTCTGGCCAATGGAAAAAAAATAAATTAAAAATTGGTTAACCCAAAAAATAAAAATCGGAATTCAATACACGAACTTTTTCCAGACCATTTTAGTTTAATCATAGTACGGGCTCGTTTGTTGTGGCTGATGGCTTATGATTTATAGCTAATAGCTTAAGCTGGTGGCTCAATGACTTTTGGCTAATTGCATGATAAACTGTTTGTTACAGCTGTTGAAAAACTACTTATGAGTCATTATAATTATTTGTTAAAGAAAAACACTTGAAAATTAGCCTTCATATTTTTATGTATATTTCATAAAAGATTGAAATGAAGATAATCAAATATTTATTAATGAATAGTTGTCTTCATGTTTAAAAAAAATCAAAAAAGTTTAAAATATTGGCTTTTTGGCTTTAGTTTTTCAATGCATAAAGAATGTTGTACCTTATTTATTGGCGTTTATCGTATAAGCTGAAACAAACACTTTAAATATGATTTTTCAAAAACCAAAAGCTAAAAATCACTCAAAATAAGCTGCAACAAACGAACATTACTTCACCCGTAAACAAATATCGTTTTAGTAATTTATACATATATTAGGGAGAATTAAAAAAGACAGCTAAACTGCGCTCGTATTTTCTTCTATACTCTCAATAACTATATTTAAACAATATTTTATTTAAGTGTAGTTAAAAACATTACTTTTTGAAAAAAAAAATTAGAAAAATGTTTTTTTGAAATTATACAATGACAATTATTTTTGAAACATATTTTTTAGAAAAAAACGACATTTGTTTAGGGACGAATGTAGTATATTTTTAGAGAGAGCTTTACCGCGTTCTATTTGACTCGGGATTAGTTTTGTGCCTTCAAGCATGGAAAACAATGGAAACCAAAAAATGGAAACCGGAATTCAAGCACTCAAAAATTGGATTTTTAAATGACAAATTTACCCTTTTGATATTTGGTTTCAAATGACTTAGATCTCTAAAATCTTACGCAACTTCATGGACCAATGCAAAGAGTCCTATAAATGTCATGCTAACCAAAATCTCTCTCTCTCTCTCTCTCTCTCTACAGTTATGGTAAATCTGAGCAGTTTTTTTTTTAATTTTTTTTGATAAGATCTGAGCAGTATTGCACCACTTATCCTGTTATCCATAGCCTTCCACATTCATCGAAGACGCATATATATATATATATATATATATATATATATATATATATATATATATATATCCTATGATTACTAATTTACTATTGTGACTACAACTAAGCCTTTAAAAAACGTAAAGTTGTTTCGGATAAAGACAATTTCATCCTTTTTCAAAACATAGTTGTAAGGCTATCAATGTTTTTAAACAAATTTGAATTTTATCATATTTGGTCTATATAAGATCCACTTACAGACTTACACGAATCAAATTTGTCTCGACCAGCTTTTGCTTGAGCCTCATGTCGAACAAATGAGATATCTCGCTTAATAGATCACTCTATACATGAACCGATGAAATAACAATAATCAAAAGTCACTGAATCAATCCTTTGAACACACGAGAAATTTCGTTAAATAGATCACTCTACACGAGGAGCTCATGATCAGCAACGATCAAGCCATTCCATATATATAGTTTACTTAATTTTGGAACATATTTCACTTCATGAATGTGGTTCTAACATGGAATTATAAGAAGTACTAGTAAATGAATATGAATAGGAAAATGCATCATTTTCTTAATCTTTTTTAAGTTATGTCACTATGTGTTTCACTCATTAAGTTGTAGCATTAATAATATTAATCGTGTCTTGCACTTCATGAATGTCGTTCTTTACTTTAATTATTTTTTATTGTCATGATTGCAAAGCATGTTTTTCCACTATAATTTTTCTTGTCACAAACAAACTACTAAGGTATTCAGATAGCGGTTGATGCAGCATGAAAGAAAAGCCGACCTAAAGTAAACATTGGGATGACTCGGGAGGCCAGTTTGTCTCGTTCAAGAATTAATATCCAAAGGAGACTACGTCTCCGTTGTAAGACGTTCAACCCGTAAATACACGGTAGGTCAGATAAAGATGATATATTTTACAAAAAAATATATGTAATACTGTATTACATAAGTTTTTTAGCTAGTTTTTATCAATTAATTGACCTTTATACCTTTTATGAATGTAAATACACCAATGAACTATTTCTTTTTAATTTTAATAGTTTTACACATGTGCGTTAAACGTACGGATAAAAATATTTTTTAATTAAATAATATTCAAGCAAACTTAAGAAACAAATCAAATTCGAAATAATAAAATAATAAAAGTAATGTTGGAGACAAGTAATTTAAAAAATACATCATTTTATTGAAAATATTATAGATTTTAAAAAACTTCTTTATATACAACATTTGTTGTTTTATTTGTTGGCTTTCCATCTTCATCGGATATTAATATCTTCAAAAAATTTGTTACTCCTGAAATTGACATACAACACTATTCTTAACACGTGCTTCTTCAAGATTCTTACATACGAAAGTGATTGACCTTTTTGTTAATTGTGATACGATACTACTAACGAAAATTAAAAGACCTCATTCTCCGATTTGATGGGGATATTTGATGACAATGAAGCACAATCAAACTAACATTGTTGAAGCATGAATTTTGACATAATAAAACAATACAACTTGCATATACAATAACTATTAGCTATAACGAAGCATAGTCAAACTAACATTGTTGATTTATTGGATAGAAACAAAAGCACAATTATGGCAATTGACCGGCAGAACTAGGAATTAACATGGTGCCAAATGTTAAATGTTAAAAAAAATTAAATCATATTTATACAATATTTATGTTTGATTTTTATTATTCAAAAATATTAGCAAATTAAGAAAAAGAATACTTTTTTAACAAAGTTCAAGGTCATATTTGATACAGATAGTAGTAGTTCTAAGTCATTGTATAAAACTATTATTTACTTACTTAATACATATAATTTAAAAATAATTATATTAACCGGACATTCTTAGTGTTAAGTTATTTCCAAAATCATATTTACTTATATATATATATACTAGTTCTTTATGCCCGTGCCTATGACATGGTACCAGTATATATGATTTCGTCAATTGAAATGACAGTGGCTAAATAATAGGTGTGATTTAAAAAAAATGTTACAATTAAGGGGTATATTACTTCCAGTGATAGTTGAGAGATTAATGTTTTATAAGGAGTGACTCTTCAGAAGATTAATCACATGGTGTGATTTTGTAATGTGAAGATAAAACATATGGAGAAGAAAAATAGATAACTGCTCATAATATTAAGAATAAAATAATAATTTGGTCCCTGGACATGTCGAAAAAAATGTTTTGATCCCCGGACATTAAAACAATCGAATGTGGACCATGTACATGTTTTTTTTGGATCAATTTCTCCCATATCACCGTTACCGTTACATTTTTCGTCAAATATTAATTCAAATGTCAAAAAAACCCTCACTAAAAGTTTAATATGGGCTCTTTTCAAAATATTATAAATATAGGGGGTTAATGTGTCAAATTTAAAAAGAATTCATCTTCAACCTTTGACAAAATTACAAAAATGTGGTCCAAACTCCATCTTCAACCTTCGACCTTCTTTCACCTCCTTCCAATGCTCGCCCGCCATAGCCGGTTCAAGTCGCCTAACCCAAGTCATCTTCGCTCTTTCAAATGAGGGAAGCACCAACAATGTGTTTTCTCTCTCGATTCCGCCACCAATGGCCTCGTTTCTAGAATCCTCGAATATGTTGAACGACCAACCCCGCACTGAAGGATTTATTAAATTGATTGATCGAATCGAAACCGAGTATGCCTAGAGATCGCGATACGGGAGAAAGAGTAAATTGAAGCCGAAGGTGGCAATTGCAAATTTAAAGAATAAGATGACGCGCTGTTCATGGAGGACACAACGAATCAGGTGAATCATGGATAGCCATGGTTTGTTGGGCTTGGGCGAGTAGGCGTCTGCCATGGGTTAGGCTTCATGGCCCCTGTAGATCAACTCCGATCCCATCTCTCTCTCTTTCTCTTTCACTTTCTGTGTGTGTTATTGTTGACTGAGTGTGTATTTTGGAAGGAAGGGAGCGATAAAAAGAGAAGAGAGGAGGGAGAGGGATATGTAGGGACAAAAGTGTTTCAGGTGATGGTAGCTTATACTCCTCGGCATGTGAGCATTTTTCACCGGGAATATAGATCATGTGCTTGTTTAGACCAAGGGCATTCTCGTCAATTAAAAAAACAAACGACAAAACTAACGCTAACTATGTGAGGGGCCAAATTGGTCCAAAAAAACATGTCCAAGGACCACCTTCGATTGTTTCTTTGTCCGGGTACCAAAACATTTTTTTTCGATATGTCCAGGGACCAAACATTATATTAGTCCTAATATTAATTGTATAGGTGACTTGTAATAGGGAGTTAAAAATAGATAACTGTGAATGTGAAATTGAATCTTAACCGTTAAATGTTTTAAGAGAATTAAATCTCAACCTCTGAATAGCCCTAGTCAATTAACTAGCTGTTTTATAATATAGATATATATAGTGACCCTGAACGTAACACCATTTAATGCATAAAATGACATAAATACCCCTTTTAACATTTAATAGATACTCACATGTGGTACACAATTGCAGATGTTTTATAAAACATTCGCTACACACTAGCGAATGTTTTGTCCGAAATCGAAAAAAAAATGCAAATCAACAGTTTTTTATTCATAATTAAAAAGAAAAAATAGAATGAATCAAAACCAATCCAATTAACATGCGATATTATGTCTTAACAATGGAAACTGAATCAATAATGACACGTAATCAAAATTACGTGAAGGAGGTAGGGGGTAGTATAGTTTAAATGTGGAGAAGGGTAGTGAAGTAATTTTACCTTTTAAATGGTGTTACGTTTAGGGATTTTGATATTACGTTAAGGTATTCTGATATATGTATAGGTTCTCTTTCTTCTCTCACCCTCTCTCTCTCTTCACTTTAGAAAACCTAGCCGCCACTCCCTTTTCTTTCCCCCTTTTTCAAATCAAAACCCTTGTGAACTTGAGTGAGTTTAGCATACCTATTACGAAAGTCGAGTTGGGTTATGGGTTTTGGTTGGGATCTAGGTATGAGTGGTCAGTATCTTTGTGAGTGTACATTTCGGTTGGGTTATGGATTTTGGTTAGGGTTTCAGTGTGTGTGGTGAGTGAGATCTTTGTGAGCGTCTTCTCCGGTTGACGTTACCGTGGTAGTCGCCGGAGTGCTCGGGAAAGCGTCTATAGGTATTCTCTCTTCTCTCACCCCGTATTTCTCTTCATTGCAGTAAACCCTAGCCGTCACTCCCTCTTCTCTTTCCCCTCTTTCTTCAGTAAATCGAATATGTGTGAAATGGAAATAGTTTAGCCTAGGTATTACAAAAGGTTTAGTTGGGTTATGGGTTTTGGTTCGGGTCTAGGTGTGAGTGGTCAATGAGATCTTTGTGAGCCTCTTCTCTGGTTGGGTTATAATGGGTTTTGGTTGGGGTATCCATGTGAGTGGTGAGTGAGTTCTTTGTGACCTTCTCCTGTTGAGGTTGCTGTGGTAGTCGTCGGAAGTTTGTAGTCAACATTAATGTCTATCTTATAATATATTTGTTTCTAACTTGTTTTTAACTTTTTCTAACTTTATCTAAATATCTAACTTTTCTAAAAAATGTTCAACTTTGTCTAACTTTTTCTAACTTTATATAATTTTATCTAACATGTTTCTAACTTGTATGACTCTGCATATCTTGAAATCCTATGTATCAAGAATTTTTCCTTAGACTTTCGCAATCATTTCATAGCAAGGTCTGTCATTTAAATCATAGAGCTTAAATTTACTAAGTGGACTTGAAAAAATATGTTGTTTGTAATAACATCGAAGTACTAAACACAACTTCTCTTTACCTAATTATTAATCATTTTTTATTAAATGATTCAAAAAAGTAGAGACTTTTTTAGATCGTAAGTATTTAACGTTATACCCGAATTTCTTTTATGTTGGGTATAAAAGAAATAAATCTATAATATTTAGATATGTATTTTGAAGTTCTTTAAGTTAATATTTTTTATTAAAATACATCAAGTAAATGTAATGTATCTATAGATTACAATTAGAAATCAGAATATTGATATGAAATAAACAAACATACATTTGTCACTTGTCACTGAATACTCAATTTCATATTAATATGAAATATTTAATAAAGTAGATATTGATATGGATGTTCAAATATATATATACAACTCATAACAAATGTTATATGTTTCTATCAGAATCTATTAAAAAATGATGAGAAATGCTTTTAACTTTTTGTGAGATTTAACTAAGTTCTTAACAGATATGTCATTTCATTTAACAGGTGATGATGAGTGAGTAATTTGCTGAGTTGAAGATGCATGCTACACAAACTGTTTGCATACAAAGGTACTGATCATGAGTTTATATCATTTTTTTTAATATGAAGAAAAAATATAAGAATTTTAAATTATATTAGATAAAGATAAATATTGAAGTCTTTTTCAACCAACTTTCATATAGAAATATCAATCAATCACTATAAGTTACATTCATATTTGATTAATCATTATAGGTTCAATAAAAAAAATTGAGGGTTTTTTTTTCTTTGACAAAGTTATCTATTATTAATACATCAAAACTATAAAGATTAAAACTTGATTACTTAATCATATTGTCAGTTGGAATGATAAAAGTTTCAAACAAATTAAATAACATATAAAGATACCTTTTGATGGAGTGTTGTTATTTTTCGCTTTTCGGAGATGGTAGTGGATTTTGAGATCTTCATAGTGCAGTAATTAAACGATAATGCTTGTTGAGTGATTCTTTAACTTGTATGCCTGAATATAATGAAGGATTGATAACTTGTGTAGTATAAAGGAATGCAGAAAAGTTTATTAAACTCATAATCAGTTATAAATACATATATTATAAGCATGAACTTAATTGAAAACTTGTTATGTTAATGAACTTTATAATGACTCTTCGTAATTCCAATTTGAGTATTCACACTTGCACAACAAACAAGACTTTTGGTATAGATACATGGTTATATTAATCTATATTGAAAATTTAACCGTTCAACTTTTCAGTTTTTCATCTTTTACTTCAATTGTTTATAAGTGTATGCTACATGCATTAAATGGTTTCTTTCCAAAATGTGTTCATTATTTTGGAAACATTAGTGTTGACATTTTCTATTTATAAATAAAATATGAATTATTTAAATTGAGAAAATTATAAAATTTCCTAATCTGTTAATTATGGAATCTTGTATTTTTAGAAGTTTATATAAATGTAGATTTTCAAGTAAATAGTTTATTTGTTTTATGTTGCATCTTTTTCCATATAGATATTGAAAAACTGTTTTGTGGGTTGTATTAATTTGTGATTCATCGTAATTCCTTTTTTTCGTAATTCCTTTTTTATATCAATATAGATTGTCAATTTAATAGTTTTACTCTATGTTTTCTGCTTAATCTACTTTATTTATTTTGTGTTCATTAAATTGAGTTATGAGAGCTGATCTTTTTGAACTATTAACACAAATTAAATTTTAAATAGAATTTAAATACTTATGACATCTCTTAATCATTGACTCTTATTTTATTTAACAAAAGATGTGTACAAGGTTGTTGAATGTTGTATGCTTTTTTTTATAATAATGTTGATTGTTCAGTTAATTAATATGTTAGTTTTATGTTTTATCTTAAAAAAGAAAAACAATTGCTTATTAAAAATGTTATAGTTGACATTCATCATTTTAAATCTTAATTATTTTTTAGGTTAATCTCCTTGATCAATTGAACAAATTCATACTTGTGTTTTAGTAAAAATGGTTAAAAAAACTATTGTTCAGTTTTCTAAAAAATGTTATAAGTAGTAGGTTTGTTTGTTATGTGATTTGATCTAATTGGATATGAAGCGGGTCCCGATCATTATACGTATTTCCCTTATTGAAGATTTCTATTTGAAACTTAAGCCATTGTCTTGTTTTTGGAAAGTTCATATCTCCAATTGTAAACACTTCAGTTATATGTATAAACTCCAACTTATATTTGTTAGCTATGATTCTGAATTTCCCAAGCACGCACAAATTTGATACATAATATAAATATTGTTTGTGAAATTTTGATTCGAACTATTTGATTAATGTATTCTTAATTGTTCCATGAATCCTTTCACCATGTCATTTAGAAATAGTAGTTAAATTCTCTTCCTAACATCAAATTTACAATAACAGTAGTAAAGAAATATGATTGTTTGAATGAATATATAATATAATCAGAATAATTAAAATTTGATAAAGGTTTTTTTTACTTACCTTTGCGTCCACAAATACCAATTGCATACATTGTGGCAATTTAAATTGATTTTCGGCTGGGATTAATCATTTCCTTGTCAGTCTTACTTTCAGGTTTCAATCGGATCTTTATTTGTGGATGTCTCTTATGACGGATGTTATAAAAGCCATAATATTGAAGTAAATATTTTGGGTTCTAAGCAAATCAAAATCTTGATTTGAGCTTAATTTTTTCTTGCATATTTTTTTTGTGAGCAAATGCAAATATCCATAAGACTTTATATGGATGATGACGGAAAGTCAAAGTGGTAGCTTGAATTATGCGCTTAGAATTTAATAATGGGTGCTAAGAATTTGGTTATTATGAGAATTTCAATCATTTTTTGTGTATAATAACAGTGTATGATAACAGTGATAAATTGTTAACCGTCTGAATTGACCCTGACTATCAAATGGCTTCATCATAATCCGTTTGAATTCCAACCGTATAGATTGTTTAGCTGTTAATTAAATGCAGTGTAAAAAATATGGAAAAAGTAACAAAATAATGTGGCTAACAGTGTATGATAACAGTGATAAATTGTTAGCTGTATAAATTGACCCTGATCATCAAATGGCTTCACCGTAATCTGTTTGAATTCCAACCATGTAGATTGTTTAGCTGTTAATTAAAGGCAGTGTAAAAAATATGGAAAATGTAACAAAATAATGTGGCTAAGCTCCCAAGTATAGCTGAAAATGTCACATGTGAGTTTCTATTTTTGGAATGTAATTTAGGCGAAAAAAAAATGTTGTTATTATATATATATATATATATATATATATATATATATATATATATATATATATATATATAATAACAACCGTGATTTTCCCGCCTAAAACTCTAACCATGCATTGGAAGCTAAAACACTTTGTTTTATTACTTTTTCTTTAGTTTGTATGCTAAATATTTAATATTTTTTAGATAAGTTGACATGAATATATTTATACATTTCTATAAACTTTAAACACACCCAAACTACTGGTATTCTCAGCACAATCACAATATCATGTTGGACCATTTGTTTTCTATCACTTATTTATAAAGTATGTGGATGTTCTTTACAGATGTTCAATCAATCTTCTGCAAAGTTCAAAAAAAAAGTTTGTCACAAAATAAGTTTTAGATATTTTGAATCCAAAATTTTTACTATAACTATTATGACTTTCATATCATTCGTCCTAAGAGACATCCACAAACAAAGATTGGATTCTCAAAGCTAGAGTTGCAAAGAAATTATTAGTTCCAACTGAAATAAACAACGAAGTTGTTGACATAGTTGAATTGTAAAGTTAAGTATTTTTGATAAGCATGATGAATGAGGTTAAATTAAAAAATAAGAAATGCAATTGATAAATTCAAATCTAAAAATTTCAGCTTTGTATTCTTTTCAAAATAACTTTAAGAAATATATTTAAAATTTTAGAATATAATAGATCTCAAACAATAAAATACAATATTTATCATTAAACGATGTTTTTAATAAATACTTTGAATTTATTTTATCAGATTTGATAAATTGAATTCTCAAATTATTAGATCTTTAACTTTTTCAGAAAAACTTTTTAAATGTTGTACAACAAAATAGAAAGTAAAACAAAATAATAGAAGCTCAATTCTTAACTCGATGAAAAATTAAAAGGATTTGAATAATCTGGAGAGAGAGATCGTTAGAATTTTTTACTGAAGGTTAGGTGGATGAAATTTTGAAGTGTAAGAATAGACATCAAATGAAAGATTCTAGATGAAGGGTTCTAAATGAAGGGTTGTATATTTGTTAGACGGTTGATGTTGAATTTGGTTAGTGTTGAGGTGGTGTTATTACTTATATTAATATTAATAGTTTAAAAGGACAACTTACATGACATGAGGCTTAAGGGCAGAGGTGAGATTTTAATGAGTTGAGTTTTATATATAGTAGACCTTTTAGTGATTTTAAATGGGGTGAGTTTTTATATTTCTCATTTTGGAAAGAGTCATAAGAAAATAATAGGATAAATTGATGGCCGATATATTTTCTCAAACATTTTTCTCTCCATCCAAATTATTTTTCAACCGCTAAACTCCATTTTCAAAATATTGTTCCTAAAATGCCCAGATCGTCTCCTTCAACAGCTTCGCCCAATACTTTGGATTCAAAAATCACCATTGTTGCACAACGAAACAAAGATCGACCTAGAGGAGGAAGAGGAAGAGGAAGAGGAAGAAGAAGGCTTATGACGTAGGAGAAGTAAGAAGAAGGCGTAGGACATTTAATCTGGTTCATTATGATTTTGCATCGTGGTGCATCAATTTTGCAGCACGATGCAAAATCGGATTATGTACTCCCTCTATCCCGGATAAATGTTCCTACTTTCTATTTTGGGATGTCTCAACTAATGTTTCTAAAGACTTTTGGTATACAAATTTTCTACCATTTTTCCTAATATATCTCTTCATTAATACTATCATTATTGTAAATTCTAGAGAGAGTGAGTGTAATGGGTGCATAATTAAAGAGAAAGATAGTGTGTAATGTGTATTATTGTCACAACATATTTTACAACTCATCATTAATTACATTTCTTAATCCTTGTGTTTTGTCCATTACGAATATTTATCCGCGACGGAGGGAGTAATTAAAATTGATGTATCGCGGTGCATAAATTTGGTGCAACGCGATGCAAAATTGGATTGATTGATTAAAATTGATGCATCGCGATGTAATAATTGATGAAGAGCTGTGCAAAATAGGATTAAGTAATTAACTAATGCATCACGGTACAAAAATTGATGACATGACATATTTTGCAAGGAAGAGCTATACATGCCCCGACGCATGATGTTGTTTGCACTAGAAATGAGTACATGGTTTTTAAAAATCATTGAGAAGGCATAACTTATTTGTGTTCAGATTGTATCTGCATGGCAGAGAAAAACACAAGTTTATTTGAAGACATTCATTTTATGGAGTTTTTGAATAGTATAAAGTGTTCAAGATCGCCCGACCATGAATTAAACTTAAGATTGGTGTTCCGGTGATGTTGAGAAACATTGTCCATGCTGCAGGGTTGTGCAATGGAATAATACTAATCATTACCAAGCTAGGGAACCACATTGTTAAAGCAAATTTTTTGAATGGAAGCTATGTTGGATACAAAGTGTTTATACCAAAAATGTCATTGTCTTCATCGGATGTGAGGTTGTCTTTCAAATTCTAGAGAAGGTAATTTACATTGGTAGTATCGTATGTCATGATAATTAACAAAAGTCAAGATCAACTATTTTCGCATGTAGGACTCTTCTTGAACAAACCAGTATTCAGACATGGCCAGTTGTATGTTACAGTTTTTAGGGTAACAAACCGTTTTGGATTAAAGATATTAATATCCGATGAAGATGGAAAACCAATAAATAAGACAACAAATATTGTGTATAAGGAATTTTTCTAAAATCTATAATATTACCAATAAAATGATGTATTTCTATTTAAGTAGTTACTCCAAACATTACTTCTCTTCATTCATTCTTTTGATTTGCTTTTTCGTTTTGCTTGAATATTATTTAATTTTAAAAAAATTATTCGTGCGTTTAACGCACAAGTGTAAAACTAGTTATCAATAAATTACGGTGACAGTATGAGCGTTATCAATGTATAAATAGAGCATGATAAAAATAAATTAATAAATGCATATTTCCTTTTACATATGAGCCAGAATACAAAATATATTTTGATGCCACTTGGACGAATTTGGCTATGTCCAAAATGGGTAACGTCTTCCTATTAAATTAGGTCTGGTAATTACAATCCAAAACCTACTAACTTACCTAACGCAGTCTGAAAATTACCCGACTTAACCCGTGTGTCGAACCCGTTATCCATTTTGACCCGTTATTTTTTTGCTATATAAATATAAATTTTTTGATGGAAAATTATGGATCGAAACGGATCAACCCGTTTTAACTCATTACACATTTCAACCCGTCCCGTTTCGACCCAACTCATATCCGATTCAACTCACCCAATTGCCAACCCTACATTAAATGACTTGAGTTATGTTTGTTCTTGTTAAGCACAATAAGCTCAAATTCTATGACGTACTTTCTGTACAACATATGTCTCTTTTGTGAATATTTGAATATTTCTTTCCGTTGTTGTCGTGTACCACTGCATATCATCAAATTAAAAATAGTATACATATTGAAAATCTTTAAGACAAAATCTAGTAAGTTATCAATGAATAATGACAATATAAAATAAATTTTAAAAACTAATGTAATAGAATAGTCTATAGAAAAAGTGTATTAGGCGGGCTAGTGAAAAGATTTTATTGATAAAGAAGAGAGAGAAAGATATAGAGATTGAGAGAGAAAAGGGTTGAGGAAATAAAAAAATGTTGATAAAAACGGTTGGGGAAGAGAGAGAAAGAGATAGAGAAAGAGATGGAGAGAAACAGAATGAGGAGTGGATTTTGTGGAGATAAAAAATGATAAAAACGGTTGAGATCAGATTAAATTTTGGCCAGTAATTGTGTTTAGTAAAAATCAATCATGGTCAGTAATTTGCTTTTCTCAACCGTTTGAGATCAGATTAAATTCTAGACAGTAATTGTGTTTGGTAAAAACCAATCTTAGTTTTTATAACCGATCGATATGTTTTATATTATAGATAAATGTAGAATTTATTGTATTTTGACTTCGAATTTTGGAATATATATATATATATATATATATATATATATATATAAATATATATATATATATATATATATATATATATATATATATATATATATATATATATATATATATATATATAAAGTATCACACTTTAATAGTGGTGTTTATGTAATTGAAAATTTGTACTTTTCTTATATAGTTTTAGATTTCGTGTTCGTGCTATTGTACGGTGTCGGTATATGCGTGATTAATGTATGATGCAAATAAATTAGTATATGTTTGAGATTTTTTAGGGGACGGATCAATGTACACTACACACAAAAAAAAGACGACTTCCAGAAAATTAAAGAAATAAAACATTTTATTCGTTGTAAAATTTTGTTACTCATCCAAAAAGAGTATAATTAAGCATTAAAAAACATTCTATCTTACACACATCAACACAACACATGTTAATTGAAAAAAACTTAAAAATGAAAACCGTAAAAAAAAAATATAAAATAAATTGAATGAGACAGAGTGAACTAAAAAAATACTATTTTGAAAATTTCAGACTATTAAGGAAAACTTAGCACACATTTAAAAAAAAGAAAGAAATTAAAATACAAATATTTAAAATTACAAAACTTATGAAGAAATGTTTTTTTTTAAAAATAAATCTAGGTTGGACAAAAATTAAATTGGGATTCAGTTGATTACGATAACAATTAATTAAGAAACTACAAACTAAATACTAATAATAAAATTAAAATACAAATATTTAAAATTGTAAAAATTAATTACAAAACTTACAAACAAATATCTCATTAAAACAACTCAATGGATGCTCGGGATAAATTAGAGATAACCACCTCGTCAACTCAAACGGAAGGATGTGGTTAAAAAAATGTGTTAGAGTAAAACATTCATGTAACTGTAATTGGTTGTGGAGAGAATAATTAAAAAAAACTATAACTGAGGGGTTATTACATACTTATTGGTTGTAGAGTGAGGTAATTCAAACAAAACTCATAACTGAGGGGTTTATATGTAACTCACATATTTACGAATCAATATGGACCGCAACTTGTGTTTGACACAATTTGATATGGGCCGCCAGTTAGCCCATGATCTCTTTTATAATATAAATTTCTGATTTTTTTTTTCATTTTGTAAACTTTGTTCATTTTACTATACTATTTTGACTCATTTATATTATAAAACAACTTGGTAATTGACTAAGGCTATTTAGAATTTAAGATTAAATTATCTTAAAAAAATTAACGGTTGAAATTCACCTTCACATTTACTTGTGTGAGTAGTTATCTATTTTTAACTCACTATTTTTTCTTTATCTATTACAAGTCACCCCCTACAATTAATATTATGGGCAGTCACATATTTTTCTTCTCCCTATGTTTTATCTTCACATTACAAAGTCACACCCTGCGATTAATCTTCTGAACAATTACCCCTTATAAAACATCAATCTCTCAACTATCACTTGAAGCAATGTATCTGATAAATGCAGCCCATGAATTGAGTGATTTCTTGAAGAGATTTTGTATGATCAAGAAGGTGATCCCTTTCCTTTATTAGACTTGTATTATTCCATATCATCGGATCAATCTATCCCTTAGTATATATACAGGTTAGACTAGGGATTAGGTGAACACAGAAAAAGAATTCCTTACTCCCTAACTAACATAACTGACTGTAAATTACAGTCTACACTCGATTCCCTTTAACTATGTATTTGTTACACCCGCTACCCTCCAAGTCCCATTGCAACTTCGAATTGTACACTCACGGTCCTCTGAGCTATTTATTCGTTAGTTGATCTCTTGTATTCGGATATTGATATTGTTAACATCCCCCTCAAGTTGGAACAAATATGTTTAGGACCGGCAACTTGCACGTAAGATAGTAAACCGAGGAGAGGCGAGCCTTTGGAACAAGTCCTGGTTGCCTGAGGCAATGTATTTAGTTGAAATCAATCCTCTTTGTATCATTTCTCGACTAGATGACGCCTATATCGATGTGCTTGGTTCTTTCATGGAATACCGGGTTGGCGATATGGATAGCGCATTGGTTATCACAGTAGTAGGACCGAAGGTTTGTGGTGATATTGAGGTCTTTGGGAGTGAACGAGCCATTTGATCTCACAACAAGTGTCGCCTATACTTCAGATTCGCAATGAGGATCTGCTACATCGTTGGTTGCTCTTGCATTTCCAAGAGACAAGTGACCCTCCTGATAGATGCAGATATCACGAGAGAGACTTTCTAATAATGGGCGGCGACCATCGAGTCCTGATGGTGTTAAGTTTGTTGATGAATGGATGAAATAGGAGACCACGACGAGTGTGCCCTTAATATATTTTACGGTCTTAAGCGACATGCCATGATGATCCATAGGATTAGCCATAAATTGGCTTAGAACTTGAACAACGTAGGTGATATAGAGTGCAGTGGGCGAGGGTAGATCGATGCCAATGAGTCTTCGTAGAGGCGAGGATCTGTAGAGAGGTAGATGAAATAGTGGCTAGCATGGTCTTTCAATTGGAGTTGAAACGAGGCTTGGCATTGAGTAGGACCATCACTTGACAATTTCCATAACGCTAGCTTCACGATGTAGGCATATTCAGATTTATTTCTTGCCACTTCAAGACCAAGAAAGTACCTTAGGGGACCAAGATCCTTT
>CM028378.1:97189101-97255654 GCA_013146195.2 Codonopsis lanceolata
TATTGATCTGTCAGTGCGCTCGAAAATTTGAAGGTCCTCTTATTGTGTTTGGAAATCGGAGATATGGCCAGACACAATTTGAGATTGATCTCTTAACATATTTCCACCCATGATATAGACCGGTGAAATATAGTTTTCTAAAATACACAAAAATCTTCATACCGTATTTGACAACCAAGCGGACCTAAGAATACGACTTTTCGAAAAACATGAAAATCTTTTTCTTCTTCAATTGGTTGTTTGTTTCGGCTTAGGCCGAACTACGTTTGGTCTGATTCCCTGAATAGGGATACGTAGGCAGCCTATTTCGGTAGGTCCGACCGTCACAATTAAAAAAAAAGAGAGAAAGAGAAAGGAAAAGTCGAACACGTAAATAGCCAAATCACCGAATCGCCAGCACGTCAAAAGCGAAAGGTGTAAGAAAGGTAAGGAAGGTAAAATTTCTTTATTTTGCCTTCGAAAATAAAAGAAAAAATCTTTTTCAAAAGGGTTTTTGTTTTCAAAAAAAAAGAGGAATATTCAAAAACAAAAAAAAGAAGAAGAAAAGAAAATTCTTTATCGTGTCCAGCAAGTTTCGGTCGGTTGGATACGCTTGAAAAATTTGAAGAAAATTCTTTATCGTATTCGATGACAGTATTGATCTGGCCGAGTACGCTCCGAAAATCGAAGGTCCTCTTATTGTGTTTGGAAATCGGAGATATGGCCGCCTGCACACAATTTTGAGATTGATCTCTTAACATATTTCCACGGCGGATATAGACCGGTTGAAATATGGTTTTCGAAATACACAAAAATCTTCATACCGTATTTGACAACGATTGCGGACCGGAAGAATACGGCTTTTCGAAAAACATGAAAATCTTTTCTTCTTCAATTGGTTGTTTGTTTCAGCTTAGGCCGAACTACGCTTGGTCTCGATTCCTTTTATTAAGGGATACGAGGCGACCTCTACATTAGTAGGTCCGACCATCAGAGCATTCAAATTTGCAGATCTCGCTTAAAAACTACAATAACCTCGCTATAACCGACTAAAAATGTCTAGGATATGGAGGTTTGATAAATTGCTGCATTATAACCGCTACCCATCGCATATTTCTCCCTCGTTTGAAATAAAACGAAATTGGAGAGTCTATTCTAATCAACGATGTTCGTCTACTCGAAGGCTGCGGGTTACCCGTAGACTCCATCGCTGAGGGGCTCAGACACCCCAATTTCGCACCTCCAAATGTGACATGACATAAAATATCAAGACTGTTAAAACATTAACAAATGTCAAGTTACAGGGTCAAAATTGCAAAATGACAAAGCAGGATGCACAAAAGGACAAACTGCAGGGACCAAAGTGTCAAAAATAAGCAATGTTTGAGGTTTAGGCTTGGCCTACCAAAGGTTTGGGCTTGGCGCCCAAACCTCCCATGGGTGGCGCCCAAACCCAACTCTCAGTTGTTCACACTCACAATTTGCCGTAAAATGCAATTGCTCAACGCGGCGTATACTCGATTGATGCGTGTGATGAAATCTCAAAATTCCGCGATGTCCCAAATTCTCCTCCTATAAATAGAGGCATCCGGCTCTTCATTCAGCACACCTTTCTTTGCGTAAAATTTCTCTGCGTCCTCGTTACGCTAAAGAAATAAATACCGAGAGATCAATTTCCAAAGCCTCGAAACCCTGCCAAACACAAATCCAACCGGTAGAAGTGTACTTTAGCCCCCCAGCTAGGTATCCACCCTTTTTCCCCGGTCCAAAAATCGTGGATAGAGCAATTGCTCTGCCCGATTTAAAAGGTCGAAATAGCCGATGAGTAGCCGTTACTCTGCCCAAATTCAGCCTTTTCCAGTCAAACAAACAACCGAGAAATAAACAGATTACCCCGCCCGATCCCGAGGCCGAAAAGTAACTTTCAGAGCGCTTACGCCGCCCAAATTCACACAACACACAACTTCAACAGACCGCACGGACCCGAAAAAAGACTCTCTCTCCCGAGGCAGGCGAGCACACCCTACGCCGTTTGTAAGTTTTTATTGTTAAGTTTTCATTTTCATGTAATAGTATTATTTCCATCCGGCCCAATGTAGTCATTAAGCGTTATGTCTTTGCCCGGATTTAATTAGGAAATAGTACAAAATGTAGCTGTTATTATGGCAAAATTTTTAGATAAGTTTGTAATTATTTACTTCATTTATTCAATAAAGTCTTTATTTGTAATGGTATTATTTCCAGTCCGGTTAAATATCAATATATAAGCAGTTATGCTGCCCGGATTTTGTTAGGAAATACTACTAAATGTAGCCGTTACTATGGCCAAATATTTCCAAGTATATTTGTAATTGTTTGCAAAAGAGTTTTCAAGTCCAGAATAATATAGATGTAACGGATGTATTTGTAGGCGAGTTAATGATTTATTTATCTGTTTAATAAATATAACAAAAAGCATACTTTAGCCAAAAACCGTTTTGAGACCGAAAGGGCGAGTTGGGTGCCTAGCACCTTCCCAACTCGTAACTTAGCCTCCGAACCCTTTTTCTTCATCTCTGGTTTTCTTTTTCTGGTTTTGCTTTATTTTTTCATTAAAATAAAGATGGCGACTCTAAAAACATTTTGGATCCAGTGGGGCCTCGCAACATCTTTCTTTGCACTTTCACGTTCTCCCCTAAATAAGGGAGAATGAGAATGGAAAGGTGATGTATTCCTATGTCCTGGTATCCCTTAAACAAGGGATAACTTGACGTAGAAAACTCAAAGCACTCATAGTGATCCGAAATAGGCCATAAGGCTATTTTCATAAAAATCCATAGTGGGGGCGCTGCAACATCTTTCTTTGCACTTTCACGTTCTCCCCTAAACAAGGGAGGATGGGAATGGAAATGTGATGTTTTCCTATATCCTGGTATCCCCTAAAAAAGGGATAACTTGACATAGAAAATCCAAAGCTCCCATATTGGATCAAAAATCCACTAAAGGCAACCGAGGCGCATTCCAACGCGCTATTCGACAACACTCCTCCCGCACTTTTGATTTCGATCTCCCCTAAACAAGGGAGGCTGGAACGGGAGCAGTGGATGTCACCGCATCCGCACGGACGCGCACCCCTATCCAAGGGCGCGCGGGGCGCGGGAGCACCGTTTCCCGGGAACCCACACACACGTGCACGCACATAGAGATATTTCGAACTGCTACCCTTACAACGTTAAAAACATATAGTTTTCCAGGACACTTCATAGACCGATCGGTTTTTATATCTCTAAATTATTGACCAATTGTAGACACCCCAATTTCGTACCCCTGATATGTAACTCTGGTATGCGATATCAAGAACTGCTTAAACTTAACGAAATGTCAAGTTACAGGGTTGAAAATGCAAAAAGGAGAAAGTAGGATGAACAGTGAACTGCAGGGGAGGAAAGTGTCAAAAAATTGAGAAGATTGAACAGTTGGCGCCGCGCCCAATATCCTTGGTACCGCGCCCAAGATGCTGAATGTCCGCGCCGAGGTCTTCAACAGTGCCCGCTTCGTTAACGCATTGTATAAATTATTGAGCGCGAAGTATAAGCCGATGAAGCACGGACTCAACTATAAATAGAGGTGCCGGCTCCCCATTTCGACACCCCTTTTTCGACGAAGAGTTACTCTGCGTAATTGTTGCGCCGAGAGAGATCGTCCGATTCCCCTCTCCAAAAGCCTCAAAATCCTGTCCAAACTCCGCCAAAACACAAATCCAACCAATTAAAGTGATCCCTAGCCCTTTAGTTAGGTATCCACTATATTTCCTCGGCCCAAAAATCCCAAAGTAAGCCATTACTCTGCCCGAGTAAATAGGCTGAATCCCCCTTAAATAAGTCGTTACTCTGCCCAACCAAATAGGCCAAAACTACCCAAAATAAGTTGTCACTCTACCCGAGTGAGTAGGCCAAAACTACCATATATAAGCCGTCACTCTGCCCAAATCACAACAGCAATAAAAGTCTCCCTCTCCCGAGAAGGACAGAGCGAGCACACCCCGCTCTAAAAGGTAACAGCCTTTAAGGGCGTTTTTATTTATTTATTTACTTATTTGTTTATTTACTATTTGTAAATTTGTTATTTAAATCCGGCCCAATGTAGTCATTATAAGCTGTTGTGCTGCCCGGATTAGATTAATATTATGTAAAAGAGCCTTTATAATGGCCAAATATTTTTAAATACATTTGTAATTATTGTAAGGAAATGTCTGCAAGTCCATAAATAATGTAACCACGGATGTATTTGTTTTAATTTCATGTCTTTTAATGCTTTATTTATTTGCTAAATAAATATAACAATAAGCATACTTTAGCCAAAAACTATTTTGAGACCGAAAGGGCGAGTTGGGTGCCTAGCACCTTCCCAACTCGTAACTTAGCCTCCGAACCCGCATTTTATCTCTGGTTTTCTTTTTCTGGTTTTGCTTTATTTTTGCCTTAAAATAAAGATGGTGACTCTAAAACTTTTTGGATCCAGTGGGGCCTCGCAACACTCCTTCTTTGCACTTTTCCGCTCTCCCCTAAAAAAGGGAGAATGAGAATGGAAGGGTGATGTATTCCCATATCTTGGTATCCCCTAAACAAGGGATAACTTGATGCTGGAAACCCAAAGCTCCCATAGTGATCCGAAACGGACCATAAGGCTATTTTTAATAAAATCCATAGTGGGGGCGTCACAATATCCTTTTTTGCACTTTTCTGTTTTTCCCTAAAAAAGAGAAAATGAGAATGAAAGGGTAATGCCTTCCCATATCCTGGTATCCCCTAAAAAAGGGATAACTTGATGCGGGAAACCATAAGTTCCCATATTGGATTAAAAATCCACTAAAGGCAACCGAGGCGCATTCCAACGCGCTATCATAGACAGCACTCCTCTCGCACTTTTGATTTCGTCTTCCCCTAAACAAGGGAGGATGGAACGAGAGCAGTGGTGTCCCGCATCCGCACGTATGCGCACCCCTATCCAAGGGCGTGCGGGGCGCGGGTCGCACCCCGGGAACCTCACATCAATCCCTGTTGCAAAAAAAAATACATAAATAAATAAAGATATATGCATAGGGGCTGACCAATAATTTTTATGGTATTTGTCCTAGACCATTCGAATGATGGATCCCAGAAAGAGTATAGACCTTTCGCCTGAGATCAGTCCAATCTTGGGAAGTCGAAATGCAGGTGGAATACAAAGGTTCTATACTCTGGAGAAAGAATCTTTTATTCCAGGAAGAGTCCCGAGACTATCAAAACGAAACAGGTGCTTGTCCGTTCAATCTTAGGAAAAATGAATAATAATAAAATAATGAAGGCACGCTGTACTCAGAACCAAAAAGCTTGGAACCTTCCCTTCTGATACCTTCAACCTTTTTCCGCATAAACCTGACCTGAATTTGAAAAGGAAAAGATAGCACCAGTCGTTTGATACGGGAAACAGGCATAGAGGTCAGATTAGAGAGAATCATAATCAGTTCAGAGGGTACAAATTTGGGCAGAATGGCCGCCGAGAATGAACAGTCTACTGTGGGTACTGATATAGGGGCTCCATGGTACACTTCTACTTCGGCTATACAGCAGTGGTTAGACCAGAGTTTGGGTGCACATACTGATCGCCTATTGGGCTATATAACAAACCTCATGCAAAGCCCAAGACCCAATGTTGAGGGAATCACTTTCCCTGCAACCCCTCAAGAAACATCTACTTCTCATACTTCTCTAAACCCAAACCCTCAGCCAAACATTAACCGTCCACCAATCACCAGCATCCTAGCTACCAATTCCCCACCAAATGCTTATTACCAGAATTTTAACCCTTTCTTACCAAACCCACCATACCCTTTCCCAAATACCAGTATACCCCAAAATCCAAGTGGTCTTCCATTTCCTATCACCAATCCACTCCAAAATAGCCCCCATATGGATCCTAGAAGCTATGCCCAGCCAGGACAAGTAACAACCTATCTACCTTTTAATGATCCTAGTCGTCAGGCAGAAGTTGCAAATATCCTACCTACTCAAAATATTTACCAAATACCTCAGCCAATCCCAGGAATGAACCTAGTTACCCCCAATTCCTCAAATATATACCATGCTCCAGCACCACCTCCCACAAAAATAGAGGCAGATATGGAGAACCTTAAGGGAATAATGCTCAAGGTCTTGAACAAAGGGGAATTTTCTACGCAGACATTAACGCTACAACTCTCAGCTATATTGCCCTCAAATTTTAAAATGCCTGACATAGAGAAATTTGATGGGACTGGATGCCTTATCTCCCACTTAAAATCTTACTCTACTGCTATGCAGTCAAGGGGAGCTAGCTTCGAGGCTATAGCTTCTAATTTCCATCTAACCTTGGTAGGGGCTGCTAAGCAATGACTCATGTTAGCAGATAACAGTACAGTTGCTACTTGGGATCAAATGGCCGAAGAATTCCAAAAGAGATACAAAGACAACGGTAGCTCTGAGAATAAAAGGGAACTTAAGGCATGCACCCAAAAAGAAAAAGAAACCTTTGCAGACTTTGCAGCCAGGTGGAAGAAGAAAGTTGCCCAGACTTTAGACAGACTGATCCATCTGAATCAGCCCGGTTGTTTATAAAAAACCTCCAGCCAATTTATCTTGAACGCATGAGGTATCTTCCCTATGGTGATTTCAATGCCATTGTTGAAATATGAAATCGTATTAATGAAGAAGTACGTACATGGTTCCTAGAAATTGATACACCTCCAAGTTCATTCTGCTACTCTGAATCATAGGAAACATCTATGAAAGAAATCAACGTTGTTGAAAGAATTCCAACTAATAAGTACAGTAATGTACCTTGGTCTTATGGAGCAGATGAATCTATAAATGTTGTAAGGAGGACATCAATACCAGCAGGAATACAAAAGGTCCTCATAACAAGCAACATTATGATGAACTACATGCTCCAATGTCATTGATACTACAAGGGTTAATAGCACAAGAAGTCCTTAAGCTACTTGAGAACTACAAACTTCAAAACTCATTATTCGTCAAATGGAGCCACAACAAGTGCTGTGGATACTACCAATTCAGTGGTCATATCACCGACAAATGTTTCTCACTCAGGAATGCTATCCAAGACCTTATCGATGATAAAATCATTGAGAAGCCGCACCCATTGCCACACAATGAGCAAGTCAACATGATTGATTCTGATAAAAAGTGATCAAGCATCGCCCAAGGAGCAGCAAAACGTCAGTACAAGAAGTTGTTGGTCACTCAAGGAAAGGACAAGTGAAAACCTTTTGAAGCTCATATAACCTAAGAATACCCTTTTGTATGCACCGCCAAAAAACCCTTTTACCTTTGAACTTCCTTTTGCCAAATAAATTTTCAGAAAGCAACATTTTGTTTTTTCTAAAATCAACTCAGCGTCGGTTTTCGTAAATTTTCCATATATATCTTTTTTATTTTCAGGTCACCTATTTCCGAGTCTCCCTGGACAGGTTTTCTTCTCAAAGATGATAAATTAACTCACTTAAAAACACCTAAATCTACACGAGTTGATAATAAGTCATCCAGAATATATTGACCTGCAAACTATTGAGAACACATGAAATCCAAAGCAGGCAAGTCGTCTTGACCGGAATCACCTTCGACCCTTTGCGGCCGAGCTGTTAGTAGCATACTGGGGCTTCCCACCATACACCAAAACCGCTCAAAAAACCTGAAACCCTTTTAAGTCCACCATATGCTAAAATCCCTTCCGAAACTAAGACCTTCCAATATCCCCAGCCAAACAACTATTCGCATGATCCAACTTTCCAAAATCGGGGTTGTGTCGCCTTTTTATATCCACCAAGAATGATTATCCTTTGCCCCAAAATGAGAGAGGAAATTCCTCAATGGTTATTATGATGCTTCGAAAAAAAAAAAGAAAACAAATTGAAAAAAAAAAGAAAATATAATCTCTCTGAAGCAAGTCCATCATTTGTCCATCTCTCCCTTACACAAACTAATTTGGGGCTTCTCGGGGAAAATCAACACATACACTTTTTAGATGTGGATTGAAATAAAAAAAAGGTCCACCATACCCAAAGCCCAAGCTATACCCAAAGTCAAATCCAAAAAGCCTACCATACTCAAAACCAAAAACCAAATTGTCCATCTAGAACCAACAACCTAAAAAGCCAATCAACGATCAATTGTTGATTGCCTTTTTTACAGAAACCAGCTCCGTAAAAGACCTTCTAACCAGAGGCCAATCAAAAACCTCACAACCGATCCATCCCCAAACATTTAAACAGTACACCTTGAACCAGTCGCAATCAACAGCTCTGCTTCAATCGGTCATAACGTGATCTAAGTCAAAGATGAAACTCCTTGCTAAAACACACAAAACATCAAAAGATAATTACCAAGTAGGGTTCATAACCCATCAACCTGGTGATACTCGGCAATAAGGTGAACTCTGAATTCCGGCTCTTTTTCTTGTCCAGTAGAGTCATCCTCATATCCCGTGCCTTTGATTTTCTCTTCAAAAAGAAAAAGAAAAAAAGAAGAGAAAAGTCCACCTAGGGGCTTTCCCTCCATCCATTTCTGGGGTTATTCTCCATTCATATCCATAAAAACGTATTGATTGAGTATGTTAGGGGCTTTCTATCCCATCTTGAAGAATTTGTTGATTGAGTCACCCTGGGGCTTTTCCCAACGAACTCATGAGTCTTGTCTATACAGTCTCCTATCCCATGTTCCCTGAGCCATGAATTGTTGGTCATAATGGAAGATGCTCCGGTTAGGAAATCTTTGAAAAATTTGAGTCCCGCTACAATCAAGATAAGAAAAGTTATTCTTGGACTTAGTGTAAAGAGAAGACATTTTGGAAACACATATGGACCGAGAAAGTTCTGCCTCGGCCTTATTGGGCAAGGACTTCTTAGGATTGGATGACATGATCACGTATTATGCCTAAATATGAATCCAAGGTTATCACACATAACATATTGCAAAGTTGTTACACTACTATAGGATCCCTCATGATTTCTGCAAGCCGAGTGGATTTATTTCGGATACACTTTACTCCTACCTTCCTGTTGATGCCAGACTAGTTGTCTACCGGTCTATCCAGAATACCAAAGGATGGGAACCTCACTTACAAGGTTGGAAATTTTGTTTCTCTTTGGCATCATGTCGGTTTCTCTAAGGTCTATCAGATCTTGCTGCTTGACCGCCGTGTTATCTCCTCCTATGGGCCCGGTTTTTTAAACCCTCCTTACTTTCTTTGTCGAAAAACATGATATTTTGTTATCAAGTCAAAAGAAAGAAACGGGAGACCTCCATTAAATTTCTTCACTAAAAAAACCCACCAAATACTAGAAACCAAACAAACATATATACGTCACACCTCTTACGATTGTGGCCAAAGCTTCAAGTGAACCCCAACAAAGCTAGAACCTCACCCTTTTCGCTCACTAGGCAAGAAGTACAGTGTGTTTATAAAAAAAAATTTAATAATTAGTTCTGCTTAAAAAGTCAATCGTGTACAAGTAATATTAACTAGTGTTTGCATATAAACTAAATTGCAAAGTAATGGAATAAGTAATTTAGCGATATTGTTTCGCGCCACTATATCTAATCTCAAAACTTTTCCCACATATTACTGTCCTTATCGTCGTCCCTGCATTTTAGAAACATTAGCAGCATCGTTTTTCCTTTGCTGGGAAAAACCCGTTTTAAAAACACTTCTTTCCTTATTCTGGGGGGAAATTCATTAAAAAAATCAAATCTCTTTTCCTATTATGGGTTAAGCGCATTTTGAAAAGCAGCATCGCTTTTCCTTTGCTGGGAAAATCTCATTTTGAAAAAAAAACATTTCTTTCCCTATGCTGGGGGGAACGCGTTTTTTTTAATCTTATCATTTTCCCTATCTTGGGGAAAAGGACATTTAAAAATTGCATCGTTTTCCATATTATGGGGGAAGCACGTTTTAATCTCATCGTTTTCCCTATTCTGGGGGAAACACGTTTTTAAAATTGCATCACTTTCCCTATTTTGGGGGAATCACACTTTAAGAATGGCGTCACTTTCCATGTTCTGGGGGAAAAGCATTTTAGAATTGCATCATTTTCCCTATTTTTGGGGAAGAGCATTTTAGAATTGCATCACTTTCCCTATTCTGGAGGAAAGGCGTTTTAGAAGTGCATCATTTTCCCTATTATGGGAAAAGTACGTTTTAGAAGTTGCATCGTTTAGCCTATGCTGGGCGAAACACATCCGAATCCCACCAGTTTTGCCTATGTTGGGCGAAGTGCTTTTGAGTCTCACCAATTTTGCCTATACTGGGTGAAGCGCATCTGAGTCTCACCAGTTTTACCTATGTTGGGCAAAGCGCACCCGAATTCCACCTGTTTTGCCTATGTTGGGCGAAACGCATCCGAATCCCACCAGTTTTGCCTATGTTGGGAAAAACACACCATCTATCCCACCCAGTGCTGGTATTTGCTTGTCTGCTGAAGCCGAACTACGTTTGGTCTGATTCCTGAGAAAAGGATATGTAGGCAGCCTACCTAGTAGGCACGACCATTAGAGCACTTCATTTGCATATCTGCTTTAAAAACCACAATGACCAACAATAACCAACTAAAATTGTTTAGGGTATGTGAGATTTGAACTGCATCCTAAACTATTGCATCTTATACTGCTACATATTGCATTCCTCCCCATTATAATTTTCACGAAATTTGAGAGTCTATTTCTTATCAAAAATGTTTGTTTACTTGGTAAGTTTCGGTTTACCCGTAAACTCCATCGTTGAGGGGCTCTGTAGACACCCCAATTTCGTACCCCTGGTATGTAACATGGCATAAAATATCAAGACCTATTAAAAGACTAACGAATGTCAAGTTACAGGGTTGAAAATGCAAAGGAAAAAGCTGGATGCATAAACAGTGAATTCCAGGGGGCCAAAGTGCCAAAAATCAAAGGAAAAAGAGCATGGGCGCTGCCCCAAGCCCTTCATGGCATCGTGCCACTACCCCCTATGGGTAGCACCCAAAAGTTCCAAGTCTCATGTAGCAGTTTGCTTTGGGTGCAACTCTCTCAGTGCACGGTACAAGCCGATGAAGCTCAAAAGGAAAAAACTTAAGGACGAAGGAAGTCTCACTCCCAGCCTATAAATAGAGGCCCCCGGTTTGTGAATTCACACAACAGACACACAGTGAAAACACACAGTTACGCAGTGAGTTCACCGCACAGTTGAGAGAATGCCGAGGTTATTTCCCTTCTCTTTGAAGGCCAGAGCGAGCGCACCCTAGGGCTTACCAGAAAGAAGCTTGGTACGGGATAAAACCCCCACGCTTCAAGAGGTAGGTCTATTAAAGCTTTATTTGTTTTTAATGTATAAAAAGTGCTATTTAGAATAGTCCTATGTAAGTGAAATAAGCAGTTGTGCTGCCCAAAATTCTATAGAAAATAGCATTAAAAAGAGCCATTATTATGGTCAAAATTTTATAAATGCATTTGCAATTCCAGAAAGGAGGCTGCTGTAAGTTTGTAATTATTTCCGTATATATATGCACATATATATTTAAGATGCTTTATTTCAACTGTTAAATAAATATAAAAAAACATATTTAGCCAAAAAAACTTGTTTTGAGACCGAAAGAGCGAGTTGGGTGCCTAACCCCTTCCTACCTCGTAACTTAGCCTCCGAACCCTTTTACAAATCTGTTACTTTTGATTTTTCTTTGTTTTCCTTAAAATAAAGATGGCGACTCTGTTGATCACATTTTGAGTCCACAAATGAGGCCGAGCGTATTCCCACGCGCTTTAAAAGATTTTGAAACCACCCGCTTCTCGGTAGCGGGTGAAAGGTCGAAAATCAGGGCACTCACAATACCCAATTGTCTTCCATCTTGCATTGTTGCCAAATATCACCATTGGACCTTTAGGTTCAGCTATATCAGTAAGTAGACTTCTATTCCTTGTCATGTGCCTTGAACAGTCACTGTCGAGGTACTAGATGTCCTTATCTTCTGAATCTATAGCCATGAAGCAGACCTGAAAAAGTCAAAGGAACAAGATCCCCTTTAATTTCTTTCGAGTCCTAAGGATTAGCAACCTTTTGGGACCCATACTTGCCTAACTTTGAAAGAACTAGGTCTCTCAAATTTTGGTGTGAACCTTAGCAGGCATTCTGGGGCCAAATGGCCTAAATAATTGCAAGAATGGCAAAGGTGGAAGTTTCATGGAGAACTGTGATCTACTTTTGCTGTAGAGTGCTTGTAACTCTCTTTATTTTCAACAGCACTCTTGGGTTCAACATGCTTGTTGACAATAGGCTTGAGAGGTTTCTTGTGAGTGTTCCTGGGTCTATTAACAGTAGACCTAGCCTTGGCTGATCTGTTGTTAAGAGGCTTAGGAGCATCCACCAAAACTCCCTTAAGTTTAGTGTCAGCTAGCTTGGGAGCCTTGGCCTTTTCATATACAAACTTGATAGGTACCAGCAGAGATTTCATTTTTTTAGCGCCAGTAGACTTTTCCTTAGCAGAGTTGTTGTCGGCAGACTTATATTTCTTTATTGTTCCTTTAACAAGCTTTTCATCAAAAGTAGCAACTTTGGCTTTCCCTTTGTGAGCCTTGGGGTAAACGTATGGAACACTTGTATAACCAATTCCATGTTTACCCTTGTTACCAAAGGTCTGTTTGGAAAAGGAAAGGTCAACAACAGTCTCGGAGGATTCGTTTTCCTTTGTGACAGAAGAGCTTGTTAGGTTGTGCTCATCGTTATAACCTAAGTCGGATTTGTCTCCACATGGCTTTTGGCTAGAAATGATTCCTTCAAAGTTTTCCTTAGAGATATTCCAGGAGTCAATGGTCTCTTGCAAGGCCTCTTTCTCATGGTTTAGTCCTTTGATGTGCTCAACTAAGTACTCAACTGTAAGACCCCGAATCTTTAAGTATTTGACTCGGTAGAATGTTTACATACATTTGTTCTTGCTCGCGACCTTTGAGAGATCCCAGGTCTTTGTGTACTTTCTTGGAGTCATTTACATTCCTAATAATCATGTTTATAAGTTTACATGTGGCCACGACGTTCATAGTAGTCGTCTTCGTAAGTTTATTTCCCCGATTAACGTATTCCCTTCGGCCATGATAGGTCTGTAGTAATTTGGCCATAGTATTATGTAGACAACTCGGAATTGAGATCCGTTTGATGCGTTAGAAACTAGACTTCAAGATATTTCTAACCATACCTCTTGCGTAAGTTTTGGACTTGTATTTCAGTATATATGCATTTTTAAAGTTGATTGAATAACTTATTCTCGATATTTCCAAAATTTTGAGTTTTGCCTTGTTTATTGGATTTACTTTGAGACCCTTAATGAATCCCACCAAACTTGACCTTAGACCTTAATTAGAGTGGATTAAGCCTAAGTAAAAATTTTAGCACTAAGTCCTCAATTAGGGACTTAATTTCACTTAAAAATTGGCCTATAAGAGCTTGACACTTGTTTTCCACTCACTCCCTAACCTTTGTAACTTGAAATATTTGATTTTCTCCACTCATTACACCTCCCACCTTAGATATTTTCAGCCACCATTGATGAGAGCTTGTGTGTGGGAGATTCTTGGTGAGATTAGTGCATGTTTTGTGATTTTCCGGAGATCCGGCCACCTGATTTTGGATTCGAGACCACCCAATCATAGCTATCGACGAGGAGACTGCTAATCCTTACTTTGTTTTCATTTTCTCAGCCTTTTCTAGGCTTAAGGTATGCTTCTAATCCCAGAAAATTTGTATGTTCAATATAATGACATACTCTCTTCATAATAGTTGTAATATACATGCTTAGGAAGACTTCTTGTGAAGTAGAAATCTTCATTTCAACAAGTTATAAATCTAGAAATTTTGGGGCTGTTTTGTTAAGTTATTAATTTGGGTTTAGGTAAAGCATGAATGTGGTTCTAATTGTGCTTAGGAGTAATTCTTGTGAATGAATTCATTACAATTTTTAACTTAAAAGAATTTTTCATGTTAGGGTTAAATTCTGGAAATTTTGGTGCTACCCTCTAGACTTAATAGATTGAGTTTATGTATAGCATTAAAATTGTTCTAAACATGATTTGGAACAACTAATGTTCATGTTTAGAGTTTGCTAGCTCGATTGTTCGACTCACATTATTGTTTAACAAGTGTTTGTCGTCTTCTTATGTTAGTTTCAAGCGGCACGACCTTGGGATTTAGTGTTGAAATTTGGGTTGGGTCGTGACATCAACTTTGTCACATAGGAGTTTGTTTTCTCCTTTTAGCTTGATACTCTCATGTTGACAGTTATTGAGAGTTTGAATCTCAGCTGCCAACATAGATTTCTCAGCAGTAAGCTTTTCATAGTTCTTCGCAAGCTTTACGTAGGCTACCCTGAAGGTGTTGAACTCCTCAAGCATATCTTGATTATCCTTTGGCAATTCTTCCTTACTAAAGTTCTTACAGTTGTTCTCAACCTCTTCACAAGGATGAGGTGAGATTTTGACTTCATGTTCAGAGTCATAGGTGAGACTTGATTCTTGAGCTATTAAACATATATTTGCTCACAATCGTCCTCTTCCTCTTCTGAATCAGTCTCAAATCATGTAGCGGCCTGTTTTTCTTCAATGTCCTTAACCAACATACCTCTTATACACACACAAAAACACAGTGGGAACTAATTTACACTCCATTTTCTGGAATTGCAAAGGTTAACCCAGGTTAGAAGCAAGTTTGTTTCATGTTCTTCTTCAAGGTTCCAGTTGTGGAGAATTTCTACTAGGTAAGAGCATCTCCAACAACAAAATTCTTAACACCAATTCTTAGATGGGTCCCACTGCCACCTACATATTTTAATAATATTCTTCTCTAAGAATTTTTCTCTCCAATGATTTTCGTTCTTCCTCAATTCTTACATGGGTCCCACTACCAAATCATTCACTTCATTCCTACCACTTTCTTATTTTATACTTTTCAAATAAATACATTTATTTAACTTTAATTATTATATTTCATTTTCAAATAAAATTTTTAAATAGTAAAATAATTTCTAAAAAATATATAACTCATAAATTATTTCATTTAATTTTAATTGATAAATATTTTATATTGTTCAAAAATAACCAAATCATAAAACGATTAGAAAATTACATAAAACTTTAAAATCAATAAATTACATAATTAGAAAGTTACATAAAATGAATACTTAAAATTACATAAAAACAATTCAACAATAAGAAAATTACATAAAAACATGAATCATTAAGATCAATCACTAGTTCTTACCGTAACGTTCCCATATATGTTCAACCAAGTCGGCTCGAAATTCATGATATCGGTTGCTATCACGTAGCTCATTATTTCGCTGCAGATATTCTTGAAATCCCATATTTACCCAGGGTTGACTTGTGTTGGGGCATCTCATGTATCATCATTCCAGTTCATAACATGATCACCCGCATCCTCAACAATCATGTTGTGCAGAATAATGCATGTTAGCATAATTTCTTTTAAGTTTTCTCTATACCAAAATCGAGCAGGACCTCTTACAATAGTCCATCTTGATTGCAGCACGCCAAATGCTCATTCGACATCTTTTCTTGCAACCTCTTGCATCTCCTTGAACTTCTTCCTTTTTGGATCCGCTGGACATGAAAAGCTTTTCGCAAAAGTAGCCAAACTTAGATAAATTCCATCAATGAGGTAATATCCTTTTGTATATTGTGTGCCATTAACTTCAAAATTACACGATGATGCATTTCCTTTGAGTACGTTATTGAACAAAGGTGATTCGTATAGCACATTAAGATCATTAGAAGAACCCACAACCACAACTCTTGCAAGCGCAATGTCTTCTTCAGTTGACCATTTATCACAAGTTACCTTCGCTTTTGTCGGTACCGGATCCTCCTCCAAATCAATTGTTTGCATGTTGATTTGCGTCTCGGGAACGGATGATGGTGTAGCCGATTCCGAGGACATCGTTCCTAAACTTGTTCTTTTTGATTCATTTGACAAAATAAAATAAAATGAGGAGGGTCTTGCATGAAATATTGGTGGCACATTGTTGGAGAAGCTTGCAAATGTGAGTAATTTTGTGCACCTTGAAAATTTCCAAAATTCAGAAACTGAGCATAATTTGGATAGACGGATATATTTGGATAGTTGAGAAAATTGGATGGAGAGGCAAATTTGGTGGGTATTGGGGGGGGGGTGGCCGTAAACTGAGAATATTGAAATTTTTCCGGAATTGGAGGATTTGAGAATTTTGATCATTACCAGAATTTTCATCTATTTGGGATAAAAAATTTGTAAAAAAAGAGTGATTTTTAGAAGAGTTATGTAGAGTGAATTTTTAGGAAATAGAATGAATAGTTAATTTTTAGAAGAGAAAATGAAGAAAGATTGGAGATTGGGGGGTTATTTATATGGTAAAAATTGGATGAATTTTTGAATGATTTGATGAAATTTTGAATTTTTGTAATTTTGAATGATTGGATGAATTTTTGATTTTTTTTAAAGTAAAAAATGAAAGAAAATTGAATTTTTAAATTTTTTGAAAACAAAGCCCAACGGCTATTTGGCTGAATTTTTTGAAAACTAAAATTGAAAAATGAAAAAAATGAGAAGGAATAAAAAATTCAATAGTGGGGAACATGAGGGGCATGCCTTTGCCGCCTCATTCACGTGCCTCAGTCAAGAGTCTCCAGCACGCGCTTTCTTGAGTGGCTGGTGCGCCACACTCTCCGCCTCGTCGTTCCTTTCTCTCTTATCCAACCGGAATTCTTAATTAAGAATTTGTTTCCTTAATGATTTTCTAAGAATGTGCTCCAACAACAAAAAATCTTATCTTAGTTAAGAATTATGCTAAGAATACTCCATTGGAGTTGCTCTAAGGACTTCTGCCACTTGTGTTACTCGTTCTTCTTGCATTGTCTCTATTTCCCTTTTTCAGCTCTCGGTAGTATTTAGTTTGTCATTTTAAATCAATTTTGACCTAGTGATTTAGTTATTCTATTGACGACACGATTGACCACTAATTGTTTGGTTTTTTGCCTGAAAGAACTAGGATGTTAATTCGACATCAAATCTTTATATTGCTTGTCTATGATACATAGTAGCTTAGGTATTCATCAATCGGAAGGTTTTTCTTTTTCCTTCTCTGTTCTTTGTAGGGGGTGGGGTAGGGTCGATCATATCCGAAGGTAAGACACCCATGTAACTTTTTAGAATAAATTATGTATATTTTCGGTGTGTTTTTCAATTCCATGTTTGTGTCTTGAATAAAGAGCTGAAAATGTTTTTAGATTACTGTACAAGAGTTTAACAAACAATGTAATGTAGAATATTTTCATTTTTTATTGTTTTCAGGATATCAATTTTCAGAAGTTATTTTTCTTGAAGAAAGAAATAAGAAAGATTTTAAGGTCTGTATTAGGACAGCATTTACCCAAATTTGATCTTCTTGGGGCTGAAAAGTAGTATACATTTAAAGCTTTATAAGGGTAAAATGCACACCTAACAAGCCCACAACTTTATCCCAGTGGGGTTTTTCTTTTATGAAACATAGTATGGGCTGGAGAGTTTTGAGTCTTTGTTTGAAAAAGTGCCTTAAAGTGTTGAATATCAGTTTTCTCAAAGCAACATTATTTGAATATGTTGTTTTGTAATGACACGTGGAATTAGAATAATTAGGTCTTATGCCAAGATAACTTCCTTTCCTTTCCTTGGATGGTGTATGAGGTCAAGCCTTGTGGATTTTAAACTTGATATTGATCCTAAAGACAACAAATAATGGTAGATCTTAATTAAATATCAAGAATGACCTACACGTTCTGGCTAAGAATATAAGAGATTACAAGGTTGCACGAATACAGATACGTGGATACGGATTCTTGGACACGAGATACAAGGATACAAGATTTTTGAAAAAATAGGATATGGATACGTGGGGTAATGTGTAAATAATTTAAAATATAAGGACCAAAATATATATATTTAAAATATAAGGACAAAATATAATAATATAAAGGGGACGCACTATTCAGACCCCCTTACCTATAAGTTAACCCCCTTCAAACCCAATCTTCATATTTTACACTTACTTCTTATAAAGATACCCCCTCCTCCCTCCTTCCCTCCCAGCCTAAAATTCCCCCTCCCCTTTCTTCATCTTCCACCCCAGCCACTACCCCCCTCTACTCCCTTTCTTCTTCCCTCTCACTCTTCCCTCCTTCCTCCTCCCTCCCCCTGTGCATAACCAACCTTCCACCTCCCCCTGTGCATAACCAACCTTCCCCCTCCCCCTTTTTCTTCTCCCGCCTCCCCCCCATTTCATCACCCATTGTTCTTCTTTCCACCACTCCCTCCTTTCCTCTCCTTCCCTTCCCATCACTCCCTTGCATGAACCATTCCCAAACTTCATTGATAAATTAAATCTGGAGCAAAAAAAATAATCCCAAATGTTCGGCCCTTACTGCCCCGAAAAATATAGTGTTGCTCAGCCTGGGATAGCCGAATAACCTTGGGTAATTTATTTATTTTTATTTACACTATTCGGTCACTATCGGCCGAAAAACTTAATATTGTTCGGCGAATCATAACTGAGTAGACGATGACCGAACAATACACATAAATAAAAATTAAAATTATCCAAGGTTGTTCGACCATCCTATGCCGAACAACATTATATTTTTCGAGCAATCATGACTGAACATTAGCAATCTATTTTTATTTATTTTTTGCTTCGAGCATTGATTGAAGAAGAGGGAGGAAAGAAAGAAGTAGGGGAAGTGGGTGGGAATGTTTGGGCTGAGATGAAGGATAGTGAGGCAATAGGGGTATTTGGTGGGTGGGAGGGAGAAGAGATAGGGAAGAAGGAAGGGAGGAGAAGGAGAACAATAAGGCTGGGACAAGGAAGAAGGAAGGGAGTAGAGGGTGGTGGTGGCTAGGTTGGAAGAAGAAGAGAAAGGAATGTGAGGGAGGGAGGGAGTGAGAGTATGTTGATAGGAGAGGGATATTTTATAAAAGTAAGTGTAAAATAGGAAAGTTTGAATATTTGGGGTCAACCTTAGAGAGAGTACAACGGAGGAGTATAACATAATGAAAGAGGGTTTATCAGTTACAACAAGGTATCATGCCCTCAATCTTACCGAAATAAATTTTGATATTTCTAATTGAGTCTCCAGGGCTGAGACGCCCAAAATTCCGGAATCAGTCTGCACTTGCCGGCCCACTTGAAAACTTTGTCATATCTATCTCTCTCTCTCACCAAATAAAGGATGGGTCCCATGGTTTTTTTTCTTTGATTTTTTGATTTTTTTATAATTCAAAATAAAATAAAAAAATATTTTTAAAAAGTACATATTTTTATCTATAAATAGAGACTTGGTTTGACTTATTTGGACACCAATTTATTTTTTCCAAATTTTAAAGTTATTGGAGATAAAGATAGTAGAATATAAAAAATTATTAAAATTTGTACCAAATTATTGTATGAATTTTTTTGTTTGAGTAATTTATAAGTGTCACATGAATTTTTATATTCATTTTTAATAAGTTTAGTGACAAAGGGGTTTGAATAGCGACTCCCGATACAGAGTCTATAGGCCATACACACAGCCACAGGCCAGTAGGCCACACGTCTACAACAGATAAGGCAAGAAGTAGAGTAAACAATTCGAAATTGTTCAATGTTCACTTCCCTCGAACTCGAAGAGGAGAACTGAAGAAGAAGGGCTTCGACGGGTCTTCACTTACCTCGTCTGGTCGAAGGCTCGAATCGAAGCGGCGGCGGCGGCGCGAGGCAGCAGCAATCGTCACTCGTCGCGTATGAGGTATGTCGGGTTTTTTGTTCGTCTCTCCTCTTTCTTTCATTCGGCAGTCGCAAGGTCAAGGTAAGGTTAGCTTAAGTGAATTACTGAATTCTATTTATCCCTCTTTTTCAGCACAAAACTCGGAATGTGTCCGGATTCGGGTACCCGGCGCGTATTTTGAAAAATTCAAATAAAATGCAGCTTTTCAGCATTTTCAAAAAATTATTTTTTTCTTGTAAACATGTTCATAAAACTATTTCAAAAGTTGTAAATGCCACACATTTTTAAAACATTGCATTGAAAAACTCTTAAAGAGAAAACGCTCCGATTTTTACCACTCCAACCAAACACGCACATTAGAGGTCAAAAGCTCTTTGCTATTGATTCTGAGAATTTCTCAATTGTCATTCACTCATTCATATGGTTCCCATTGATTTTCTGAGGTGTGGTATTAAGATACTTGCTTACCTGATATTATAATGTTTTTTACTCATTAAAAACTTCTGGCTCAAATCAATGAACTACACATTAAATCATGTTGGAATGTTTGGGTTCTCACTAATTGGTTATGTGTTCTCTTGGATGTTTTACAGACAGTTTTCACATCCCTTGGGTATATTGTAATTATAACCACTGAGATGGCTTCAACATTCTTTAGAGGGATTCAAACCCGCCCATTAATGCTATGCCCGTCTGTGTTTGTGGCTAGAAAACATGTTCTTTGTTTCTGCACAATGCCAAGCACACAAGCCCAAACTGCAACCCAGGAAAAACAACAGCCTCACTTGAAAGTTTCAGCCCCTACTACGCGGTCGAAAAGCATTGATAAAATTTTGAAAGATTATGAAGCAATTATTGGTATTGAAACACATGTACAGCTATCCACTCTGACAAAGGCATTTTGTAGCTGTCCTTACAACTATGGGTCTCTACCAAACACCTGCGTTTGCCCTGTTTGCATGGGTTTACCTGGGGCTTTGCCGGTTTTGAACTCCAAGGTAATAGAGAGTGCAGTAAAGCTTGGTCTTGCATTGAACTGTGAGTTGTCTTTCAATTCAAAGTTTGATCGCAAACAGTACTTTTATCCCGACCTTCCAAAAGGCTACCAAATTTCTCAGTTTGATGTCCCAATTGCATCCAATGGGTTTATTGATGTGGATATTCCAGTTGAGTTTGGTGGAGGGCACAGAAGGTTTGGCATTACTAGGGTTCATATGGAAGAGGACGCAGGGAAGCTCATCCATACAGGATACGGTAGTAAATTTACGCAGGTAATTACTGTCGTCATAATTTCAATACTATTCATTAATCGATATTCACATGCGTCTCTGAATCTTTTCATCTATGATCTTGTGTGTAGCATTTTTAGTACTTGTGGCTTATATCATGCATGTACCTGTTTTGCAGGGGACTGTTTGGGTTTTTATGAATTTCCTACATTGTTCTTTTCTTTTGTTTCATCATTTTGTTCACAGTGCTTTTCATCTATCAGAATTATTATTAGTTCCGCTTTGAACTGTTATGATTTTTTTAGGCTTGTTAACTTCGATGGTTCTTTGTGCAGGTTGATCTGAATAGGGCAGGGGTGCCTTTACTTGAGATTGTTTCTGAACCTGACATGAGAACTGGAATTGAAGCTGCAGAGTATGCTGCAGAAGTGCAGAGGTTGGTTCGATATTTGGGAATTAGTAATGGGAATATGGCTGAAGGATCACTTCGTTGTGATGTCAATGTCTCCATACGACCAATGGGGCAATTAGAGTTTGGTACAAAGGTAAAGTAAGATTCTGTCTGCTTCTACCATCACAAGTGAAAAAGTTACTTAAAAGTAACATTTGCTAATTCAAAAGGCTCTCACTTGAATATGATTTGGGTCTTGTACTTCTTTTATTGTGTTCACTACTAACGCATTGCCTGTTACTTCAGTTGGTTTAATGAGGTTGAGTATTGTATCGTATGAATTTGTTTGAAATGTAATCAGAGGGTTTTATTCGAAATCAAAAATGAATTACCAGAAGGTACTCAACTCAACCTATTCAGGTCAGATTAGTCATTACCTTGGTGAAAAGAATATTTCAGCATACAACTTCCATCAAGTACTTAGCCCCACCAGTTAAAAGATCTTTCCGGTGATTGATTAACCTTTACGACATCAAGATAAATATTTACTCCTATAAGTTACTCAAAAAATATCTATTAGTATCCATGAAAGGAACATGTGTACTAAAAAAAATTGAGTAGAATTTACAACATCCTTACAGAGCTCTGGGAAGTTGCAATCATGTGATTATAAGCATGCAGAGCCTAGGAAGTTTAGTAGTGATGCCAAGTAATGGAGAAAAGAATTATTCCCAACAGTAAGAATGAGGAAAATGGGAAACCTGCTTAGCCATGCCTCTAGTTAGACAAGGATGGCAACATCTTAATGGCTTGCGGGCTGGGAAATCCCCCCCCCCCTTTTGATAAATAAGAATATATATATATATATATAAACACGCTTCAAAACAGGTGATGTTGCGTACATTAGAAAAGTAGAAGTATACTCTACCAAAAGAGCTATCTACTTATGGAAAAATTGTTCACAAATTCTACAAAAGAAGTAGTAGGGCTGCCAAAGGCACTTTCTTTATCTGAACACCAAAAGAATGAAGTCCAAAGTAATGCGTTCTTTAAACAAATCATGGATATTTCCTCATTATCAAAACCCTTCGATTTCTCTCCCTACAAATTTGCCTTCCAAATGATGTTCTTCTTCTTTTGCCTTAACAAAGACTAACTCAAAAAAAGATCCTCACAAGACTGCGGCATAACCCATGTAAGATTGAACAGATTGAGTATCAGACTTTACAGCTCTGCCGCCACCGGACAATGAAGCAACAAATGATTTATACTCTCCCCACTCTTATTACACACGAAGCACCAGTTCACATGAAGTTTGTGGCGGCTCCGCAGATTATCCTTTACAGCTTCCCATACGAAGAACACCATTCTATAGGGTGAAGAAAACTTCCACACTGACCTCCAAGGGAATAAAAGATTCCTATCGTTAAGAAGAGCATAATATTACAGTAGGGAGAAATAGAGATCTTTTATCAACTTTGGGGTGTCACCTACTCTGCTCCTTCATAGGATTTGCCCGTGAGTGGGGAGGCATGTCTTCATGGCAGGATTAAGACAGGGAATGGTCATTTCATATAGAACCTGCTTCATTTTCATCCCTAGTTAATGATTAGAATAGTACTACATAAATGCTATCTTTTTATAGCAACACCTATTAATAAGTTCCGCAACTTGATACAAGAGGATTATAAGAAGAAGAAAGTTAAGACAAATGAAAAAGGATATTTTTCATAATAATTCTGTGGTACAAAGCTCCCTTTTTATACAAAGAAGAGTCCTAAAATATATGTCAATCAAATCAAAGTAAATTAGCTTTTAATTAAGGAAACTACCTAACTTATGTCCTATCAAATCAAATCCCGAATTAACACGTTTTACATAATTTACATGTGCTATAATAAAAAAGTCAACAATGCATACGGCCGTTAACACTCCCCCTCAGGCAGGTTTGTAGATATCCTGCAAACCTAGCTAGTTTGTACATAACTCAAACATAGACTTTGATAGACCTTTAGTAAACATATCGGCGACTTGTAACTTGGAAGGAACATAGATTAAGCAAATGATCCCAGCTTCCAGCTTTTCCTTTATAAAATGTCTATCAACCTTCACATGTTTAGTTCTATCATGTTGGGCTGGATTATGGGTGATGCTGATAGCTGCCTAGTACAGCCTCATCAGTTCTTCAGGCTTCAGCTTTAGCTCTTCTAAAATCCTTTTCACCCAAAGTAATTCACAAATTCCTAGAGCCACAGCTCGATATTCAGCTTCAGCACTACTTCTAGCAACTACAGATTGTTTTTTACTCCTCCAACTGACTAAATTTCCCCCCACGTAGATGCACCAACCTGAGGTAGAGACCTCCTATCAACCACTGAACCTGCCCAATCAGCAGCATCAGTATATCGCTACTGTCATGTTTCCTCCCCTTTGAAAGAACAATCCTTTTCCTGGACTTCCTTTAAGATACTTAAGTATCCTGAAGACTGTCAAGGTGACCTTTCTTTGGAGCATGCATAAACTGACTTATGGTACTAACAGCAAAAGAGATATCAGGTCTTGTATGAGATAAATATATTAGTTTTCCCACCAATTTCTGATACCTTTCCATATCCACAGGACCACAGCCTCTTCTTCTTCTAACCTTCCAATTCTGAGATTAGCTTCCAAAGGTATATCTACAGGTTTACTTTCTAACATACCAGCTTCGTTGAGTAGATCAAGAGTATACTTTCGCTGTGATACCATGATCCCTTTGTTACTCCTTGCTACTTCCATTCCCAAGAAATACTTGAGGTTGCCAAGGTCTTTTATCTCAAATCCAGTTACCAAAGCTCCCTTTTTATACAAAGAAGAGTCCTAAAATATATGTCAATCAAATCAAAGTAAATCAGCCTATAATTAAGGAAAGTACCTAACTTATGTCCTATCAAATCAAATCCCTGAATTCACTGGTGCTGAACATGTTTTACATATTTTACATGTGCTATAATAAAAAAGTCAACACTGCATACAGCTGTTAACATAAGACTACATCAAGCATTGTCTTTACGTCCTTGTCTTTAGTGATGAATGAATTGACAAAACATAATGAACTTGACAAATTGTGCCACAAGGCTGCCCTTTTTTATGAGAACAGGCGGGGGGAGTTGATGCTAAAACTAGAAAAGTGGGGAGAATCATTAATATTGAGAGGGTAGGAATGAAGAAAGTGGCAGTTTTAGGTAGATGGCTGAGAAATACCATGAAGAGATCAAGTCCATTATTTAGGGTAAACTTTTAAGCAAGATAGAGTGGTAGGATATTCTTTTAGTCGTAGTTAAAATCATGTCAAGTGAAGTGGTAGCCTGATTTGACCTTTATGCAATTCGCGTAAACCTGCAATTTTTTTATTTTTTTTGACAGGGAAATTCTTAGGGAAGCTAAAAGAAATGCTTTCTGTTAAGGTACGAAATGTTGGACAATGAAGAGGCATCATGTTAAAAAAAACTTGAGTATTGCTGAAATGAGTAGAGTAGAAGAATTTGTGGTACAATGAAATTAGGTGAAATTTAAAGTGAACTCATTTGAAATGACTATAGACAAATACATCGTAGACATTAGTTCACCAGCAAGGAAGCGTGATAATATTGATACCATAAATAGAGGCAAGGAAAATTAAAACTAACATGTAAGGCGATAATATTAAAGGTTTGAGTTTATGTGGCTTAATGGGATATCTTGGTTTGACCGTATGGAGAGTCGAAAAAAGATTCATGTAGCCGGCCCTAGTTATTAGGACGAAGGCTGTATTGAAGTTTTCATCGCCTATCCCAACTCTTTTGAGTTATCAAACCAACACACAGATGTTTGAGAGTCCAAGATTTGACCGAGTCGTGGCATTGAGTGTGTTCCCACTAATTCAGCCTGTATACTTCTCATTAGGTCCTTAATGCTGTTTGCTTATAAATATGTCCATAGAGACAATGTTCTACTGTTTATGAATGGCATAAAATGCGAAATGGCTGTGGAAGCTAATATCTTTCATCATTATGCATCAACAGGTTGAGATAAAGAATCTGAATGCATTTTCAGCAGTGAATAGGGCTATTGATTTTGAGATTACAAGACAGGCGGCTCTCCATAGCAAAGGCCAGGGTGATCAAATCGTTCAAGAGACTCGTCTATGGGAAGAAGGCGCTCAGGTGATACTGAACCTCATTTTGTGCTTGGATAATATGGTGTTAAGTCTCTATGGCTGTATGTTTCCTTATATACTTACCTTTTCTCTTGCTGTTAGAAAACAGTTACAATGAGGAAAAAGGAAGGACTTGCAGATTATCGTTATTTTCCGGAGCCCGACCTTCCGGAAGTTGTTCTCACTAATGAATATGTAGAACGTATTCGTGATTCTTTACCTGAACTTCCTGAAATGAAGCGTCGGAGATATGAGCAAATGGGTCTAAGCATGCCGGATATTCTTTTTCTTGCCAATGACATGGACGTAAGTCATTTTCATTATGGTCAAGTTTCGGTTCTTTTATTGGCATTTGGATTTTGGTTAAGTTGTTTGTTCAAGCTTTGAATATTATGTGAATCCCTAAGATATTGTCCGTAGGGATTACTCATGTTGCTATGTTTGAAGTGGTGTGTCTGACTGTGTAATGCCAGGATGACCTGACATGGTTTTTTCCTTTATGACTATCTCAGGTGGCACACTTTTTTGATGCAACTATTGCAAAAGGTGCTGATATAAAGCTGTCTGCCAATTGGATAATGAGTGATATTGCTCGTTTCATGAATAATGAGAAGTTGTCAATTAATGAGATTAAACTTAGTCCCCAAGAGCTTGGTGAGTTGATAGCTTCAATAAAAACTGGGACTATTAGCGGGAAAATGGGGAAAGAGGTACATATCTGCACTGATAGCCAGTAATTCTGCACATTTTCTGTGTCAATAATTTACCTCCTACTATTTCCAATTAGCCATGAAATGTCCTTGAGCGTTTCATTTCTAGCATGTGAAACTGTGGATTTGGTGGATTGATTTGGAATGTTCCTGATTTAAAATATCAGCTTGAGCAGAGATTCTTTATGCGTTCATTTTTCTGTTGATTCGGTAGAGCCTGAGTTTCTAAATTTCAATTAATCTTCTAGATTGATCTAGTTTTGTCTGTTATTGTCCATCTCTTTTTTCTGATTCTTTTTCCCTTCTCGGCCTTAATCTCATTAAATCTTAAGTAACAAGCTTCCTATCACATGATAGATGAGTCTGCTCAGCATATGCTCATACTTTCAGCTTATTCAAAATCATCAATCCATTAAAGATATCAACATGGGACTCAGAAATCTTATTAATTGAGTTAAACAGACTTGGAATAAGATAGCTAACAAGCAAGAGTATCTATGAGTGAGTTGATGTTTCTCTTGATAGAGTTTTGAATTTGCCTTTATCAGGAGTCTAGTCAAACCATTTTATCAAATGGACTTGGAAAGAAAGAGAGCGAGAGAAAATAATCAACTAAGTCTAATAGTTACACTATTTCATCTCTTCTTTGGACCACTTGTATGCCTTTTATAATTAGGTTTTATCCCTGGTCCTCTAAGCTCAACATAAATGATATTTTGCAATCAGGCAGACCTTACAAGAAGATATTCCGGGACTGATGTGTGATGTGTAAGAACTCCTCTGAAAAGCATGATAACTTGTTTTTTACATTGTGAAAATATTTGCTTTCTTTGGGATAGACTATTTGATGTGGCTGGGGAGAATTGGATTTGTGACAAATCTATCTCATCTTTTCTTCCGATTAAATTTTGAGGGTTTGGGAGTTGTGGAGATGCAAGTCTGCTGTGGTTTTGCTTTTCTTTGGTGTTTATAGACAAACTCCAGAAATTTCAGAAATCAAGTTGGACAGAGTGGTTCACTGGTTCATTTGGCTCTATCTGGCCATCGGTGAGGGGTGCCTTCCGTAGGGTTCCCCTTTCCGTGCTTCAGAGGGATTGGCATGTATTGCTTTTTTAGTTTTTTTTTTTTTCTGTGTTTTTGATGGATTTCTCGCCTGTAATCGTCTATTCTTAATATGCCATATTTCTTTTTCTTATAAAAAAAATAGTTATTTAATCATTAGCAGGTATGCTGGTAACTTCTCAAGTTTCTCCTTTGTTAAAACTGCAGATACTATTTGAGCTGATGGCAAAAGGTGGAACTGTAAAGGGACTGATAAAAGAAAGGGATCTGGTTCAGGCAAGTTTTTCACTCTATGTCAAGGCTTTATAACGACATTTCAAAGGCCTCATGTCTTGACTATTGAATGGATTTTTGTGTCCTAGTCATACATCTTCACTATGGAGCACATGAACTTTGTTTTGAAATGTTTAATATTTTGTCATTAGCAGTGTTATATGAACTGCATAAGTGAATTTGGAATTTAGTAGTTATAATATTAAGCAATAAAATGTTGAACTTGAAGCAGAAGAGATAAAAGGTAAGACATACAGTAATTCTCAGGATCTTCACAAATTTGATAAATGTATGAACTCCCACTTCGAAGCACTAAGAGATAGTAGGTTTGGACTTGTAATCTTGGAGAAGTGGGACTCATTCTCTGAGAAGAATTAGAAGAGGACATCATGTTGTCCTAGAAAATGGATTGACAATGGAAATGAGAATGTCTGGAACTCCTGCAGTGGTAAAAGATGATTCAAAAGTTCAAATTAGGAACTATGTATGAAGGGAGTCATTAACCTTCAATAATTGCTAAAGTATTACTCCCTCCGTTCCTAAATAATCTTCTTGTTTCACGAGGCACAAAAGATTATGAAAAACTAATTGACTATTATAAATTTTGGTATGATATGTAATTTCCTTTAAAACTCATGTGTGTGTGAGATCATCATTAAAGTAGGAAGAAAAAAGTAAGGGTAAAATGGTAAAAGTGTTTTTCTAAAAAGGAAAGTTTAGAAACAAGACAATTTACGAAAAAAAAAGTTAGGACAATTATTTTGGAACGAAGTACTTGACATGCAACGTAAAATCCACTAGAAATTATGGTTATAAGAGTAGAGTTGGAAATTATAGCTTTTTATGCCTAGCAGTGGCAGATCTAGGTTTCCGTTCTAGGGTATACAATATATATATATATATATATATATATATATATATATATATATATATATATATATATATATAGATAAGTAAAGAGTAAAAAGGTGGCGCGACCTTGTACACAGGGGGTATACAAGACAAAAATATTATGTAACAAAAGACCTCTCCTTTATATATACAGAAGAATCCCATGATCTAGGAACAGCTTCTAAGCACCAAAATCTAAGGGTCTGGAGAAAAGCTTCCTTGATCCCTCCTATATCAGTCACAACATTCTCAAATATCCTTCGGTTCCTTTCCTTCCAAATGATCCACCAAATCGCTGAAGGAGCAGAGATCCACAAAGAATTCTTGTTTCTTCTTTTGTACAGAGACCACCCACACAAAAGCTCAATAAAACCCCTAACTAAATTGAAGAACAGATTCCAAACTTCTTGCATTATGGGACAATACAAGAGCAAATGATTCACATTCTCCTCCTTTTTGCACAAAAAGCACCAATTAATGTAAATCTTGCCACGAGCTCTTAAATTCTCCCCCATCAAAATGGCTTCCCGAGCTGCCTCCCACACAAAAAAACTCACCCTACTGGGCACCTTTACTCTCCATATATCTTTCCACGAGAATGAAAATATGTTCAACTTGGAATAGAAAGACTTGACTGAGAATTTTCTATCCTTTGTCCCCTCCCATGCAATACTATCTTTGTCCGAATCTTGTCTCTTCACTTCGCGAAGCATAGCCATCATTTGAACCAGTTCCCCAATCTCCCAATCCTGGAAATTTCTGCGAAAAACAGGATTCCAAGAATTTTCCCCACCATGAATTTCTAGAAGTGAACTCAACATATCATCCTTGTTAACCACAACGCTGTACAGATTAGGGAAACTGAATTGTAGTAGTGTGTCCCCGCACCACTTATCCTTCCAGAACCTGACAGAGTTACCGAAACCTATATCGAAAGAAATGAACCGATTGAAAGTATCCCACCCTCTCATGATTCCTTTCCAAACACTACAACCATGGTTATTGTGAACTTTCTTGGGGAACCGCAGATGATCATTCGCACCAAACTTGCCCACAACTAGTCTCCTCCATAATCATTCTTTATCAACTAAAAATCTCCACAACCATTTGCCTTACAGAGCATCTTTGAATTTTCTGAGATTCTTGATACCAAAACCACCAGCCCCCTTACTGTTGCACACTGAATCCCACTTCACTAACTGATATTTCCTATCCTCCTTACCCCCTTCCCAAAGGAAGTCTCTTTCCAACTTCTCAATCCGCTTAACAACTGAAATCGGGATCACGAAGAGAGACAAAAAAATATGTGGGTAAGTTGGACAGGGTACTATTAATCAATGTCAACCTACCTCCCTTTGATAAATACTGTTTCTTCCAGCCGGCGAGTCTTCTTTCAAACCTTTCCACTACAGAATTCCACATATTGACATTCTTGAACGAAGCTCCTAGGGGAAGACCCAAATACATCATAGGGAGAGCACATATTTTACAACCAAAAAAAGAAGCCACTCTCCACATTATCCACCCTACCTACTGGAATAATCTTGCTCTTCGAGATATTGATCCTCAGACCCGACAACCCTTGGAAGAATAATAAAATCATTCGGAGGTAACCCAACTGATCCCTACTTGCTTCAGAGCAGACCATCAACAGAGGACGTGAAATGGTAATTCTGTGATCTGTATCTATTCCCACCTCAAAACCCTGAATGAAACCTCCTGCCACAGCCTTTCAATGAGATGACTCAGTGCTTCCATGACCAAAATAAACAGGAGAGGAAAGAGGGGATCCCCCTGGCGCAACCCTCTCGAACTTGAGAAAAAGCCTGCAGGTTCTCTGTTAATCAGAACTGAGAACCTGACTGTTGAAATGCAGAACATAACCCATTTTCTCCATTTTTCCCCAAAGCCCATTCTCTCCAAAAGGTAAATCAGAAAATCACATTTAACATGATCATAAGCCTTCTCTATATCAAGTTTGCAAATTACACCTGGGTCCCACTCCTCACCCTAGCAGCCACCGCTTCATTTGCTATCAAGGCCGCATCTAGAATTTGACGATTCCCCACAAAAGCATGTTGAGAATCTGAAATCACAAGCCCTACCACTTTTCTGAGCCCGGACGACAGGACCTTCATAATCAACTTGTAAATACTTCCAATGAGACTAATCGGCCTGAAATCCTTCAACTCATCTGCACCTTTCTTTTTCAGAATGAGGGCAATAAAGGATACATTAAGGCTTTTCTCAAAGCACTCCTCGAAGAAAGATTAGAAGACCTCCAAAACGTTGACCTTTACCACTTCCCAGCAGTGTTTAAAGAAGGCCAAAGTAAACCCATTAGGACCTGGGGTTTATTCCCCTTCCATCCCCTCAGTGCCTCCACTATTTCCTCTTCTGAAAAAGGTTGTTCTAGCAGATCCTTTTCCTCCTCTTGAAGAGATTTGAAATCGATGCCATCTACTTCCAATCCCCAGGTGCTTCCATCCGAATACAGTTTCTAGTAAAAATCAACTATGCCTCCTCTGATCAGTGGAGTCTCTTCTGTTACAGCATCTCCAATTTTCAATCTGTTGATCTGATTATGAGCACTAGCCATCCTGTGGAAGAACCTTGTATTTTTATCACCCTCTCGAAGCCACAGGACCCTTGATTTTTACCTCCAGCTTATTTCCTCCTTGATAAGCAAACTCCTAATTTCAGCCTTAACCTCATCTCGATGAGCTAGATCATTTTCTCCCAAAGCACCCCTGCCCCTCCATGTCATCGAACCTTTTACCTACCTTCATTGCTTCCGGTATCTTGACCTCTATATTCCGGAACACCTCTTTATTCCACACTTTTAGATATTCTTTAAGCATTTTCAATTTCTTAGCAATCTTAAAGCACGGCTTTCCAGAAACAGCATAAGAGTCCCATTTCAATTTTACCCAATCCAGAAAACCCGGTTGCTTCAACCACATATTTTTGAATCTAAACGGTGTCTTTCTCCTTACTAAACCTCCATACTCAAGCATGATAGGAGTGTGATCAGATACCACCTTTGACAGCGATCTCTAATTAAAACCACCTACCAGCTCCTCCCACTCCGGAGAAAGAAGGAATCTGTCAATCCTGGAACATTGCCAGCTAGCCCCCCAAACCAGGTAAAAGAATTCCCTTCTAGAGGTAAATCCACCAGATCCATATTGTTAATAAAGACATTAAAACCCTACATGGACTGTGAGAACACTTGAGTTCCCATCCTCTCATGAGAGAACCAAACCACATTGAAGTCTCCCCCCACACACCAAGGAAATCTCCACTTGGTCCTTGCTGCCCTCAATTCTGCCCATAAGTTAGCACGAGAACCCTCCACACAAGGCCCATACACGCCTGAAAAAACCCACGTGAAACCATTTGCTACCCCTTGAATAAACACGTGAAACTGAGAATTCTCCTTTCATATAATCCAGTTTAGATATAATCCTACTCCCACATCACCAGAATTCCTCCCGCAGCCCCAACAGCGTCAAGGTGAACCCAGTCCACCCAACGACAGCCCCCTACACTGTCTACAATCCTTTTATCCATGGCTACCATCTTAGTTTCTTGCAAACAGATAACATTAGGATTCCACTTCCTAATAACTTCTTTCACAACCTGTCTTTTCCTCAAGTTATTCAAACCCCTCACATTCCAACTCAACATTTTTAGATCCATTAAAATACTACACAATTAGTTAACCTTCTGTTTCCCTACCCCCTCACCCCCCCTTTCTGCTACCCCATCGAAATTAATGTTGCATTTTAAATTCTTTAACTCTCTGTTAACTTTATCCCGAGTCTTCGATCTATTAGTATCCACCTTGCTTCTTTCTGAAATTCGCCCCTTTTCAATTTCCAACAGCAAATCCACTATTTTATCCTCATACCCTTTGCAGGAAATACCCTGACTTTTACCAAAGCTTTTAGCTCTTCTACTCACCCAGACAGAGATACTTTTTCCCTGCCAGCTCCTTACAATTTCCTCCTCAGGACTGATTACCGTTATCGGAGTGCAAATCACAACCTCCTCCATGTGCTTATTCAGAGAATTGCCCAGACCATGGGCTTCGTCGGTGCAAGGCGAAGGATGTCGTTCCTTCGGACTATCTCCTTCCCCCGAAAGGCCTGTCATATCACCCTCCTGCGACCAGTCTCTTCTCTCCAGAACCTCGTCGCTACACTCCAGATCCCTAGCTACTAAAGCCCCATCCTTATTGCGAAAACCCTGGACTAAGTCTTCATCCACATAGAAGTTCAAACTGCCTTGATTCGCATCAAACGAATTCTCTTTTACCCTCGAATGCAATTCCGACTCTTGCCCAGATTCATTAAAGATGTTGGCGCACTGAAATTCTGGGCTAGTCAACCTCTTTTGACCTTCCATTAATTTCTCGGAGCACCCCGTTTGCAAGCTAATCCTATGATCCACCTCACTAGCCTTGTCTTCACTCCAGTTGGGCTCACCTCCCTGCTCAATTGGAAGCCTAGACTGTAGTGGGCCAGATGTAATACCTCCCACATCCGCAGTAGCCCTCGGGTCAGGCCCAACACACTCTTCAGCAGAGATCCCCTGCGAAAACCCAGTGCTAGAAGGCCCAACCTCACTGGTCTCTTTAATTTTCTCATCCTGGCCCACCACAAAATCCTTGCATCCTTTTTCCGGAAAACCCACTTCCCTTTATCACCAAAGTTGGACTTCAAAGGGCCTATGCTACTCCCTGATTTCATCCTATTTGATCCAGCCCAAATGGGTTTCTTTCAGCCCATCTCAGCTTGAGAACGAACTCTCTCCGGAATGCCATCATTCTGAACTCCCAACTTGAAATTTGAAAACACTGGTCCCGACGTGCTCTTCCTGTTATTTCTGAATTCTGCGTTATCCCCAGAGTCGTACCTCTTACAGTCTTACTCCCTCCTGAAGCCTTCACACCCTTTCCTTACGCGTGTGATCCACTCGTCTTCCCAAACCTATCCCTCTTCGAATTCATCTCATGGCTATCTCCGCCACCTGACAGCTGCCTTGACGACCAGAAGGTATCTTTTTCTGCCCATAAAGGAACATCAAAAGAACTGTCCCCCACTCCTATTCGGACACAAGTCGGCAGATCTTCTCCATACCGAACTAAGATGCGTGCCCATCTCAGATCACTTCTCTTCTCAATCGCTTCATCTACAGCTACGAAACCGCCACATTTCTGTCCAATAGCCATGAAGACCTCCTTGCCCCACAGGTGTAAAGGAAGTCCCAGTGCCCTATCCCAAATTTCTCTAGGTTTATGAACCTCCGAGTTACAGCAACCGGTCGGAGTCCATCTATCCAGGGACCATGGATGCTGATTAAACATCCATTCTTTCTCATTCAGAATCCGGAGAGCTTCTGCCTGCCTTGGATGGCAATTCAAAAAGGAAATCGTTGCCATCCATGACACTGACTCTAACTCCTCCCGGCGTTTTCCATCTAACTTTCACCCACTTTTGAACTTTGAAATATGCCGGAGCAGAGCCCTGCCACTCCCCTACTCTGCCTACCAAACACCTCTCCAGAAACTCCAAATTTCCCCTAACAGACTTCTCTGTTATCTCCAAGATATGTAGAATTTAGCTTGTGATCCACCACATACAATAATAACTCTTTGCCAACTTAGCTACAACAAATATATGTATAGCAAAACACTAATTTTACTATACTTTCAATAATAATTCTAATTATTATATTTTGCAAAAGGAAAATTGAACAAGTAATAAAGTTCAATAACCACACCAACATGGATCAAACCTTAATCAACAGGACTCAAGTAATAGGGGCAGCCAATTGTGTTGAGAACATTTTAGTTACAATGGAGCAGTTGTATTTTATGTAATATTTTTTGATACTCCCTCCGTTCCACCCAAAGAGTCCCCATTTAAAAAAATCTAATTATTAAGGGATATGTTAATGCCATTAAAGTTGGTCATAATTACAAAAATAGTTAAGCACAAACAATGTACTTACAACACAAGTGGAGGGTAAAGATGAAATGTTATAGAAATTATAAGCATAATTTTTGAAAGTGGACTCTTAGAATGAATCATCCCAAAATAGTATAGTGGACTCTTTGCCTGGAACAGGGGGAGTAAATTGCAAGAACACCTATACTCCGTATATTTTCCGTAAAATTTGAGGTCATGCAATTTCATGGCCTAGCATTTGCATAGATCCACCCCTGATGCCAAGGGGAATTATGCTCTTATGGATGCCAAAGAAACTTGCAAATGAGGGAAGTATATTTGAAAACCAGATTCTTGGAATGGGATAGAAGAGAACTTAGAAGAAGAGTGAAAGAAGAGGACAACCTTCCCTCGCAAGGGAAGCACAAACAAAGCTTGCAAGCTTACTTCTCAAAATAATATTCAACTCTACTTAACTTTGAGGGAATACCTTATAACTTAAGGGGCTTAAATCCAAATTTCCCCCCAAAGTTGCCACCAAATCCCAATTTGCCACCCATACTAAGGTTTGTGTCACTTCCATATTTAAGGTTGCCATTTGTCCCAATTTTCCCCCTTTCCGTGACAGACATTAGAAATGGTAACGGAAAAAGGCATGTGCATGTCACTTGAGGGCTATTTTGGTACTTTCAAACTTACATATAGGGCTAGTTTAGTATTTTTGATCCATTCTCAAGTAGGTTTGTGTGGTTTGGTCCGCCCATTAGTTATTCTCTATGCCTTGTTTTTCGATTTAGTACAAAACCTGGGTCGTCCACATTTTCTTCATAGTCGATAGAATGGCCGAAGTCGGCGAGCCTTAAGCCTATTTCCACTACAAAAGTCTTAAGCTTTCAAAAGACTCGCTTTAGTCAATAAGGAGAGGAAGAAAGTCTATCACTCCTAGTCATTACAAGTCTGCAAATTAGGGGTGCCAATTTGAAGCACGACACGATTGGCTGACACGAACACGACACGAAATTATAGGGTTTGGGCTGAGGCTTATCGGGTTCGGGCTGTTATAGGGCCAACACGATAAGCCACAATAAAAAATGGGTTGTTATCAGACTGGCTTGATAAGCACGGTAAGACACGATAACTAAAATATATATGTTTTAAAAAAATAGTTTTAAAAATTTAGTAGGGGTTATTCACTTCTTTCGAACTATTTTCATAATTATTTCATAGTTATCATTTGAAAATTTATGATTTTTAAACTACTTGACTATTTATATTGATAAATTTTCAAAATATGTATTAAAAATTTAAAAGTATATATTTTATAATGTTTATTGGGCTTAACGGGCCTGACTAAATAAATCGTGTTTTTTTGCTTATCGTGTCTATCGTTTCGTGCCGTGCTTTTCGTGTTTTTATCGTGTCGTGTTCGGGTTTTAATATTAGGCACGTTAAGCTTATCGTACCGTGTTCGTGTTCATCGTGTCATGTTATCGTGCCAGCCCGATAACAGTCCAGCACGACCGATTTGCCACCCCTACTGCAAATCCAGGATTTTGTGAGTAGATCGACCGGTTGAAGCCAAACAACAGGATCTATCTCTTTTTTTTAGCCCTTTCGCTTTGGCTGAAGTTCTTATACGTATATGCTTGGTACAAATGATTTCAAAAACTTGAAATCGCTAATTTAGGACAGAGAATTTGAATACAGAAATTGAGCTAGTGAGAGACAGCTCATTTCGTTTTCACTTTGTTTCTTGAGCTTGATGAGTTCGGTGGCATCAATGGAGCGGCCAACGGCACGGTCCTTGAGACAGAGGCATGTTTGGGAAAGGTTAGACTTGTAGGCAGCGATGTTTTCGAAAGAGGGTTCGGGGAAGAAGTCTTGTTTGCTGAAACGCCAGTAGGATTTCGGGGGTGCCGTTGGCGGTGGTGGTTCCATGGTGGTGGAGGGACGGGAATTGAGAGGAGTGATCAAATCTTGGAGAGGGTGTTGACTATTATTGGGTTTGAATATGGAATCTATTTGGTTGGAATTCTCATCTCTCTCGGTCTCCCCCCCCCCCCAAAAGCGAGAGAGAGAGAGGAATTGGAAATTATTAGAATAGGGTGCGTTCAAAATTATTTCTTTGCTTTTTTTTTTTCTGAAGAACTGAGGTGATAAGAAGGTTAACATTTGAGACTGGTTAAGGCAAGATGGAAAAAGACGAAATTAACCCCACATGTGTAGACCACGTGCAACTTAACGTCGCATGTGAAGACCACGTGCAACTTAACGTCCACCTTCAAACGGCAATAGACGGGAGGTGGTTAAATAGGACAAATGGAAATCTTGAATACGGAAGTGAAACAAACCTTAGTATGAGTGGCAAACTCTGTGGGGGAAATTTGGATTTAAGCCTAACTTAAGGTCTAATACTACTATGACTTGGCATTTAAAAGAAGACTCGTAACTACTAAACAACTTTTTTAAAAGTAACAGTAATACTAATCCAAGTCTACCAAGGACACTTACCCTTTGACTCAAAGAACTTGTTATAGTGTACACAACCCATGTGTTTCTGCTTGGGCTTCCAAAGCATATGTAAACATGTAGCTAATGTGTGCAACATAGTTCAAGAATCTCAGTTGTTCTTGAGCAACATAGTTCAATTTAGCTGTACTAATTATAGAAATAATTGTATGAGTTGATATGATGTGAAAAGAGGTGCCGAATTCACGTGACTGGAATATGTTTACAAATTTTTAAGTAATGAAGTTTTACATAAAGTAAAGCATGGCTCACGTGTTTCTCCCCTTCAACAGATAGTAGATCCTCTTGAGATTGAGAAAATGGTTGATAAAGCAATTGCTGCTAATCCAACACAGCTAGAGCAATACCGCAAGGGCAAAACTAGATTGCAATCTTTCTTTGCGGGGCAGGTATGAAACCTCATAAGCTTTTTCTTCTTTCCTGGTTATGACATTACATTTTAATATCCGGGTTATGCTATTTGAACTCTTGTCCATTAATATGAACAAGCTTGAGCATTAATCTCTCAGGTAATGAAGGAATCAAAAGGCAAGGCAAGTCCAGAGCTTCTGAGCAAGATTCTTTTAGAGAAACTAAATGCAAAAAGCTGAAATGGCGTTAGGTGAATAACCATTTTATAACTTCTATATCCCTGCTTTCAGTCTCACACTTTCTAGTAATCGTTTTATGTTCAAGCACTGGCGGATCACCAACGTGCCGGCTATGGGTGTTAATGATTGTGGCCGATTGAAGGTTAAACAATGTTCATTGTTTCCTCTTCTAAACCGACTTTAAACAGCAATCAGAGGTTTCGACTGTGAAAACATGGATGGAAGAAATTGTCTGCAAAACTGGAGGTGCCAAATAGCAAGACCTTTTTATTTATCAACCATTTAAGCTGTTATTATTTGGACTTGTATCCCACCTTCATCTTGATACAATCCTACTTACATTCATAAAGAAAAATTATTTATATTAGCATAGTTTCTATTCTGCTGTAACTTTTTAACTTGTGTATATTGACTAAATTCTCCATCCATAAAATAAGTCTTCATTTTTAGTATTTCACTAAAATTAAGGAAGTTGATTTTTCTTTTAGTAGTGTATGTACATTAATACCCCTTAATGTTCACATACAACGCAAGTTTACACACACTAGAACATTGTAAGACAGGAAGAGTCAAAAGGTGAAATTAGTAAACTTATAGAAAAAAATGGACACTAAAATTATTGGATAAGGTATTTAGAAAAGTGACACCATTATTTTGGAATTTTCACGTTGCTATTAAATCATCGGTTTAAATCTCAATTTGGTCACTCTATTTTCGGTCAAAATTCATTAAGCTCATTCTATTTTTTTTTATTCAATTTAATCACTCTACTTGGCTCCGAAAGTCAATAAGGTCACTAGAGTTATTTCCGTTAGTTAAGTTGGATGAAAATCTTTGAAAAGACAATACTACCCCTTGCCTTAGAAAGGTGCATTGATAAATTCAAGTCACATAATACAAAATTATGTTTGAGAGGAGAAGGAGACCCTCAAATCCCTCAAATTTTGTAAGAGTATTTTTTTGATTTTCCTAACAAAATTAAACTTTCCATCCAAATATATGGATGGAGTGATGAACGTGCTAATTATGTGAAAGTAGAGTGATTAAATTGAGGAAAAATAAAGTAGAGTGAGCTTAATGAATTTTGATCGAAAGTAGAGTGAGCAAATTGAGATTTTAACCTAAATCATTCTAGAGATTCTTAGCTCTACCACGATTACTGATTTTAGAAAAGCCGATGAATTTAATTGACAAGAAAATCATTGTATTTGTTTTAATTATGCGAGCATAGTTATCAGAATTTTATAATACGCTAATGTGATATAATTGTATTATAACATAGAATTGTGAATGTATAAATGGAATTTTTTCTATCTTAACTTGCAAAAATCTGGTTTTAAGTTTTAACCAAACCATTAAATATGGTAAAAAGTTTTATGGATAATAAAACACGATTATGTAAGTAAATATAATGGTGAGAAAAGTAAAAAAATTGTATGAATATTGACCAAATTGGAAAAAAACTGATCCCTGCCCAAATCTAGTTATCGAGTTTCTTGGCATTAATTACTAAAAATGGCAATCTTCGACCACTAGAATTAACAAGAAAATAAATGGCCTTGTTGATGGAGCCCCTCCAATTTCACTCCGACAATTTAGGATAGCAAAGTAAACTTGTGAATCAAAAGAGTAGGAGCCTCAACAATGAATAACAACCTCACAATACTTTCTGTTTCATGTTTGCATCCCTCTGCCATTTCCAAGACCCCTATCCTAACCTCCTGAGGAGTCTTGGGAAACGGTGGTGGTGGTGGTGGTGGCGGTGGCCGTTGACCAAATTGAACTGAACGCCATGTGTGCCATGGAACGTGGTGGGGCAACAGTAGAACGGAAAGTGATGGTAATAGTCGACCCTACTCGTGAGTCAGCGGCTGCCCTCCAATATGCACTTGCCCATGCAGTGGTCGAGAATGATACATTAATCCTCCTCCACGTTGTCAACCCTAACTTTTGGAGGAACACAATTTCATTCCTTGCGACCTTGGCAGAAGGTGGAGGAGGTGGAGGTGGAGGTGGAGGTGGAGGTGCCGGTGCAGGAGACGTGGACTTTCTTGCAGCAATGAAGTATGCTTGTCAGATTGCACAGCCAAAGGTACGCGTACACGTGGAGAAGGTGGAAACGGATGGCAAAGACAAGGCTACCGTAATACTTTCACGGAGCACGGAGCGTGGTGTTGATCTCCTCGTCGTAGGGAAGCGCCAGAGTATATCCAACGCAATTTTAGGGTGAGTTCTCTTTCGTCAACATCCGTGACTCGTTTGGATGCATAATTCATTCACAATGTCTGCCTCCAAGTAGTTGTCACTAGCAACATCCCAGAAAAGTTTAACATGCACTTCTCTCGTAAAGTAACAAAGGAAAACTAGTTTTAACGACAGTTCTTCGATCTAGCAACATTTCAAACAACTTTGACTCTCGCAAAATCCCTGAGAACCAAATATGTCTGTGATGAGAACATTTGAGTTTTGTAAATTTGTTTCGTAACGTGCATATATCTATATGATTCTGCAGGCAGAGGCGGAACGGGTCGCTAAGAGGATTGGACACGGCAGATTACTTGATAGAGAACAGCAGATGCACCTGTGTTGCAGTGCAGAAAAAGGGCCAAAACGGCTACCTTCTCAACACAAAAACTCACAGGAATTTTTGGCTCTTAGCATAAGAAACCTTATCTAAGGGCCTTTTTCTTGAAGTTACTTCTCTACTTCTTAGTTCTCTCTTCTGCAGTTGATTTGCTACATGTATATGTCCATTCTTTCTTTCTTTTCTTCCTTTTTTTTTTCTTTTCATCTTGGTGATGGGCTAGGTTAATTCAGTTCCAAAAATTATTTTTAGCTACTTGCAGTAATTTTCTCTTAATTTAAGTGTATGTTTCGAGCATGCAATGAAACACACAAACACGCATAACACACAAAGCCATGTAGTGGGAGGAATGCTTTATGTATAAAATGTTAAAACACAGGAGTTCAAGGGGATTGTATACAAAAAGTACATACACAAGTGTGCCTGTGTGTGTATAAGAAGTTAAGAACTTCAAAGTTCATCATGCATGGGTTGTCCTAATGCTACCTCCGCTTTTGGAACAGCATGCTTTTGAATCTGTGCAAGGTTTATGTCATCTACTCCAGCTCTTGGTGCAATCTCTGCTTGTCCAGCCATACCAGCTCTTATAGCAGCCGTAACCTTTCTCTGCAACTTAAGTACCCCAACACGCTTTGAAACAACGTAAAGAACAGCCAAGGAGAATAAGAGAAATCCAATAATGAGTATCACCCTGCCCACATGAAACGCTGCTTTGAGACTTTGTAGTGGAGACAAAGGATTCCGAGTAACACAGAGAAAACATAAAGAAAAACTCCCTCCAGTCCACTCGAAGAGTGATTTTTTGAAAAGCGATCTATTAAAGAGATGCAAGTACCTTAGAATAGAACATCCCAAGGAAACTAGGATTTTTGAGTGAAGTGGAGGGAGTAAATAAACCAAATGGCTCAGGATATATATACCTGTCCAACACATCTTGCCGTTGCATCGTCGATAGTAGGTTACGGGTCCGCATCAGCAATGAGCGATGGCCTTTATATTCAGTTTCAGCCTTCCTTAAAGTTCCTGTTGATTCCTCTGCAGTCCCAAAAATAATACAATTTAATCCAGACTAGTCCTGTGAATAATTGTTGACCAAATGCAGAGCATAAAACATAAATTTTGCTAGCAAAGATCAACAAGGACGGCCCTATGCAGTATGCACGAAGTTCCAGCTAGGCCTGTCAAACGATCCAAGCCGGCTTGGTGATTATATGATCCAACCTTGAGCTTGAGCTCATGACCTGGATTGTTTGTGTAAATGAGCTTGAGCTTGAGCTCAAGCTCGAACTCGAGTAGGCTAAGCTCAGCCTGTGGTCTCATGCTAAGGATTTCTGATGTACAAATGTACAATTCATCCTCTAATAATTAAAACTCAAGGGAGATCAAAATTTTATTAACTATCTTCTGTTATTTTACTAACTATTAGAGTTCATTAAGTAACTTTGGTTTTGCTTTTACTCATAAAAACTTAAATTGGTTTCAGAAAAAAATTATTAATTAACAGCGTATATCTAGTATTAAAGCGTCTGCTATATAAGGATTTATTTTCCTTTTAGTGATTATTAGTTAGAATTAGCTCGGCCCGACTCCGCAATCTGAGCTCGAGCACAAGGATTTCCACATGAGTCGATCTCGAGCTCGACGGATGCTTAAACAAGCTTAGCTCGTGCTGGCCAGGCTCGGCTAGTTTACACCTAGTTCTTGCCATTGGGGTGCGTTCAAAATGGTCAAACAGAGTCTCGACCCAAGCAAAAGGGTTGTTCTGTTTCCATGGTTCCAAACCCAGAGGCCCAGCCAAAATGGGTTTCACATATTGAATGGGTGGTCAGAAGGAGAACGAGTGGCCAAACTGCCAATATGCTCACTCTTCATTACCACTATGGTCAACATGAGCACTTCAACTCATGTAGCATGGCAGGCTCATGTTAAGAACATAATCATATGTCAGTAACCTAAAGCCTAGCGTATCAATATAAGATCATTCTCCAATAGGCTTTGAGTTGGAATCATTCTCCAATAGGCTTTGAGTTGGAAACCCTAGATTAACAACCTCCAAGTGAACAGGTAAGCAATATCTACTTGATTCCCCTTCATTCCCTACTATTTGTTCTCCAATAACCTCCAAGACAATGCCTCTGCTATAGAACGTCATATTCATCCCAACTATTCATTTACTTTCCACACGAAGCATCTTGAGAATGAGCCTAATGCACCCATTTTACAAATTTCAAACTCCAAGATGGCTTATGTCCTTAATATCAAACTAACTTCTTCATAGAGATACACGTACACTAATAAGAAGATCTATCTAGGTATGGGACACATCCCAAGTTTCTAATTGCATCGCATACCCACCGCCTTCATGACCTTGCCTACCAGTAGCAAAGCCACATGGTGCATTAGGGTTTGATCCCTTTGGGTTTGAAAAATTGCCATTTTAACCTTTTGAGTTAGAAAATTCAACTTTTTACCACTAAAAACATCATTTTCATCAATTGAACACCCCCCCCCCTTCAAGAAAAAAATACAGTATGTTGTATGATTTCGACCCCATTTGAGCCAAGTTCAAATATCACTATGTAATTTTCTACCCTAGAATAATTTTGACCCAGTCTAGACAAAAACCTGGCTTCCGTTGCCTACCAAACTCAACTTGTTCACAATAAAGATCCATCTGAGCCTGGGCATTCCTTAACTTCATTGCACATATGCCTCTAGCACTACACTTGATAAATGTGCTACTGTGATTGTCAATGCCCTATGTACCTGAATCATCAGAGCTGTCTCAAGAACCAACTCAAGATAACGACATCATTAACCATTCGTTTTCTCGAACGGAACTTGAGAAGCTTATCAAAACCACTTGGGTAAAAACAGTAACAGAGGACGTTATGATATTACAATTACGGCTGCAAACGAGCCAAGGGAGCTGAGCTTTCAGTGTTCAAGCTTGGCTCTTTCATTTTTAGTCGAGCTCCAACATGCTCAAGCTCGACAGATTGCTTCACGAAACAAGTTATAAACAAACCAAGCTCAAGCTTTACTCGAGCCTAACTCAAAGATATACTAAAATATCCACAACTTGTTTATTATTTGTGATTACGAGCTTATTTGAGCCAAGCTGAGCCAAGTTAGGCTCAGTTATACCTCAAGCCTAGAATCACATTCGATCTCGACACAATTGCAACACGAATCCAGCCAAGTCAAGCTTTAAACGAGCCAACCCAAAGCTGAGCTCAAGTCAGCTCGATTTATTAAATAAACCTAATTATAACTCAAGATCATTCGCTTGAACCTTGGTCCTCAATGAACTCAACACCAATGATGTTATGCAATCATGCAGACAAAGACCATATATGAGGATTTCCCAAGATTGGTGCATGATGTGTAATGGCGCTGCAGAATGTCATGATCTTTTTTTTTTTTGATAAGTTCTCATGATCATTAATTAATTCCTTCATTGCAAGTGTGCGTGATTACTTTGGAATAACATATTTAGGGTGTTGGGGAAGTTTGGGTGAGTCTGAGGTTCTAGGCAGGGGAAAGGATGTTAGCCTTTCATGACAGAGAATTTTCAAAATCTTCTTTGGGATAGAGTAGATTATGTGGCTTCCAAAATCGCCTTTTTAGGGGTGCCCATTTCTGAAATTCTTCAGGATTGGGCGGGTTTTGGTCTCTTAGTTTCTAGCTCTAGGCCCTTTTCATTTTTTGTCTCTTTCCAATGGACTGCTCGTCCATTTATTTTGAGTTATTAAAGAGAAAGCAAACCAGCTAACCAATTATAACTCTTGATATAAGTAAAGAATATGACTTTCTAAAAGTTGAACTTGATGCCATGAAAGCTTCAGCTATCTCCTGAGTATCCTTTTTCACCAAGATAATATAATATTCCATATATTTTCTAAAGTGAATATTCATTGCACAACTCAGATTGGTGCAGAGTTAAAAGGAAATAACATCCTTAGTCAACTGTTTCTATATATATATTTTTTTGATAAGTAAACGAAATATATATCACAGCGTCAAATCAGGTGACGCGTTCTTGTACACAGGAAGTATACAAGACAAAAGAATTACTAAGTAAAAGTCCTGTCCACTATATCTACAAAAAAGTTCTCTGAATTTGGGTCAACTATCGAACACCACAAGCGAAGAGTCTGAGACACATCCTTCTTAATTCCAGTAACATCAGACTCCAGATTCTCAAAAACCCTTTGGTTCCTCTCCTTCCAAATGGTCCACCAAACCATCAAAGGTGCAGAATCCCACAAAAAAAATCTGTTTTCTATATATTAACGCATACAATTCATTTGCATAGCAGAATTTGTTTTATTTTTTAATTTTTTAAGACATTTTCACAGCAAAATCAATCATGGCCAATTGAATTCATTTTTAGAAATACAAGGTCCAACCATAGTTTCCAAAAAATGAAGAAAATAACTTCATTCAACTACTTCTAAAAGAAAAAATTAATTTGCCTACAATTTGAATACGGGCCTTTCTTTGCAAAACTATATCCTCACAAATATGTGACTATATATTCAATGGAGGTAAACATAAGCATTTGCATGTTTGTACAAACAAGAAAAGAATAAAAAGCATCCATTCAGTGGAAAGAAAAAGATTACCAAAAGCCATGAGCGTGCTCCCACTTCTTTCAACCTCCTGTAAATCCATTAAAGCAGTTAGAAAGCCATAATGCACAACAGGCTGAAAACCAATGAAATCATGGAAAGACAGGAGTAGGAGAAAACAAAGAAGAAAAACAACCTGAACCATTAACTGCCGTGTACGGCGAAGGCTCTCTGTGATGCTTTCTGCTGCTGATGTCATTCCAGCTTTTGTCCTAACAGACAATTTAAAAAATAGTAGTTCAGCACATCTTACTGTCTTGGTTTGGTAACAATTTTTTCCAATAGCAATCAGGCCACAGGATATACACCCTCCATTCGCCTCAAAGAGTCCAAGAGTATTTTCAATTTCGGGGTTCCACATAAAGAATTTTGCTTCAAAAACCAAACTAGTTAATGTTTTGGGTTTCCAAAAGTTAATCCTTGTTACATAACATTTAAAATTAGCAAAACTATTTTCATCTTTAAAAGCAAGGGTAAAAATTCATTTTAATTTTAAATCATTGAAATGTCTGACTTTCAAACATGAATCCTTTGAGCTGAACAAAGGGAGTACCACTTAATGCACACAAGTAAACGGATAAAACAATAGGAAGATGGGAGCTAAGAATCATATCATCATACATACTGTAAATTGCGCCTTCGCACTGTTGACTCTTCTCCACCCCCCAAAAGAAGCTCCCTCTAGACATAAGGAAGGTAGTATGGATCAGTTTTTCAGTTGATATATATTTGCTGCATCACATATGCATCAATTCAAAATGCTAAATATTCACTGGTTATAGGTCCCTATTATAGCAAAATTTTATGTGGAGGTTCAAACATTGAGACTAAAATTTTTAAAACAGAAGGAAATGAATTTAATACCTGTTCTTGAGCAGCCTTCCTCATATTAGCCTTTGCTTGCAGATTAGCATTTCTCAGACTCAATCGCATACTAAACAATTGAAGCAAACATCAAAAGAAAATTAATTGGTCGTCTAGCACACACACATACATATCATAGCTAAACTAGAGTGTCCGGCCGAGAGGACTATTCGGAGGTGGATGTTGGGGGAAGAAAAAAATAAAAATGAACACATTCCTGAGATGGTATTTACAAGCCCCAGTATGAGATAAAATAGAACCTAACGTAGGGAGATGGTGTGCCGGTCAGAAAGAGTGACTGTCAATATTACCGCTAGTGAGCTAGGGAAACCAAAACCAATATTACATACCCAGCCCAAGGGTGAAGATGGGGGAAACAATTGCTTTAGGCCTCAAAAAAATATTACTACTATTTATTTTATATACTAAGAGACCCTTATTTTACCACACTAAATTAATAACTAATGTTACTAAAAAATTTAAGAGAATTATACAAGTGAAAAATGATAGACAGATTGCCATACTTAATTACATAACAATGTTTGATATTTTATCCAAATGTGTTTATCGCTTATAGAATAATGTTAATGATTCCCGTAACTATTAATTCATCCGAAAGAAGTTTTTCAAAACTAAAATTAATAAAATCGTATCTAAGATCGACAATGTCTCAACAAAAGATCAAGTGGACTAGCTTTATTATCGATTGAAAAAAAATTATTAAATGAAATCGATTACAATAATTTAATAAATGATTTTGCATCCCAAAAAGTACAAAAGATAAAACTTAAATAAAAATATAACAGTTTTAATATAATTTTATTATTTACTTTAAAAGACCTCACTTTGGAGTTTGCTTTAGGCCTCCATAAGTGGTGGGCCCGGCCCTGACAATATTTCCTGACAAATACGTTTTGCTCATACTCATACAATAACCAACTACGCACCTGGTAGGCTAACAATGGTGTGAACAGGGTAGGCTAACAATGGTGTGAACAGGTTAATATATGTCACTAGAATGTAAAGAAAGTTGGATAAAACCTGAGGTAATGTCCACCTACCTGCTGCGTTACCCAACATCCTAACTTACAAGTATCAGAAGAAATACAAGATTCTTAAATTTAGTAACCAGACATTTCCAAAGGCACCAAAAACAAGACTATGTTATCGACAAAACAATCCGTACTTATGCAGATGAGAGAGGAGTAAACTGGAAGTGCTCATCTATGTATGTTTGACGAGCCCCTTTTAGAAAGATCAAATATTTTAAATGATCATATTACTTACCTGAATGATCACTATAGCAAAATCCCTTATGAGTATCATAACTTGTTTCGGAAAAGTTAAAGTTGAGATTGAGGGTTAGCTCTAATGGTTACATGCTCTCTCGACATGCAGTTGGGTCGCTGGTCGAATCTCATGGGGGTTTTAGGGGGGGATAAGTGGGGTTAGGGCTTCAAAAAAAAAAAGAAGTTAAAGTTATAGTTAATGCGGAATAGTAAGTGTAATCAAGAGAAATGACTCATAAAACCGGGTGGAACTGTTGAAGGAGTACAAAATACGCTAACCCCGGCAACATTTTCCAAATACGGCCATATATTAAAACGAGTCACTTTACAAATCCAATTGTTAGTTCCTGAATTATGCTCCAACTAACATGCTATTCCACAAATGGTTCAACATTTACCACTTACTAGCAAGATCCATTGACCCTACTAATCTCATAGCCCTGACAATATATTCGTAGGTTGAGGCAGAAATAATCTTACAAATCCAATACAATTGTTAGTTCCTGAATTATGCTCCAACTAACATGCTATTCCACGAATGGTTCGACATTTACCACTTATTAGTAAAACCCATTGACTCAAACAATGGCATAAGCCCGGATGACCTTATATATCAGGTAGCTTGAATCAGAAATAAGGAACACACATAACATTACTATATCGAAAAGTGGGGAGATTGGGGAATAGGGGTTCATTTCAAAGGCAAAAGCTCAAATGCACACTAATTATAGTAACTTTTGGCAATTGCGAAGGAGTGTGATTACAAAATTTAAACCCCAATTTCGAAAAGTACCTTTGAATTTGTTTATTCCAAGACTGGAGCAACGATTGGGCGGCTTGAATTTCATCATCGGAAGGAAGTTGTGGGGTTAGAAGATCAAGATTGAAGTGCAATGAGCTGAGCTGAGTCAAACCGTCTTGAGCAAGGCCGTTCAATCTGGGCAACGAAGAAGTCTTGTCCGCTTGAGCATCGGGTGTGGTAGCAGATTTTTTACCGTAGTCCTCAATGGATCGAATGTGTTGAAGGGTAATATCGTAGGTCTCTTCCCAATCTTTCTTTGCTTTGTTGACTGCCTCGACAACCTTGTCTGTCGCCGACGATATCTTTCCCTCCTCCATTACAGGAAAATGTAGGCAGGCTAGACGATGAAGCTTGAAATACAGGGGGCGATCAATCGAGATCCACTGGGTTTCAAAAATCTGTAAAGCTTGAAATACAGGTGAAGTTTGAATTTGGGGAAATACAATGGCCTATTTGTAAACTTCACCTTATACAATGTTAAGGTAGGAAAATAGAATGACGACTAGATTCCCGTTTAACCTACCGTGCAAAGATGAAAGATCCACTGGGTTTCAAAAATCTAGGGGTTGTGCATTGTATGGAGAACATGAAGTTAGAGTATATGTTTTAGAGAGAAAGAGGGAGTGATAAAGTGCGAGAAGGAGAAGGAAATTGATAGACTTCCCCAGTTTAACCAAGAAGAAGCTTGGGAGATCCTAATAAAAGGGTGTTAGTGGAACACTACCAAACATGAGGGATAGGTATTGGCATTAGTCAAAACTAGGGGCAAAATGAGTGTTATGGATATATATATATATATATATATATATATATATATATATATATATATAATATATATATAGTTAATTGCAAAAAAAACTGACCTATTTTAATTTTTTCGTTTTGAATCATGTGTTTTTTTTCATGTAAAACTTTAACCCAATTTTTTTCCAATTAAAACCTTTCGTCAAAAACGGTTAGTTTTTGTAATGAAAGATATTTGACATCCTAGTGATTGCCTACGTGGTGGGTGGGAGAGCTCATATCCACGCCATTTTCTCGCCAAACACAATTTTGTTATAAATCTTGTCTTATTTTGAAAAACAACTCAATATTTCTCTAGATTTTCACAAATTTGAATGCAATAAAACTATACAATTGTTAAAATTTCAAAATAAACTCTCACGGTTTGCAAACCATGGATATATATATATATGTATATATATATATATATATATATATAGTCATATAAGCGACTTATTGATATATTTGAAACTAACTGAAATTGACAAAAAGTAAAAGGAATGCATTGACCAATCTATAAAAAATATAAATAAGCATAAATAGATAGATATTTTTTCATTTCCATCGGACCCGAATTTAATATAACAAAATATTCAACACCATCAAGATTTTAATTTTATTGTCCATTTTACATGTTAATAAATCAAGATCAAATTTTTTTAAATAATATTTTACATGTTAAAAATTTGTGGTATTATAGAAGATAAAAGATTATGAACTTAAACAACCGCCTTCAGCCAACATGTATTCCAAAAATGTTATAGTTTTACTTTTATGTAAAAGCAATATAGTCGCTACAAAAGTGTATTTATTAAAATATTAGAAACCGGAAAAAAGTAACAAAACATTATTTATAATTTCAACCCCATCATTTAGGTCAAACAAAAGTTAAGGTCAATCATTGGTAGTATCAAATACAATTGTGATTAACAAAAGTTAAGGACAATCATTGTCACATGTAGGGAACATCTTGAAGTATGGTTTAGAAAAGATCATGATTTTAAGGTTAACAAATCGTTCTGATATAAAGAAATTGATTGATAAGAGATAAAAAAGGAAAGCTAACAAAATAACACAACAAATGTTGTGTATAATGAATTCAGAGTCTATCATATTACTGATTTAATGATGTATTTATATTTAAGCCATTCCAATTCGTTCTTTTAATTAATATTATTTGTTGTCTTTGTTTTGTTTAAATAAAATTTAATTAAAAAAGATATATGTCCATGTGTTTAACCCACATGTGTAAAACTAGTTAATTAATATATATATATATATATATATATATCATTGATCTGCAAACTATCATGGTTCATTTTGAAATTTTAACAATTATATGAGGCTTGTATTGCATTCAAATTTGTGAAAATTTAGTCGAAGATTTGGTTGTTTTTGAAATTTCAAAATAGGACAAGGTGTATGACAAAATTGTTTTGGCGGGAAAAATGACGTGGAGCTTTCCGCCTAATCCACATAGCAACCACTAGATTCCTACAAAAACTAACCGGTTTTTATGGAATGTTTTAATTGGAAAAAAAGTTGGATTGAGGTTTTATATGAAAAAAAAAACAACACATGGTTCAAAACGAAAAAAATTAAAATAGGTCAGAGTTTTATATGCAATTAACACACACACACACACACACACACACACACACACACACACACACACATATATATATATATATATATATATATATATATATATATATATAAAGTTTGAAGGCATGACTCTTGAATTCATGAAAACTATTTATTTTCTAACCATTAACTAATAATAATACTTAGTAATAATTAATATAATAAGAGGTATTAATCTCTTCTATTGTTAATAGTATAAGTCTTATATATTAAAAAAAAATTACAACCTGCATTACTATCAAACCAATGTGGGATACAATTCTTTTATGGTTATAAAATGTGAGATTTTGAATCTAATGACTTTTAAAACCAAGATCAATTTATAACCAATATGAAATACATATCTAATAATATTACCAATAGAAGAGATGTATCTTATATTTGTTATAAATTGATGTTAGTTTTGAAAGTCTTTTGATAAAGATTTCTACTTTTATATATCACCATAGAAAATATGTATCTTACATTGTTTAGAAAGAGATGTTAGTTTTAGAAGTCTTATGTTAAAAACTTATACTCTTATTACCAATATATATATATATATATATATATATATATATATATATATATATATATATATATATATATATATATATATATATATCACATTGTTTTAAAAATCTTAGATTAAAGATTTCTTATTACAAATAAAATAGATATTGTATCTCACATTGGTTAAAAATTGATGTTAGTTTTAAAAATATTATTATTACTAATAGAAGAGATGTATCATACATTGGTTGGAAAGTGATGTTGGTTTTCAAAGTCTTTAGATATAAAACTTCTACCATTATTACCAATAGAAAATGTATATCTCACATTGGTTAAAAAAATGATGTTAATTTTAATTTTAGATAAAAGACTTTTACTATTATTACTAATAGAAGAGATATATTTTACACTTGTTAGAAATAGATATTAGTTATTATTACTAATAAAATAGATGTGTCATACATTAGTTAAAAAGTGATTTTGGTTTTAAAAGTGTGTAGATAAAAGACTTCTACTTTATCATCAATAGAAGAGAAGAGATGTATCTCACATTGTTTAGAAAGAGATGTTGGGTTTAATTTTTTTAAGAGAAAAGACTTCTACTATTATTACCAAATAAGAAGATATATCCCATATTAGTTAGAGAGTGATGTTGGTTTTAAAAGTCTATCATTATTACCAATAGAATAGAAGTATTTTATATTAGTTAGAAAAATGATATTGGTTTAAAAAAAATTAGATCATAGTTTATCACAATTCGATCAAAAGAACAGCTAGGCTCGAAATTTTTATAATATAAATATATATATTACATTGGTTACAAAGAGATGCAACTCACACTATCTATCTATATTATAAATAAGTTCAGTCTCCAAAGTTTTAAAACTTAAAAATTAACTACCAAGCATAACAATTGGTCAAGATTAACTCACACCCTCCCCTGTGTACACTCTCCCTAGCGCGTGAATTTTTCACAACAATTGCTTCCTCCCGGTGCGCCTTGCGAATACAACTCAACTTCTACATCTTTGTATCTATATACCTGTTTTTTTTCTCTTCTCCCTCGCCTCCCGTCCTTTTACTTTTCTTCTACGTACGTCTCTCCGACATAAATCAACGGTAAGGTTTTGGGTTTTTGTAATTTGTTTCTTTTAGTTTTGGATTTGTTGTTCTACTGGTTTTTTTTTTTTTTAATTTTTTTAAAGCTTTTTGTATTTGGTTTTGGAGGGTACGAAATTGGTCCTTGAAGAAGAAGTAGGGTCTCCTCTGATTTTACACATATTGTTGGACGAAAACGCCGGACTTGAAGAAGAAGAAGGGTCTCCGATTCGCAGGAGAGAATCGTTGATTGTCGATTCGAGGTGAGGTTAAATTATACCAGTTCCTTTAAATTGTAATTTTTGTAGTGGGTAAGAGTGCTTGAATCAATTTTGGGGTAAGACTTTGTATGGCGTTGTTTGTTAGAAATCAAAAAAAAAAAAAAAGAATGGAAGGAAACAGAGAAAGAGAAGAACAAATAGTCATGAGGGGTTGTTGTTTGCAAGTATTGTGTGTGTGTGCGTCTTTTGTGGGTTTAATGTGTGTGTGCATAGAAGTCAAATAGGGAAGATGAGTACTGGCTACTCATCAAATGATGAAATGAAAATTAATTACAGTGAGACCCAGAGTTTCTTATTATTGGATCTTTTGAACATGTAGGCTTTGGAAATTAATTACTTATAGGTCTCTAAGTTCAAGATTATAGCACATATGTAATGAAGTATCTATATTATAAATAAGCTTAGTCTCAAAAGCTTTAAATCTTAAAAGTTAACTACCGGTCAGGATTAAGTTTTACCAAACATATATCAAACATAACTACTAGTCAGGATTAACTCACACCCTCCCTAGCATACACCCTCCCTACTCCCTAGCTTATATCTTTGTATCTATACCTTTTCCTTTTCTTCTTTATGTATATAACCTTTCCCTTGCCTCCCGTCCTTTTACTTTTCTTCTCCGTACGCCTTTCCGACCTAAATCAACGGTAAGGTTTTGGGTTTTTAAAGTTATTTGGTATCTGTAATTTGTTTCTTTCAGCTTTGTGTTTTTAATTGTTTTTGTTTCAATTATTTTTTTAAAGCTTTTTGTATTTTGGTTTTGTTGGGAAGGGTATGAAATTGGTCCTTGAAGAAGAAGCAGGGTCTCTTAATTTGCTCTTTGGGTCTATCCAATCCGCACCTCTCCGACCCCGCGACTACATCAACGGTAAGTTATTTGCTTTCTGTATTTTGTTTCTCTTTTTTTCTCCTGTTTTGTTCACATTTTTGTTTCCATTTATTGGCTTGACTATTTTTTTGTTTACCATTGTACACTTGATCTAATAAAATTTATTTTTTATCCAAAGGAAAACACTGAATTTAGTTCCAATCTACATAACAATTTAAGGGCAGTTACTAGAAAGCTACAGCTCTTAAATGAACTGGATTGATCTTATTGCATAGATTAGTCCTGTCAGATGTAAATTATCTGAAACTAAGGAAATTAGTTTCCTGCATTCCTTTCTGATTGTCTTTTTTTCTCTTGTTTTGTTCATATTTTTGTTTCCACTTATTGCCTTGACTGTTTTTTGCTTACCAATGTACACTTGATCTAATAAAATTCATTTTTTATCCAAAAAAATATAATAAAAAATAGTAAAAGTGCTTCAATTTAAGGGCAGTGACTGGAAATTTGTAAATATCTGCTAAAAGAGTCATACTTTCCATTGTGGACATTCCACTTAGAGTCTTATTTGAAATAAAGAACTACTGTATATTTTGGCAATTCCATGTTATGATATGAGCAAGGGAATCATTTGTTGAGTAACCCTTTGAATGATTTTGTCGTTGATAGTGTGATAGAAGGTTCAGTTTGAATGCTTAGTTTCCTGTTGGTGTGGAGCCAAATTGTTTCAGTTGTTTGTGAGTTGTTTGTGTTATGTACATGATTGGAGTTTTGCAAGTTGAGACAACATCATGCACCTTTAGGGTCAGTCTTGGTAGATTAATTGTTTTGCACGATCCATAATGTTTGATAATAATGCTTAGTTTCATGTTGGTGTGGAGCCAAATGGACCATCTTGGCCTTTGTTTCAATTGTTTGTGTTATCTACATGACTGCAATTTTGCAAGTTAAGACAACATCATGCACATCCTCTTTAGGGTCAGTCTTGGTAGATTAATTATTTCGCATGATCCATAATGTTTGATAATAATGCTTAGTTTCTTGTTGGTGGGGAGCCAAATGGACCATCTTGGCCTCTGTTTCAATTGTTTGTGTTATGTACATGACTGGAGTTTTGCAAGTTGAGACAACATCATGCACAACCTTTTTAGGGTCAATCTTGGTAGATTAATTATTTCGCACGATCCATAATGTCATCAAATCAGGAATCCTTTTTCTTTATGCCATGACAATGGTACCAATTACACAACTTTCTATTTTTAATGTATATTGTCCAGCACATGAAATGTTCATATCTTTGTTTACAATATTTTCTATTGGGCATAGTATTTGAGTTTTATTTGTGTCTGATGATATCAGAACTCAATGATCGACCAAGAAGCTCCCACAGCATGAAGCATTATGCTGATTTTCTTAGTTTTTTTTTTTTTTTTTTGCAATGTTTTATCATCGTTTTGTACTTTTGCTCAACCTCTCTATTAAGAAATGCCATCTACGATGCCCTATCACTCCCCAGCACCAATCAGTAACACCAAGGGCTTAGGTTCCAAACCCAAACCCGACCCCAACTATGATGACATCAAAGATATGAAGCGATAGTGGGAGGAAACCAAAGTAAAAGTAGTAGGCTGGATGTAGGGAGGGGATGAAAAGGGAGACTCAACTCTAATCATATGAGTTAAAGTTAATTCTTCCTCTCTTTCCACTCTGTTGAATTCTTCTTTGTGTATGTGTATTGAACCATGCAACTAAACTGTGTGAGATACGGTCATCCAACAAACAAGAGAAGTCCAAGTTGAACACTCAACCTCAACCTTAGTGATATCATTATCCCTTAAGATACTGATCTATCTATATTCCAGGCATTCTTATCTCTCTGATTGTATTTCTATGTAACTGTATATTTAAACACATGTACATGATATACAAAAGTGTGGGATTATAATATTATTGTATTGGATTGCATTAGTTGTTGTATCTTGGTATTAGAGGACCTAGGAACAATGGCCCAACCTGTTAACTCTTCTGCTTTCGCCTCCAATTCGTCCACTCCTAGTCTGCCTATTCCCTCCCTCAACTCTGCACATCATTACCTTTCCCTCAAGCTCACTAGCACCAACTTCCTTTACTGGAAGACTCAAATGTTCCCCTCCCTCCGTGGCCACCAACTTATAGGATTCATTGACGGTAGCAATCCTTCCCCATCCACCCACCTCCCTACCGATAAGGATAGCATTCTCCTTCCCCAGCCAAACCCTGATTACCGAACCTGGTTTATACAAGACCAAACTGTTATGAGTATGCTTATCTCATCTATGTCTGAAAGTTTCCTTCCCATGGCTGTCGGATATAACTCTTCCCATGGACTCTGGACTCCCTACAGCCATCTTCGCATCACCCTCTGTGAGTGCCCCAGATTTTTAAGACCGATCCCCCGCTGCGTGAAGAAGCGAAAGGTTTCAAAACCTTTAAGCGTGTGGAATACGCTTGACCTCAATTGTGGACTCAAAATGTGATAAACAGAGTTGCCATCTTTATTTTAAGGAAAAACAAAGAAAAACCAAATGCAACCAGATTTGTAAAAGGGTTCGGAGGTTAAGTTACGAGGTGGGAAGGGTTAGGCACCTAACTCGCCCTTTCGGTTTCAAAATAGTTTTTGGCTAAAATATGTTTTTTTTAATATTTATTTAACATATGAAATAAATCATTTAAATATACATATCTGTATGTATATTATTACAAACTTGCAACAACCTCCTTCCTGGAGTTGCAAATACATTTATAAAATTTTGGTCATAATAATGGCTCTTTTTAGTGCTATTTCCTATGGAAATTTGGGCAGCACAACTGCTTATATTTATTACATCGGGCCGATCTAAATAGCACTTTTTAATAAATAAGACTTTAAATAGCTTACCTCTTGAAGCGTGGGAGTTTTATCCCGTACCAACTGGCTTCTAGTATATTTTAGGTGCGCCCGTCCTTCTAGAGAAGGAGTCTTTTTTGTCGCTTTTGCGCGGGGATTCTGTAGAGTAATCGCTCCGAAAGTTGCTTTTCGGCCTCGTGATCCCGCGAGCAACAACTTGTTTTTTTGATGTTGTTTGCTTGCTGACGGTGGAAATCGGGCAGAGCAACTGCTTGTTTTTTGCTGATTTGGTGTCTGGATTCGGGCAGGGCAACTGCTCTTTTTGGGATTTTTGGATCGGAGGAACAGGGCGGAATCCTAGTAGGGTAACTAGGTTTCACTTTGGCCACTTGGTTTTAGTGTTTGGGGGAGATTTGGCGAAGCTTCGAGACTAGAGGAATAAATCTCTCAAGGTGTTTTCTCATAACTCACTGCAGAGGATTTTTCACTGCGTGAACGAAGTGTGTGAACTGTGCGCTAACTGTGTTAATTCCTGAAGACCGGGCACCTTTATTTATAGCTGGGAGTGAGGCTTCCTTCGTAGTTAAGTTTTCTCTTTCCGTGCTTCCTTGGCTTGTATCGCGCACGTGAGAGATTGCACCAAAGACAAATTGCTACAGGGGAAAAGGGACTGTTGGGTGCCACACACAGCCACACTGGGTGCGGCGCCAGGAGTGACCATGGGTGGCGTCTGTGGTCATTTCTGGTGTCCTTTTTGGCACTTAGGCCCCATGTATTTCACTGTTTTACGCATCTTGTTTTTGCTTTTTGCATTTTTAACCCTGTAACTTGACATTTGTTAGCTTTTTAACAGGTCTTGATATTTCATGTCATGTTACATGTCAGGGGTACGAAATTGGGGTGTCTACAGAGCTCCTCAACGATGGAGTTTACGGGTAAATCGAAACTTACCAAGTAAACGAACATCGTTGATAAGAAATAGACTTCCAAATTTCGTGAAAATTATAATAGGAAAAAATGCAATATGCGGCAGTTTATAGATGCGACAGTTTAGGGTGCAGTTCAAATCTCACATACCCTAGACATATTTAGTCGATTATAACAGATTATCGTAGTTTTTAAGCAGATGTGCAATAAAATGCTTTGATGGTCGCACCAATCGAAATAGGCTGCCTGCGTATCCCTTTCTCAGGAATCAGACCAAACGTAGTCTGGCCTCATGCAAACGAACAACAGTCACTGGGTGGGATGGATGGGATGCTGATTATTCCACGTCTCGGGGTATGCACCCCCCCCCCCCAATGAGATAATCCAACTCAAACTGGTGGGATACTGGGATAAAACCAATCATTTCCACATCCCGGAGTATGCACCCCTTAAGGAGAATGATCCAACAACAACTCATGGGTGGGATAGATCCAACTTAATCATTCCACGTCCCGGGGTCTATACCCCTCGAGGAGATGATCTTACAACTACTCCTAGAAAGCAGGAAATTTGATTACTCTACGTCCCGGGGTCTACACCCCTCGAGGAGATAATCCTACAACTACAGCTAGTCTACGACTAAACTAGTTTAACTAACTACAGCTAATCATTTCCACGTCCCGGTGTATGCACCCCTCGAAGAGAATGATCCATCAACAACTTAGGGTGGGATAAATGAAACCAATCATTCCACGTCCCAGGGTATGCACCCCTCGAGGAGATGATCCAACAACCATTCTCAGATGGGATAACAACCTGATTATTCCACGTCCTGGGGTATGCACCCCTCGAGGAGATAATCTAACAACCACAGATAATAAGCATGCAATAGGTAAAATATTAATACTTTACCTTTCCTTCCTTTTTTTTTCTTTCTTTTGCTCTTTTTTTTCCCTGCTTTCTTGCTCTGCTTTTCTTTTGCTTTTTCTTTGCTTTGTTTTTGCTCATTTTTCTTTCTGCTGTTTTTTTTTCTCTCTTTTTTTTCTTTGCTTTCTTTTGTTGTGCCTTCTTTTTTCTTCTTTTGCTGCAGGTACCCTGTTGGGGATCAGAATGGCATAATTCTTCTTTTTCTGCCTCTCTTTCGGCTAATCTGCTAGGGATATAAGTCTTCCTTTGATTTTTGATGGATGGCTGTCACTTTTGGTTAACAAAGCTAACTTTGTTAACTTTCCGTTAAGGTCCCAGGGCCATTTTGCGATTTGAGCAAACTTAGAAGCTTAAATGTTACACTTGAACTTCAGAGGGGGGAAAGTGAAACTTTCCAATTTCTTTCTTCTTAGCTCGGCAGAGAGTGAGCAGTGCTAACTTTCACCATTTTCTTTCTCTTCTTCGTTCCTTTCTTGCTTCTGCCATTGCCGACGACCATTTCTTCTTCGTTTCTTCGCCTTTTCTCGATTTTCTTTCGCTAAATCGATTGTTCTGCTTAACAGATGGCTTCCTCCTCAAGATCTAGGGAAGGGAAGGCACCCATGCGCCCGGAATCTAGCGAAGAACACAGGGAATTCCTTCCTCTTAGCCGGAATGTTATCAAATATTGGTATTCCAAGGACGACTGGAGCAACATACTCCAAGATCATCACACCCATGACTCTAATCTTCCAGATCCGGTTGTAAGTTTTCTTTTTTCTTCAACCCATTTGGTTGAATCTCTTGAATTTTTCTAGATTTCTACTATTTTTGGCTTCTTGGAGTATATTTGCTTTTGATTTTAATGCTTATACATGAAACATTTATGCTAAAATGATGCAATTTGGCAATTATAACATGGCAAAAATATAAAATTCATGCTATTTAATTTTGCAATGCATACTTATACATTTGGCACAATTTGATTCTGCGATGCATCTTTCATGTAACTGATATATCTTAGCTCTAATAATGCATGCTCATACTACAGATATTTTTAGATGATGTTTAATCATGCAATAGACTTTTCGGACAAATGCTGCATTTTTTTAGATTTTTTTTTTCGCGTACATGCACATGCTGCAAGTATATATTTTCTTATGCAAAATGCAACAGAAATATTTTATTTTTCATGCTTGTAACATTTTTATTTTAATAATTTGATATGCAAATATTTGGAGATAAATGCGCATGATAGATGCTAAAGCATGCATGTATATCATATTTTATAATTAAAGCATATGTTATTATTATGCATGAAATGCAAGTGCGAATACATTATAAAGATATTAATGTCTGCTAAAATACAACATGATTTTTTTTCTCTTTAAATGCATGTAAAAATGCAACATGGATATTTATATGCACATATTTATTATTTTTTTAATTAATTAATTATTTATTTAGATGCATGCATGCAAAATGCAATTATTCTAAAATGCATATATCATTATTCTTTTTTTTCCTTTTTTTTTCATGCATAGTAAAGATGGCCTAATTTTATGGCATGCATAAGTGCTAAAAAGGATAAGAATTTACCTCCCTCTTTTTTTCGATTCTGAGATGCTGCTCATTTCTCATTTCAGGCGCGCAAGTCCCTTGCTCGAGCCCGGGTTAGCTGCAATAAGGTTGCTGTTATTTATAATTTAATGCCTCTGCAGGCGCATCTTCTGGTGGAGCAGTCCGACTTTGGAGTGTTTCTGAAAGCTTTTCGCCCTTTCCGCAGTTATATGCCCATTTTTGAGGTTCTACGGGACTATTGGTGGGATACCACCCACTCTTTCCATTTTAGCTAGGGCAAGGCCACTATGACCATTTGTGACTTTGCTGCGATCACAGACATCCCCATTGGCATCAGCGAGCCTCTGAAGTCGAATTACACCCTTAGGCATCAGCATGATGTGGTCGAAGACCTTTTGGGCTTCGAACCTGATTATAAGACTGCTGATGAGATCTGTATTGGCAGTGTGAAGAGTTGGCTGGAGCAACATGTCGGGTAGGTTGATAATGATGATGACGAGGCTGTAGCTCGCGTTGCCAGGGCATTTTTATTTTTCTTTTTGGGGATGTCACTTTTTGCCAATTCTTCGACCACTTTGTGGGTCTCTCTCCTGGGATGTCTTCGGGATTTATACCAGGTTTCTATTTATGACTGGGGGCAGGCAGGGTTGGCTAAGCTGTATGCATCTATGGATCGGGCCAGTCACAATGATTCTCGGGTCTTGAATGGCTTTGCTCCGGCTTGGGATGTATTCTCTTTTCTTTTCCCTGCTTCTAATATTTGCCAGCATTTTTTCTCTTTTTCTTTTTTTATTGCTGACGACTTTTTTTCTTTTTGCAGGTCTGGGCCTATTCAATTTTTCATTTTACTTGGGGCCCATTGCACAATCGCATTCACGAGCCACCATTCTTGGTTGAGTTTGTGAATGCTAACCGGGTGGAAGAGGACCGAGACGGTCGTGGCTTGACCGGGATTATGATGCAAGATAGGATCGTCGGCTTGAGCTCAGGCACGGTGCATTTGTCTCCTTAGAGGGGTCTGACTGGGCCATATTTGATTTCTTTGGAGATGAGAAGCCGTCGGATTCTAATGGTGTCGATCATGGTCGACTCTTTATATATGGGCGAGCGAGTCAATCGCCAGCATTTCCTTTATCCGGTGCCTTGAGTGACACCACCTGCACCACCAGCATGGGTGATTGTACCAGATTTTCTTCTGAACTGGTATCAGTACTTATCCAGATATATTGTTCCTCGCGATAATTACCCCAACATGGATTACGAGGATTTCTTAAGGATGGTGTTTCATCCCGCCCCTACAACAGCTAGGCGTGCATCAGACGTCTCTGATCAGCCGAGGCCTTCTCATCTTATTCCTGATGCTCAGCTAGATTATTTTGTCCCTGCTGAAGACTTCTCCACCTTCCAATATCATCGCGAAGGAAGTCTCGTGGAGGAGGCTTTGCCTGATGTCGAGGTCCCTGAGCGGTTTCAGATTCCCGAGCGGACCCGTGCGGTACACTTTTCATTTTTGCATTTCTGCTTCCCTTTTTTTTCATACTTGTTGTACATATGTATTTTCATTCTTCAGGACTGATATTCCCTCCCCTTTTTCTTTTGACACCCTCTTCTTTTCAGGTTGATGCTTCATCTTATCGGAAGGTGGTGAAGGGAATTTTCGGCATCACCAAGCTATATCAGAGGCTGCTGGATGAATTCACCTGTCGGGGAAATGATGTCGTGCATCGGGGCAGGCGCCGAGATGATGATGATGATGATGATGATGATGATGATGATGATGAAGTCGGCGGGTCCAGTCGTGCTCGAGCTGGAGGACGGGGATACAGAATTGGTGGGACCGGTCCCCGAGTTATGGGTGGAGGATTGGATAGGAGTAGATCTTCGCATGCTCGCTAGCCTTCTTTTTTCCTGCACTTATTACAAATATATTTTTTCTATACTAAACTCTTTACATATTTCTAGATGCAATGCAATTTATGTTTATTCTACGATGCAAAATAAAGACTCAATTATTTTAGAGATGCTAAAATAAAAGAAATCTAAGTCATTATCTAAGGTAAAGGCACACTGCAGTTTAAGAACGGAGGTTTGGAGAAATACACCTTTGGATATAAAATGGGGTTATCCGGTGCTTTGCGGGGAAGGAGAGGCAGCCGCCTCTTCCTGTGTCTGATTTAATATTAGATGGGTGAGGGCTAGTGCCTAGCCTCACTCCTTTCTTTTCTTTCTCATGAACGAACAGTGCAAACAGCGGAGTAGCCAGAGTCAGAAACTGGGATACTAGGCAGTTTCGGGGGACAGTGGGGGGACCCATGGGCGCCGCCCATGGTGGTAGTGGGAGCGGCTCCAGGAAGGGCCATGGGCGATGCCTAGGCCTTCTCTTGTGCTTTCCTATTTCGGCCACTATTCATGCACCGTGCTCAATATTCGGTCATTTCTCGGGTTTTTTTAGTATAAAAGGGGATTCGAGGCAGCGCTTATTCCACACTTTCTTCTTTCTTTCTTCTTTCAGGCAGTAATCAGCTCTGAGTTCTCTCTATGCTCTGTCTTTCTTTTCTCCAGTCGGATATAAATTTTTTCCCTTTTTTACAGAAATGGCCGAGCGTACTCACACAGCCCTGGAGATGGAAATATACGCTTCTGGATTCTTTCTTTACGAGAGGATGAGCGGGGATGGTTCGACCATGTTTATGGCTATCGCTGTCTCCTATCACGGCAGGCTCTACGTATAAACTGGGACATGCTGAGGGCAGCATCCAGATTCTGGTTGGTTCAGAGTCACCTTTTTAATTTTTGCCTAAATGAAATGTGTCCCACATTTGAGGAATTCTGTGCCATGGTGGGAACGCCGACCATCAGGCCTATGGTTGTGCCCTGCGTACGTAGACGTCCTTTCATGGCAATACGGGAATTATTTGGCTCGACCCATGCCACAACTCCAAATATTTATAATGGGTTTAATTTTGATTTAACTGTTCTTCCCCCTACATATACTGATTTAATGGCTTTTCTCTAAGGCCGAGTAGTTTAGCTCGCTTCCTTGTAATTTCCTACTTATGAAGTAGATGACATTTTCAATGTAGAAATCTTCTTTCTCTTATGCGAGCATAGTTCCTACTGCCGTGTCTATGATAGTTAGGTATAGAAGGAGGGGTTTATGTGTATGGGGAGAAGCTAGCACTGGTGGGTTGGTAAGGTATTTTTTGACTTTTTCAAAGGCTAGCTGGCATTTTTCGTCCCAGACTCGGTCAGTGTCCTTCTTCATGAGTTTGAATAGTGGTTCACATATAGAGGTTAACTGCCTGATGAAGCGACTGATATATTATAATCGACCCAGGAACCCCTTGACTTCCGTTGGAGTTTTCAGCTGCGGCATGTCTATGATGGCTTTTATTTTGGCTGGCTCTATTTCGATGCCTTGCTCGGTTACCAGGAACCCCAGGACTTTACCTTTGGTGACTCCGAATGTGCATTTGGTCGGGTTGAGCTTCATTTGGTGCTTTCTAAGCTTTCGAAGAATTTTTGAAGGTCTCTGACATGAGCACCGTCTGTATGGTTGGAATGCACAATCATATATCGTCCACATACACCTCAACTTTTTTATGTATCATATCGTGGAAGAGGGTAGTGGCAGCCCTCTAGTACATAGCCCCAGCGTTTTTTAGCCCAAATGGCATGACAGTGTAGCAGTAGGTTCCCTAGGGGGAGATGAAAGAAGTCTTTTCTTGGTCTTCTACTGCCATTTTAATCTGATTGTAGCCCAGCATGCCATCTACAAAGGATCTTATCTTGTGGGAGGCTATAGTATCTACCACAATATCAATGTTGGGTAGAGGGAAGTCATCTTTGGGCGATGCCTTTTTGAGGTCACGGAAGTCCACACAGATCCGAACCTTTCCATTGGGCTTCAGAACGATCACTATATTTGACAGCCAGATTGGGTATTCAACTACCTGGATGAATTTGACGTGCAGCTGTTTCATGATTTCTTCTTTTACTTTTAGTGACCATTCTGGCTTGATTCGGCGGAGTTTTTGCTTGACTAGCCTTGCATCGGGGTATGTGGGAATTCGGTGCTCTACTATAGCTGGATCCAACCCAGGCATGTCTTCGTAGGACCATGTGAAGATGTCGACAAATTCTTTGAGTAGACTGACTAATGCTGTCGTTTCTGACCCTTGAAGGTAGCTGCCGATTTTGACCTCATTGATTTCACTGTTCAGCCCCAGATTAGTAACAGACAAATCTTCCGCTGACGTTACTGATTGGTGCCTTTCTTGGTGCTTGACTGACTTAGCGAGCTCAAGTAAGTAACATTTATCGTTTGGGTCCATTTTGTTAAATGACACATTATTAATGCTAATTAACTCGTCTTTTAACGTAGGTGCAACTAAGGAATACGCGAAGACATCAAGATTTTCATTATTGATAGCAAACTGTACAGGGTTGGTTACATTATTGAGGCCTTAGGGTTTGAGGTCCTCAATTTTAGGGAGCGAAACGGTAGATGATCAATCCGTAAGGCTAAAGGAATGAGGGGGAATAGTATATCCAAAACGGTCCATCAAGTCTGCAGTTGTTAGGAGCTGGCCAGTAGTAGTATACCAGTTCTGCAGGGGATTATCAACAATAGACTCGAATTTATCTGAGAGCTTTTCATAGCTAGTCCCGCTGTCAATCATTCCCAGGAAACTGTCCCCTATGAAGTCATCACTTAACATGGCCAGGGCTCGGTCATCTTGATCTATAGACCTAGTATTTTCAGCTGTTGCAGTTTCATATGCAGGGTTATAGGGCTCCAGGGTAATTTGTTCCATTTTATCAGTGGCGAGACTAACATCTTCGAATATTTCCTAACCAGGGCGTCTTTTCTCATTTTGGTCTAACCAGGGTTCGGGAAACATGAGATACGCATCTGTTTCTGATCCCTTCCTTACAAAGTAACCATTTAATGTTTTTCTATATGGCTAGAGAGGGGGATCTATGTAAGGACGTTTTTCTCGTTCTGCCTTACTATTGTTTCTCAATTGCATTTTGATTTACATCTGTTCATACATTACATTTGTTTTATACTTTAGTGGCTAATTGGGCTGCGTATCAATTAGCATGGCAACTATGTATAAAACATTGATATAGGATAGTTTATAAGGCTTCACAAGTTCAGCAGAAGTCTTCAGCCTTCCTTTAGCGGAAGACTTCAGTATTGCTCCAATGGTAGACTTTGTCTGCAGGCGCTCAATGCATGACGTGTCCAGCCTACCAAAACTAGTGGATTAATTCAAATTTTCTTTTACTTTTTTGAATTTAAATTCAAACTTTCCCAAACTTCTCAGACATGCTTAAACATCTCTCAGAAAAGCGAGAAGACTTTTACCCTCTGAACAGTAATAAAGCAGGTGAACAGACTGACACTTGCAGGTCTGATATTCTGATTATTCGGCTACCAACTCCTGCAAACAACTCTGCACCACTCCCTGCTCAGTATCAGTGAGGACGAATTCTACAAGACAGCTTCATGCATTTAATGCAATAGAGCTGTTACTCTTCGTCTTCTCCAACGGATCTCTAGAATGCTCCTGCTATAAATACTTCCATTAAAGACTAAAGAAAGATCATCCGTCCTAAAATGCTCTGAAATTCAACAAATCTAAGTCTTTATACTCAGTGCATTCAAGAGATCATTAACTGATCAAGAAGTCCTCGACAACAACAAGAAGATCTGCTTCAACATTTATTTTAAAGCTTCTTATTGTTGTCTTCCTTAAACTATTCTTCTGCACGAATTGAATATCTTGTTTATCAAGATATTTAGTTCCCAAACCCCCAAACACAAGTCAAATATTTTGTACACGATCCATTAGAAATATTCCTTGTAATAGAACTACTGCAAAACATAGTGCACATTTTAAATCCAAGGTTGACTGCCTTGGTGGTGGACGTAGCACTCTTTATAGTGTGAACCATCTCAAATACTTGTGTTCTTCTGTATCTATTGCTTATTACTTTGATCTTATTCTTATTTCCTTTACTTATCTTTTAAACAGCAGACTTGAGTATTCTGTCAAGTCTACCGATAGTCATTAATCAGCAGACTTGAACTGAATCCCTTACAAAACTTCCGCTACTTCGATCTCTTTGATAGATTGCAAGTGCTTGTTTTAGGAACATACTTGAGAAAATTTTAAGTGTCTAATAAGCTATTCAACCCCCCCCCCTTCTAGCTTATTATTGTGCCCTTTGGGACCAACAATTGGTATCAGAGCTTAACTCTTTGAAAACTAGTTTTTCCAAGATTAAACTCTTGAGAGATTCGATCCAATGGCACAAACACACTATATGCTGCCTACATCAAATGCAAACCACGTCCCAATCTTGGACGAAGGCCATTTCGATGTTTGGAAAGATAAGATAATGTGTTTTATGAATTCTATTGACAACAGGTTATGGAAGTGTGTACAAGATGGACAACACGTACCAATGAAGGCCAACCTTCTAGCATCCATCACGGGAAATCCTGCCGAAGTACCCAAAGAAGAATCGAGAATGGACGAGGCTGACAGAAAAACTAGTAGAGCTAGGCGGCAAAGCAATCAACATCATAACTAGCTCTCTAGACACCAAAGACTTATCAACAAGTGATTCGATGTACCACCGCTAAAGAGATGTGGAAGCCTCTGATACCTCGGAAGGAGACCAAGACACAATAGACAACAGAAAATATACATTCATCCAACTGTTTGACTCCTTCAAAAAGGATCCCAAGGAAACCTTGAGATAAGCATACGATTGTTTCAGTGAGGTAATTAATAGTTGCTTTTCTCATGGTAAAACCTATGACAAAAAGGAAATGAATATGAGATTTCTAGGCTCTCTAGGTAGTTTGAGGCATTTTAAGACCACTGCCATGAAAGAATCTAAAAACTTAAACGAAATGACTCTCCATAGTCTTTACACAAGTTTGAAGGTTTATGAGCTCGAAGTAAATCAAGCTCTAGAGTAAGACAAACAGTTCAGAACTGTATCCTTGCCCGCCATGGTACAAGAAGAGATCACAGTTGAAAATAAACCTTCCACTTCCTCCAATATATGAAAATGATTTTCTTTCGATCGACGCAGCTTGCTATGTTCTTCAGAACGTTTTTAAAATTTTTGCAAAATATGGAAGGAAGGACACACACCAACACCTTTTAGAAGAACTAATGCGAATTCATCTATCGAAGAGCCTTGTGTGTTACAACCGAAAAACCTGGACACTTCGCCTCCAAGTGTCCGGCCAAAATTGAAGCATATCGAAAACTTCAATATAAGAAATTTCAAAAACATAAAGGTACTTTGTGAAGACATAGAAGAAAACCAGGTTGCTACATGGTT